>JAGDYQ010000237.1:321527-728088 GCA_021962125.1 Bulinus truncatus
TTAACAAAATGCCAAATAATCAAAATGATAGTTCTGGGACATCTTTCCCCTCAATAAGCAAATAACTTAAAATGTATCTTATCCAACCGAATGTCCTAATTAGTAATATTCATTACTAACAAAATGACCAATTAATGGCAATTATGATAACATGATATCGAATACATATGTTATAACGAAAAAAAATTACAATAAATTCAAATAACATAAAGATAGTTAAGTCTACTCAATCACTAAGTAAGTGTATTTAAGGCTGCCGTCGTCTGCCTTCCAAACACATGTGTCCTTAATGCCGGCTATGTCATCTCTCGGTTGTTTAGAGAACGTTTCCACCACCTGGTCCCAGGTAGCACCTCCACAATAACTGTGACGCCTGGTGGTAGCAACACCCGTCGGCTACTCTGGCGTTGATGGATTTGCGTTTGTTCAAAAAGTTCAAGGGTGCATGACCACTCTGAAGTATGAAGTAGCCGAACGATTCATAGGCGACCCGGGTGATGACCCCCAGGTGCCTGTAGGCCACAGTAAAGGTCTGATAGAGTATTTTGATAAATGAAACCACAGCCAAAATGCAGCTCATGTAGGTGATGTGGTTTGGTATGTTGTTCACGTTGCTGAAGTCGAAGTATTCTCTCCACCCTTCGCTGGCCAAGAAATAATTTTTTCCCGAGCTGGATAGCCTGTTGAATGTGAAATATATTTACGATGAAACCAATGAAGATGGCCAGACATATTTTACGCTTTATGAACTTCAGCCAGAAGAAAGGGTCACCTAAGTACACTACAGGCTCAGTACTTCTTTCCCGTGAAAGGCATGTTAATTATTTCACTCTGCTCTTATACAGCGGTCACACTCCAATAAAAACAATGCGTCCTAGACGTATCTTCTACACTTCCCCAGTAGTACCTGGTACCTGGCTATAGATGAGGAAGACAAAAACCGGCTTGGCGTTGTGCTATAAAAATAATACTCTCACTAGGCAGTGACTAAAGAAAAAGATGGATTCACCTTCCTCGTTTCCCATTTAAAAACAATTTTAATGATTAAGACATTAATCAAGTCTAAATTCAGATACCACTAAAAAAATAATATAACGACATGGAAAAAAAATCAAACACAACTGATGAGTTAAATCTTTACAAGTTTATTACACACAACACATGATACCTTAAAAAAATGATTAAAGGACATACATATGATACATTTTAAATTATTTAAGTTGCAAATAATATTCATGAACATAAAAGTAAAATAATTACTTTATTTATTGATAAATAACCAATTTTAAACTTTTGATAAGTGACACTGTATTATTTTCATGACCTAAAATAGAAAGTAGAATGATAGTATTCTAAATTTGGGATTTACACGTTTCTGTTCAAATAATTTGTGTTTCTATTTTAACGCTGGGTCTAACTTGCAATGAAAAACACAATTATTCAAGTGTGCTAAGTGCATTCGGAATCCAAAAATCATACACAAGTCTACATCTTGCCAATTTACTTATTTTTTTTTTATTTAAACAAAATCTATTCATATTTCACACCGCAGTATAAACAGAAGGGATTTTGAAGAGTAGCCTTTAACAGCATGAAACACATTTTTTTTGTAACAACTGGATGAAAGTGGCTTTAAACGACTTATTCTTAAAATGGAACCCCATTTTTACAGACTACATCTAAGAGCCTATGTCGACGCTAAACCACATTACAAAAGATTAATGCAAAGATTCCATCCTTGACATTGTCTTGATTATTTGATTAAATATACACGGGGGGGGGGAGCATATACTGTTTTGTTGTCGTCACGTGTCTTAAAGATTATATAGTAACACAAAGTACGTAAACAAAACAAATTTAAATGAGGGACATTCTATTTAATATCTCACATCAAACAGAAATAGTTCACTAGATATGTATTATAAATAGATGTACTTTTAGAAGGAAGCTTTATTTTTTCTTTACGTTGTACATGCTGATTGATTAGTCATCTCTGCTACGTTTGAGAGTTTTCGTCTGTAGTGTTTTCTTCTGAGTATTACTATTACTACCACGACGACCACAGCTATAGCTACAGCTCCAGCTCCGATCCCTAGACCGATCCCCAGACTATGTGAGCTCACTGGAACTCTTACTGTGCTGGACCTGTCTCTGAGAGGTGTAACCTCCGAGACTTATTTAAAAAAAAAATTAAATAAATAATTGTATACGATTTACAATTGATTTCCAATGCAATGAAACTGATTAACTATAACTGAATTTAAAGCTTAAAAACTGTTTTTATTTTTTTTTTTAAATTAAACATGTTTACATTGAGAATTCGGACTATACTCATTTTTAATGCACGTTAGAATGGCGTTCACGTATTATCTGCTGTCCACCCAGATGGTGCTGCCAACCGCCATCATTCAGGGGCCAATAAAATACCTCTCAAAATATATTTGTCACAGGGACGAAAGTGGAATGTTACGAGTCTCATTCGGGCTCCACCACAAGTTAGTTATTTTACTACCACACTTTTGATATGGAATCACTCTGTTATTAATTTAAAAAAAACATCTCCTCTTAGGTCAAAAGGGTCATCGGGGCTGATGAAGTGTAGAATACATCTGTTTTAGTAACCTCAGGATATAAAGGGATTGTGTGGTTAGCAGCCCCGTAGCCAAGGGGGGGGGACACTGGGGAGGCGTGCCCCCCCCCGCTAGGTGTGGAGTGCCCCCCCCCCCCGCTTAAAAAAGAGGAAAAAATAAAGAAAAAGTAACTAAAATGAGAAAAACTGCCCCCTTGCTGGATATTGGTGCCCCCCCCCTGCTGACTTTGACCTGGCTACGGGCCTGGTGGTTAGCACAACGCCAGTACTTATATAATCCCTATAACTTTACTCTTAACTTCGACTAGACGGCAGGTTTTTATTTTCTTTAGGCTGCTAACTGACGGTCATATATTTTAAAACACATTTGCTGGTTTTTTTTTTCTTCATCCCATTCCATGTGTTTTATATCAATATGTTGGGAGTTGAATACGCTTTCAGAATCTACTCCTTTAGTTGCTGTAGATTGTATTTTCTTAAACAAATATTCATGAGCACAATTTTAAAAAAAAGTGATTTGTTTTAAAAAAAAAAAAAAATAAAGTACACACAAACACAAATAAGACTCAAAAAAGTTTCAAGATCTTTTACATTTATTTACACTTTTCATTAAACTACATTCAATTCTGCATAAAAAATTATATATTTCACATTTTATCAAGAAATACATTTTTAAGAATTTTTATCTTTTTTTTTCACTTTTCCCCATAAGCAATGGAGCATTTCCTATTTTTCAAAAAACAAAACATTCTACCTTTAATTGACTGTACACATGTAATATATCATTCTATTTTTAATTAGATGCTATTTCATGTTATATTATTTAGTAAAAAAAAGTGAACAAATAAATAATTTTTTAAGTTTAAACATAGGAAAAATAATTATTAATGAACACAAATTACTTAAAATTAGATGTTAACAAATATATTTCAGACCATGTTAAAGTAAATTCAATAAAAAAAAATTGAAGTCCTAAATTTAGAAATGTTTCAAAACAAAAAAAAAAAATTAAAAAAATATACCATGAACATCTAGCTCAACATAAACAATAACCTTTAGTAGTGCATATTTAAATACAATAACAGCAGAATTATTCTTAAACTAGTGTGTGATATGCGATAAACTATTAATATTTTTTTCCAAAACTACTATTTGCCCTCTTCTTTACTTTTTTTTTTTTTTTTTACAAGTTTATCTATAAAATTCAATTCACACCACATCATTACCTGAGTATCATACATGTTAATAAAACAAAACCAAAAAAACAGAAGGAATGTTAGAAATATAATTTCAGTATAAGTAATGGCTGTCAAAAAATTTGAATGTCCCACTATTTGATAGCAAATGTTTCACTATGAAATTAATATCTTGATAGGACTGAACGGACTTCATGCAACTAATTCTTTTAAAGTTTATTAATGTGAATCTCCTTAACATAAGTTGCCATTTTAAAATTTGTGTCAGTTTCCAAAGTAATTAAAAAAGTTTCTTTTTTTTAAATTGGTCTTGCAAAATAGGCGGAGGCATTTATTCACAAGGCTGATTGGGAAAATGATTTTTTTGCATTATAAAAATACAAAGTCTAAATATATTTAATTTACTGTACACATGACATGAATACACAGTAGGGTGGTGTGAATGTAGAGGTACAAAAATTTTTTTTGAATTTAAATATGTAATAGTTTGGAAAAGTTGTCACTATAGAAGATGATTTTGTAGCCAAAGTTTCATCTCTAAATTATTATTTTTTCAACTGCCCCAATGACATGAAATATTGATGAAATCCCTTAAATCTCGAATAATTTACTGAAAATCGGCTAACAACAAACTGTAATGTCCAAACATCCATTTTGTCCAATTAATAACTTAATCAAAACAATAATCAGTCTTCTGGTTGAATGCTGTCATTTGCTGCCTGGACAAAATCCTGTTCTTTATGAAGCCATTTCGGGCCCTTTCTCCGACTGTGATGTTTCTGTAACGAGTTTCACATGTCTTTCTACGGCTTGAGTGTGACAGGGTACCTGGATAATTGGCAACATAATATTGTGTTGATCATGTATTCTGCTAGTTATTTCAGACATTGGAATATTGGCCAACAATGGTGGTGCAGTTACTTCAGCTTCCTGCCAATCTATCAGGTCAACATAGTCTGTTGAATCAAAGTTCAGTCTTGGAATACAAAATTTTCTGATGCCAGTTTTCTGTTCCTGACGAGCCTTTAGAATTCTGCGCAGTCCAAGTTGTTTAATGTGATCTCGATCATCAGTGACCATTGCTATCAATAGATTCTCTGGATGAGCAAAATAGGCATTTCTTTGGATAACAGGATCAATGATGTTCTTAACTTCTGTTGGCAGTGAACGAGACAAGTGAATTGTCAACCAAATGTGTTTAGTACCATCTACACAGCTGGGTTTGCTTTTGATTGCAAACCACACAGGAGCATACACCTGCATAATGTAAGTTGCCAACATCTGTAAGCTTTGAGTTGGATTTTGTTGTGAAATATACAATCGAAGAATGCGATTGGCCGTTGTCAACCACCGTGAATGAGCCATTTTGCCAGGGTTTCTTCTAGCAAGTTCTTCTGAACAGCAACCTGTCATGTAAATACCTCTGCTCTGTACTTAGTTCTGAAAGTGACACATCAGGAATGCTACTGCTAATTGCAACAAAGTTGCACACTGGCTGGAGCTCGCAATTTAGCAGGGCAGAACCTATTGGACCCGAAAATCCTTGTGGCCCAGTTGTTTTACCATCAAGATGTTTGATTAAATGGCGCAAAGGCAGCTCATTTGCATGCAACAAGCATGGCAACCACTGTAATGGTCTACCCAGTTTGATCTCCAAAAGTCTTATGATACCTCCAGCAGGTCTTGTATTTGTTGCAGTACCATCACATCCAATCCCTAAAATGTTGGTTATGTTGTGCCCATTGCTGTCAAAATATGTATATATGCAGTCAGCAATATCTCGAGCTGATGATGATTTAGGTGCTAAATGTGTGATGAATTTTCCTCCAGGTTCATTCAGTATTGTGATGTGTTCCTCATTTACTACATTTCGATACCAACGGCTTCCTTTCTTCTCTAGTTTAATTGTTTTATCCTTGCGGCCGTCAAAATAGAGAGTTTGAATTGCATCAGTAGAGTCTACTAATTGATCTCTGGCCATCTTTCGCTCTCGTCTCAGTTTATAGCGATCAATTACATTGGCAGCCTCAGTTTGTGAAACTATACCAAAGTCTTCTAGTACTGCTGTCGCAACTGCTGCACCAACCCTGTCTGATACTGCAAATCGATCACATATTTTTGCTAACTTTGGTAGTTTTCTTCTCATCTGGCTAGAGCTCGGTTTGGATGAAGTAGGTGTCTCAGTATCTGTAATCATGGTATTGCTTTCGGCTTCAGTCTGAAATAAATCTTCATTGAGGCCAATTGCGGCATCTGATGAATCATCATTGCTCAAATCTATAACTCCAGGGCATTGGTCATTCAAATCGAGTTTGGGTGCTTTTTTGGCTCTTGAGTCCTCCTTCAACTTGCGATCATAGGTCTTTTTTAGTTTAGCTGAGGAAACTCGATCAACACTACCAATAAACATGATCCTCAATGTTCTCTGGTCCTGCAAAAAGTGTTGTTCCTGAGGTGGCACTTTGTTTTGCTTTGCACAACCACAGTTTCCAGGAACACATTTGCAAATTGCAACGTCAAAGAGTTTCTGTTTACTTTTGTCTGCATATTCTTGCAACTTCAGCAAATACTTGTTATCTGCTTTCCTTCCTTTAAATGGCTTCATGAGTTTTCTGAGTTCATCATGTGAATTTCTGATCAGTTTGAGAATTCTAGTGTGTGAAACTACCGGAATGGAAGCTTTATGCCATACAGCTTCAATGTCTGTTGCAACGATTTCAGCTATTTCACTCACTGTGGGCTCTTTGGCTTGATCAGAACTTAATTTTTGTCTGATGTGACTGTAATACTTCATCATGTCCATATAAGTTGGCAAAACATTTGTAACCAATTCACAGGAATGACCAAAAACAGGGCATTTATTGGCAGCTCTGGTGTCAACATTAGATGACATTTTTATCCCGATGATTATCTGAGAAAGCATTAAGGAAGGATTTTATATAACCATATAAAATGAGTGAGCCATAAAAAATGTTTAACATATTTGGTATATTATTCAATTATGTACACTCATAAAGCGATAATATTTCCAGTGCCAGTATAATGTACAACAACTGCGCCATATTATCTGGACTAGATTAAATGCGAACGGCAGATAATGAACTCCACCGGGAGCTAAGTTACTAAAATATGCTGATTTAAGCAGTAGATACTAAAAAATAAATAGATACTTACTCTGTGTAGAAAATACAATGTACGTTTATTCGCCAAAGTAATTAAAACACTTGAAAATAGAGGGTAAACGAATATTGTAAATACCGCTTTGCTTATAACGGAAGTCCAAATTTTCAACATGATTGGGGCACCACTCAAAATAAGCAAAAAATTCTGAAATTTTGCAGAGTTGTTAACTAACACTTAAGACAACTTTTTAGCACTATTACATTCAGAAATTCTAAACTTTATTTTTTCACACCACCCTAATACACAGTCTACAACTCACTCCTTCTTTCACAGATGTTTTGGTTTTTCTATTCATTTTCCTTGGGGGGAATTATTTGCATCCTGTCTATATGTGAGACAAATGTGTGATGTAATCCAATGCAAATTAAAGGTTAGGGAAGTCCCTGGTATGTAAATGCTTCACATTAATATCTTGTCCAGACTTCTGGAAATTAGATACCAGCAACACTTTCAGGCAGATATCGCAGTTACGAATCTAACAGTGCCTTAGTCAGAACCATAGACTTGAAGCTGTGTTGAAATAAATAAATAAAAAAAAATAACATGTATTAGCTATTAAATAATTTAATTCCCAATAAAAAAACATTTCCTGTGAAAATAGTTAAATATGATAATTGAAAATACTAATGAAAAAAAAAGATGAATATTTGTAAGCCAACTATATACTAACAGCTAATTATTTCTTACTAGGATAGTACATAATATGAATTGATATAATTCAAAGTGAAAGAAATATTATGTATAAATCAAGGGTACGTACATTCTGCTTCACATCAATTTTTGTCCAGGCTGAGTGGAAATCAAGAGTCTATTCATGCGAAATGCGGATGATAAACAAGAAACTGTCCTCACAGCCATACTCATATATTGCTGCATAGAAACTGTGTTAAAATAAAAAAAAAACAACTAGATCAATTAGCATATAAATATAATAGTTTTTTTTTATTTCTATCGGTAATTTTTTTTTTTTTTTTAAATCATAATAGTATAATTGTAAAAAAAAATGTTGAATTTACCCGTAGAGTTACTTGTAAGGTCACAGTTAGCCGATTAGCTGATTTTCAATTAAAACAATTGTTCAATATTGTTATCTTTTATAAATAGCAGAATGAAAGAATTAACATGCCTATAAACTTTATTTGTGATATAAATAACATCTTAAATAAATATTCTGCTAGAATTTTATAACTAAGTTTCTAAGAGTTGAATTTGTATCGTATAATAGACCGAACAATAAAAATAACAATTATGACAAAGAAACATGTGTTGGAAACAAATTAATGTATACAAAAGTAGGCATTTTCATCACCAGAACACTCATATACCTAAGTTAGATCCTTTTTTTGTTGTCATCTGAATTGAAATCAAAATAAGGCTGAAATCCATATTTAAAATCCATTCTTTAAATGTTGCACAAAATGCATCAGGCCTAACCGGCTAGTAAAATGACGTCTGAAGGAAGCGACGACTTCGTCATATTTACGTTTTTTAACGAACGATAACTTTTATTCAAAATTAAATTTATTTGATTTTTGTTTAATGAAAGGATAGTCCGTTTATCTGCATAAAAACATCGTTTTTAATACAATATACTTAATAATGAATTATTTTCAGCCGGTATAATCGTGTACATATTTAAGTACACAACTTAATACACATCTTAATACACAACTTAATACACATCTTAATACACAACTTAATACATAACTTAATACACAACTTAATACACAAAGTAATACAGATTAAAAAAAAAGACTGAGACAGGACGAATAGTATGTTCTAAATATTACCAACAATTGGTTTACAATTTAGTTACATACAAATCTCTCCCATTCTTTGAATATCTATTTTCACAAGTTTAGTAATTATTTATTTTTATTTTACAAATCTAATGTGGTTCATTTTACACAACGAAAACCCTATATAAATCAACACTTAGAGATTACCTGTCACTTCATCACAAAATGTGGTTCATTTTACACAACGAAAACCCTATATAAATCAACACTTAAAGATTACCTGTCACTTCATCACAAAATGTGGTTCATTTTACACAACGAAAACCCTATATAAATCAACACTTAGAGATTACCTGTCACTTCATCACAAAATGTGGTTCATTTTACACAACGAAAACCCTATATAAATCAACACTTAGAGATTACCTGTCACTTCATCACAAAATGGACCGTGTTGTCTAGAATTACAAGGTAACAGACATGTTCCGTTCCTTGGGTCACATAGTTCATGTAGACAGGTAGATGGGCATCTTTGACTACAGTTTGTTCCATAATATCCACTATCACAGTCTTTATTATTTGGTACAGATAAAAACAACAACGTAGTAATGAGACTTTGAGACTCACATGTTTGCTTATGTGACACTTAGAAATTTAGTTATATGACACTTATAAGTTTGTTTATGTAACACTTACATGTTTATTTATGTGACACTTGCATGTTCGTTTATGTGACACTTACATGTTTGTTTATGTTACACTTACATGTTCTTTTATGTGACAGTTACATGTTTATGTGACGCATGTTTGCTTATGTGACAGTTACATGTTTGTTTTCATGTCAAGATATCATAGAGTAGGTGAAGGGAGTATGTTTGAAAGGATGGGTTCACATCTTGGTGCGCATGTTATAAAAACGAAACTTGTGGCGCTCTGTTAGTGAACAGCCGCTGGTGACGTACAACGCATAGATTTGTTACGTTTATTTTTTGCATTCGCCCATGCCATGTAACGGCTTATTTACATACATGTTTGATGTGTGTGTTTATTATGCATTCACCATATTTGATATAACCGGTGTATTTACATGAAGATGTTGATGTGTGTGATAGGTTGATCGTTCTGGAGGTATGTTTTATATTTTAGACAATACGTTGTATACTGTAGAATCGAAGTAGCATTGTGTAGTCATATCGTACATAATGTTGTTTGTAACATGTAGGCCCTGAATCTGGAAGTAACCTTTAAGTCGTATCGGACGTGAAATGGCCCTGCCTGAAGTGCACCGTAACAGCCCTGACATCTAGTCGTTCTGGAGGCATTTGAGACCCGGACGGCCCAGGATTGAGAGACCAGCTGACAATTATAATGTAATAATCTGAACTATTTTAATTTAGTATATTTATTGAATGTAATACTATTGTGGGTGATGCAAATCGTCACATAAATCCTATATTTTTCTGTATAGTCAGTTGTAAAGTGGTATTAAAGTTATTATTTATATTATTTATACAGAGTCTTTGATTGTATACGTCATATTCATTTATATGTATACAAATGTTAATGTGTATGTCCAACCTACGGGGACCTGGGTGAACCTCTCGTCAATGTACCCCTAGACCACGAGTTGTTCAAATTGGGTTGTGACATGTGACAGTTACATGTTTGTTTATGTGACACTTACATGTGTATGTGATACATGTTTGTTTGTGTGGCAGTTACATGTTTGTTTATGTGACACTTACATGTGTATGTGATACAGGTTTGTTTGTGTGACAGTTGCATGTGTGTTAATGTGACACTTACATGTCTGTTTATGTGACACTTACATGTGTATGTGATACATGTTTGTTTGTGTGACAGTTACATGTTTATTTATGTGACACTTACATGTGTATGTGATACATGTTTGTTTGTGTGACAGTTGCATGTTTGTTTATGTGGCAGTTACATGTTTGTTTATGTGGCTATTACTGGTTTTTTTACGACCCTCTCGGTGCGCACCGTACAGTGTACATAGTGAACGCGATGACGCAGTAGAGACAGTTGTTGTTTTTATAGATATTAGTAAATACTCTTGGAACCCACGCCGGCCTGTGTGTTGTTTTGATTTTATAAACAGAATTTTAAAGAGTTGTAACAGTATTATGAAATATTATTTTTGTAGGGAAATATGTTAACTTCGAAATATTATTATAATTGTTTACGCCATATCTAGACCTAACATTTTGTTTTAATTATATTTATATATACATATATACATATTGTCATTGTGTCCGTATCAAAGATTGTGTCAATATCTTTCCCCCTTTCTTTGCGGCGTATGATACGACGCTGGATGACTATTATTTAAAAAAAAAACACAAAAAAGTATTGTCACCTGCTTTAATAACTCCAAAACTCCCGACAACAACCGGTTCATCAAAGGTCAAGGTCCATTTCTGTAAAACATCTGTTTCATTGTCTGTCATAGAACAGCTTTTACCTGGCAATGTTGCATTAGTGCTACCATCCACCGCATTACTTGCATAGTGGGTGCCGCTAGTCGAGGATTGTTCCGTTGGTTGTTTCAGCGCCATGTTACGACCTTGTTAGTAAATAGTTTAAATATATATATATATATACTAGCTGTACCCTGCCAAACATTTGCATAGAGTTATATCCCCTTAGGCTTGATCGGCAGGCTAGATTATTTTTGGTTTCGGGCAGATCCGATTTTTTCATGATTGTATTTTAAACTGGAATACTGTTGTATTAATTCTTTACTTTCGATTTAACGCACACTGGAAATGAGTAATATTATATATGATATATATATATATATATATATATATATATATATATATATATATATATATATAAACGGATTTATATAGATTATGTTTATTCGCAATAGTTTACCCTCATAAATAAATCTCTGTGATCTGCTGAAGTATTGCAATGATCTTTATATTTTACAAAATATCGTTATACACAAACAAGTCTCGTTAATTAGAAATTTGAAAAAAAAGAAAATGCGTAAACAATACAAAATGATGCTAGATTTATTATTGAGCAAATAAAAGGTAAATAATTAATTATTCATTCCTAACATTTATATGGGATACACGTTTAAAGATATGTTTCGTATTAATCTGTAGACATTTGAAATTATTGTACACTACCGCAACTAATCTTTACCTTTTTTTTTTAAGAAGTTTTATTTGCATTAAAATAAAAATAGGTCAATACCTCTGCTGACGTAAATAGAGCAAAGAGAAGTAACTCCATCTCCCTGAAGTATAACTGTCTACCATATGTAATTTTTCACAACGTAAAAAAACATTTGTGTTCTTGACAACAGAAAACATCTCTACCGCACATACGCTGACTGTACTACTGTCGAGAAAGTTTTCTTCGAGGGTCACGTCAAAACTAGTATAGAGTGCTGTGAATTAAAACAAAAAAAAAACAACCTGGAAAAGACTGGACATATGTTGGTATTTCATAGAGAACCCCTGGGGTTTTCTTTCTTTTCTTTTTTTTTTTAGAATCTTTCAGTTTTAAAGTTTACACAGCTATAAATGTGTTAATTAAGTTAATTAAAGGCGATTGGACGTTGTGCTGACCCCACACAGTCACTTAATATGACGTGGTCACTAAAACGTGTGTTTTACACTTCATCTACCTTACTGAGCTTAACGGATTTTGATACTTCTGTGTAATGTATACATTAAAAGTAAGGTAGAAACATATTTTTTTTCTAGATCGCATGATGAATACAGATTAGACATGGGCAAACTTCAGCCCGCAAGCCTAGTATTGTTCTTCGGATGTTTGATGCGACCCTCTCCACTGATGTGGCTCCTGTTAATGTGGCTCCGGCTTTTGTGGCTCCATCTCCATCGTGTGGATTACGAGCCCAACTTACAGCTAGTCCAATAGCTCACATTACAGCTGCATCCATTATCTCTTGGCCATTTCGGTTTGTGTGTGTGTGTGTGTGTGTTCCTGGTCTGCCCAAATGTAGACCCGCTAATTCCTCCAGTAGCAATGATAACGTGTAAAAAGGGGGCAATAAATTATTGATTATAAGAAATAAGTGTATGATGAATCATTACGGCAGGGGTTCTGGGAATATTGCCTGCGATCACCAAGGCGCGAACTTTCCACATAAATGACAATGATCTAATGAAACTGTTATTTTTTTAAATCAGCACCGGGCCATATAGACATAATTGTAAATTGTGCAATAGATCACATCTGCGTAAATTCTATTATTTTTTTGTTGTCTTTAATCTCACAGCACTCTTATTTAAGTAAAGTTCCCTTAGCCATAACGGGCCATCGGGGCAGATGAAGTGTAGAATTCATCTGTTTCTATAGCCTAGACATGTGAAGGGATTAGCACAACCCCCAGCCGCCTCTACTTCCCCAACTTAGAGTCAGGTACCCATTTAAAGCTGGGTGGACTAGTGGGACGACTTTGAAAAACATTTTCCATGGTTCTCACCGAGGATCGAACCCATGACTTTCAGGTCGACAGTCGAGTACCTACACCACTGGCTACTCGTACCACACCTTAACCTTTAAGGTCATCGGGTCAGATGAGTTGTAAACATTACGTGATCCTGAATGTGAAGCTACATCACGTTTCAGGGAATGTCAAAAAAAAAATCAGGTACCCATTTATACAGAAAAAAAGAAATACCTTATCTTTAAACATAACTATTGTATCTGCTGTAATACAGATAACGACACAATGTATTATTTTACGTAATGTTCATCTGAAGGCCAATACCTGGGTCTCCAACAACTAATGCTATGAAAAAGAAAGGGATCTTTTGTTTTAATTTAATAGCCACTTGGACAATGGACCTATCTGTGATGCACGTTGAGTCGTCTTGGTCTGTCCATACAGTGGTGTTCACGACTGTCTCGCCACTTGAGACGTGTATGTCAGACACAAAGTCTTCTGTTAAACATAAAAAAAAAATATTAAAAAGAGCAATTTTATATGTACTCCCCGAAATGAAATTAGAGCCGGAACAATAAAATAATGAAATAATAAGAATTGTAAAAAAAAATATATACGCTTGACATAATATTATTATTTGTTTCTACCCGTATGTTAAAAGACTCTCAATCACGTTTTTGTTTATATTTTTGTCACCTCGGAGTCATTTCCCCTTTTCTTTGAACACTAATTGTGTATCTTTACTGCTTTTATTGTGTCACTTTTTTCTTTTTTTTTTTACACTTTCTTTATTTTCCTCCATTTCCAGTCCACGTATTCATCTATTTGTCTATACCTTCAGTTTCCACTTTTCAAGTCAGACATCATTTCCAACTCTGTTATCTATTTATCAATTAATCCTTTCATTGCATTTGTATTAAATGAATGTGTATTGATCCATTTCCCGTTTCTTGTATTTCATATCTTCATTATGCATCCAAACTTCGATCCCTCTTTTGGTCTTATCTTCCCAATTAACCATGTATCCCTTATTTCCGTTTGGTTATAAATCTATTCATCTACCAATCTATGTTTTGAACCCAACCAGCTATAGGCCTAATCAATTAATCTTTTAATCCCTGAGTTTCGTTTGTTTCACCTGCCTGTTCATCAATTCTATAAAAATGACATATTATCCTAAGATGTAATCATACCCTTACATGAAGAGAAAAAAATCACTAAATATAAAGAATTCTAACAAACCCCGACATTACGCTTTTACTTAGATGGGTTTTTAGGTCTTTGTGGAAAGTGAATTTCATTAAACTTTTTTTTTATCTATATGCTTAACTACCTGCCTGGATCGTATTAATAGAATCATTAATATAAAAAAAAACATAAACGTGATGGGCGATTTAAAAGTGGGGAAATAAATCCGTCGGGCTACTTTACCTATCCATTTAACGGATCTGTTATTTTGACTGGAAGGATATAACTGAGCGTGTCGCTAGTGGCAATACATATAAAGAGCTGCACAACATGGCGGCCAGTATTCCTTTAAAATCCGTGCTTAGAGGTGGGCACTCAAACATAGTCCAGCCGCGCTAACACATTGTTCAGAACGCCTTTATACCGATTTGTTGCGCACATCTTTTAATGAAGATTTTTGAAGTATAAATCGATAAAGATAAGTTAAGTACCAAACACGTATTTTCATTACAGTGTTTATACTTTTCTGCACGTGGCTCTATACATATGTTTATAAGATTACAATATAATAAAACAAATACTTACGATACTGACATTTATAGCCAAACCAGCCTTTCTCACATATTTGGCTCTTGCAGTCCCCGTCTGTGTCGCAGCCGTTAAAGCACCGACAACGATACTGGCACTTAGACCCAAACCAGCCAACTTCACATATTGCTGTACATTAAACAACCCACTTTAATATGTTTACCGAGAAACAGTATTATAATAAAATAATTAAAGATAATAGTAATAATAGCTTATATAATAATAAGCTATAACTATTTATACATACCTTTACAATTAACAATCAAATTTATAAAAGTAATACCGAAGACAATGAATGCAGAAGAGCTCATGTTGTTTTAAATCATTAAAAAAAAATAGATTGAAACACAATATATAGATAAAATTCAGTCTAAATAGAATGAAGTGAAACTACTAACGCAGGTGTAAAACATACTGGGCAGGACTAATTAACTACAACCTGCCACAAAACATTGCTATGTTGTTAACACATTTGTCTTTCCAGGCTAACTTGACACATCTTTACAATGTAAAACGAATAAGACGCACACGTAATATGTTAGTCGCATACAACGGCTGTCCTGCAGTCCCGAACCTCAATCTGCAGTTCTCATTAATTCTAAATGTCATTGGGCTACAAGTAGGTATTTTTCTTTTTTTTTTTTGTAAAAAAAAAAAAAAAATTGAAACTTTACAGGCTACACTAACTACACCAGATTCAACCCAACTCTCTGTTTTATTACTCCTTTTATAAAAAAATAATCGAATTAGTTTTTGATACACATTTTTCTTTTGTTCAACGTGGGGGAAAATGTCTTGCAACAGTCAAGAACAAGTTACAAATATTCTTACGCCTCGCGCAAGTTTTAATTGTGTGACCTGATCGACCGCTATAACACGCTTATAAAAAACAATGGGAATTCCGAATTTAATGTGTCTCTAAGGTACACTCAAAACATCTTCAGTATAGTTGACAATCTGAATGATACTATTTTTTTCTTTTTATTTGTTTCTGTTTGCAGAAAACATACTACATATTGAAAAAAAAAACAGGGTTGGGTGGTCCAGCAATGTAAATCACGCGACTGTTGACCTGTAAGTCCCGGGTTTAATCTCCCATGTGCGACAAAATTCTATGGGTCATTTTGAAAATGATCTCACTTGATATCTTGATGAATTCATATGTATCGCTCCATCAGCTAAAGTAAGATTGACTAAAAGACACTATTAAAACATACCATAGTGGGGAAGAGGCATACATCTGTTTACTGGGTTCTATCTATAAGTACTTGTTACTTAAGAATAACATTTTTACTAAAACTGATGAAGTATGTATCCCCAGGGAAATAAGTTGGTCTGTTTTATTTTTTTAATCAAATAACTTAAAAAGAAAACAAGTTTTTGACCGACCATTAACCTGCTCACTAAAACAAATCACATAAAGATGACCAAACAGCTACATATCAAAGCAACAACAATTACATGCAGTGCACATTATTAAAACGTATGCAAACAATTTTATATTGCAGTTTAAATGGGTATTCTGTAGTTTGTGGAGCGCATTCCTTTAGTATGATTACTAGTGGTACATTGTAAAGAAATGATATGAATATACTTTTTAAATTATGTCAGTCCATCGTATTGCCATTATGACGGATTCAGATGAGGAGTAAAATCAGTAGTTAAATATTCTTCTGTTGCTGTTTTCTTATTTTCTTACGGGCATTTGAATCTTCAGAAGACATTTTTTAATAGATTATATCTGACAGTGTAATTACAAATATTTTAATGATTAAATAATTAAAGGACTTGCACGTTAGTAGATTGTGTAGACATTTTTTTTTAACTAGGCCCTATAGAAAAAGTTATTATTACTGGTGCAAAATAAAGGGACTGAACTATTTTCCTTCAGATTTAACATGAATAGTTTCCCTTAGATCGTAAAGTTGAACAGGTCATATTTTATAAAGCTAGAATAAAAGCTCTCTACATGTTTTACCATATACTTGAGCCGGTATAGTATAAACTATTCTTTTCTGTGTGTGTACATAATTTAACAATACGTATTTATTTACTGCATGTGTGTTCCAATATATCTTGTCGATAAGAAAACATATTGAACTTCTATTGGCGTTGTGTTAATATGCAAATAAATACATACGTAAGCATTATATTGCAATTGAAAAGCGTTGTCAATTTTATTGACATTTTAAATTGATATCTTGTAAAAAAAAATAGTCAAAACAATGAACTCTTTTGTAGGCTACTAATAGTAAAAAGAGATTTAGTAATTTAGAAGGGCGTCACATTGTGAAACTTTGACCCGGTACACCGGTACACGGTGACACGGTACACCGCTATACTGTGACCCGGTACACAGGTACACGGTGACCCGGTACACCGGTACACGGTGACCCGGTACACCGGTACACTGTGACCCGGTACACGGTACACTGTGACCCGGTATACCGCTACACTGTGACCCGGCACCGGTACACGGTGACCCGGTACACCGGTACACGGCTATGCAATGACTTGGAGGCGCGTGTGGCCCACGACGGTTTCTAAAAAAAAAAATGAGATAAAAAATATCCGACGAAAAAGGGCACCATGATTGCGAATCTAACTCACTGTTTTAGAATAAGTGATAAGGTATAGCTTCAGTGGTCAGAGTCTGTTTAGGGCTGAAGATAATCTAGCACTGGTCTTCTATTAATTATAACTTCTACAATTCACCTGACTAGACTATAGTAAAATATTCATTTAAATTTCATAATATAGATCTGAAACCTACAGTTATGAATTTATAAAAATAAAGTCCAATTTGTGAAATTTTCAATGATTGAAATTATTTTTCTTTATCTATACAAATATAATCTAATATTTTAGACATACCTTCAGATTTACTAAGTATCTATAACAATGTATTTTTACATCATTCAGAAGAAATATACTTCTATGAATGACATTATTTTGAATTACGGTTCAGTGGTCACATTGTCTTATAGCAGGCTTTCACCCAAATTTACCTTCGTACCAGAGTTTTCAGCTACATAAGAGCACATTTAAAAAAAAAATGGACTAAATAAGGAGATAAAAGAAAATTAAAAATAAAATTGATATCAAAATCAAAATCATAGTTCATAAAAAGAAATGAAAACTTGTATTTATCAACATTAAATACATACATATATACGAATAACTAGTTGATAAACAAATCAATATCATGAAGAATATCAATGCAAAATACACTTAAAGACAATTTACTTAGGTTCTAGTAAGATTTGTGCTTCGCCTTGGTCTCAGCTATAAGTCAATTGAATCTGTTTATAAAAGTATAATGATAGAAATAATATTCCCGAATCGCAACACTGACTTCTTAATACTAAGGAGTGGGTAGAACTAACCCACACGGTCCGACTGGCAACACACAAGGTGTGTACATTAGTTAGTTAACCTAAAGCAAGGGTATACTATATGTGCAGTGTGTTTTATTTATACCTATAATACTTATGCCAGAATGCATTTTATAAACTAATTATTGGTTAGGACATTTTATTATAGGAAGAAACACAATTTACCTTAAGCTCAGATACACTAGTTTACAATCTTTATATTGAGTATATAATATTACATATACAATCATTGCAATATTTTTAGTTCTTATGTTACTCTGTGGCATTAGTTTGATTCGAGCCAACAAGTAGCATGATTTATTTATTATTTACGTTTATTTAATAAGAACCTAAATTTGACGCAAATGTTGTTATACTATATGGTAGCCTATTTGTAGATCTTTTTAATTTTTTTTTTCTTTATAAAATGTTTCAAAAAAATTACAGCTATTTTAATGACAATTATTTAACGTGAAAAGTCTTCAAATGTTTGTAACTTGGGTTGGATCTCGTCTGTTGTGTTAATATAATTCGGTACTTCATATTCAGACTCCTCGGGCTGTGTAGTTGGCGTGCAATCCACATAATTCGAGTCAGTTCTGTTCATAGGCCCAGGTTTATCCTTTCGCTCTCCAGTTGGCGATGTTTCAGTTGCGGGTTTGTTGTGGGTTGTTGGTTGGGGGACGTACCTCACTGTACTGGCTGTTGGACGAAAAAATTGAAATACAAACAAATGACCTACTGTACTCACTTCATTAAATTATCAATTCGCGTTGACAGTTTTGTTGTGCTAAATAAAAACGTTTATCAACATTCTGTTTCAGAATTATAAATCAGGATAGATGAACTAAATTTATTTTTTAATTTGCTCTGTATATTCAGAAATACATAAATAAATATATGTATATATATGTATATATATATATATATATATATATATATATATATAATATATAATATATATATTACTCGATTGCCAGTTGACTTAAGCCAGTGATTTTACAGGGTGACACATATAAATGCTACTGTCGTGTACATAATCGTATCGGGCCTCTAATTTATCCCCTTCGTTAATACATCATAATATGTCCGCATTCTTTAAGATCAACATCCCAACTGCCTCTTGAACACCACGCACCAAATGACACTTGGGGAAACACTCGCTAATACACAACAGCGAACACTTCAAATATCCAATCAGTAATAGGAACAATGTATTCATAAACGAAGTAATATAAGTTTAATCAATCAAATATATAAACGAATGATGGTGACAAAATAACAATAAAGTCCAGACAAATAGTACAGTCACCAACGGCCCAACTCTTACACGCTCGTGAACTAGAAACTGTCCCATACGATGATAAACTCATTACTGTCAGTTAACTCCCTTTTCCACGTTCACCTACAACCACCTTCTCTTCTAATCCCCCTGATCTCTTTAACCAAATACAGCCATGCTCCACTGGTCACACTGGTCACTCCGGTCACTCTCCATTCACCACTTTGATCTTCCTCCCTTTTCACGATCAATCCCAAGCATTGTCATTCAAACACACGCTAAGTGACCCAACAACAGCTCTCACACCCAACATATACTATTCTGACTGAAGATGTTCTGCTGCGCAACTCACAAACTAATACACAACACTACATAAAAGGTAAAGTCTGTTGTTTTACTGCATAGCCCTGCACTTATTTGGTTCAGATGATCAGGTGGTCCAGTAACCTGTGAGAAAAGACCGAACAATAGGATTGTGTTGTGATGCTCAGCAGTAGCCAGTAGCAAATAAACATTGTTGTAGAGAGAGAGGGCGTGCAGGATGTGGGATTCACCTCGGGGGCAATGTATTTTTTAGAGTGATTCATCTAAATTTGTTAACAGAGCTAACAAAAAATATTTAAAAAAAACGAAGTCGCTGGGTGACGCATTGGTAGATGCCCTGATCTTCATTCTGTAAGATTCGGGTTCGACTCTCGGTCAGTCTCAGTTACCTACATGTATCTCCAGTAATGCCTCTATGGCTATTGCACTATCGACTATGGTGGGGATGATAGTAAGTGCACTGTAAAATCACTTCCATTATTGATTTATAGAATCTAAAATATAAAGATCTCATCCTTACAGGGAAGTGTAAAAAAACAACATATTTTCTGGATTTGTATTATATGTAGACATGTAGGCAAATTGTGCCGATGTATAAAAATGAGATTTTTTAAATAGAACTTCAATACTAACACAATTTAATGTAAGACTGTGTAAAGTAATTAAATTCATATTACTTATATAAATATTTACATTTTTAAACATTTTTAGAAATATTCTATATTTAACGTACATACGTAAAGAGTTTTATTTAGCTTTGTTAACTTTATAAAAAATAATGTACAATGTAAAATTTGAGAAATACTATTTTTCACTTTTATTTTAGAACATTAACCTGTAGTATTGATATCCTCATATACTGTCTTGGTATTTCTTTGACTTTCTTTTCTTCCTCGTTTTAGATGACGCATAATAAAAACAGCAACACACAGTATAATGATAACTGCTCCAGTGCACGCTCCTATTCCTATTCCAAAATTAACCGCACTGAATTGAAATCCTGTTTCCTTTTTTTCGTCAGATGGACCTTAGAATAGACGATTAGAGTGGCGTATTTAGAAGAATTATCCATAAATTCAAAGCACCAGTTTTAATATTATTTCTTTTTAATATTTAGCATTTAAAAAAAAATATCAAAGGTCGAGTATTTACTTACCAGTCATCCAGGTTTGCTGATATTGGTTGACACAGTTTAGCCCATAACGACCGCTATCACAGGCTTTATTGTTAGAGAAAAAATCATTCAATATACTTTTAGTTTAGTTGAAAAACGAATGGAAAACTTGTATAATGCATTTGTATATCAAATGGAGCATGTGAGATTGAATTTCCGTCTTAATGAATAAGTTAGATCTTCTAAAAGTGCGGTAATATAATATTGAAATAAGTTAAAAAAAAAAGTTAAAATTATGTATGCATTTTGCCATGTAAAAGAAAGTTGCTCATGTACTGATAAAGAAAAAGGTGAGAAGGGGAGGGAAGGGTGGGGTGTTAGAATGTCAATTTTATCTCACCTTTAGTACAGTACGGTGGATCAGAGTATCCATTACATCCGGCAGTACATAATCCATCTACACTGTTACAGTACTTGTACTGACATCTGTCACTGCAGTCTTCTATACAGTTCACTCCCCATTTGTTAATTGGACATTCTAAATAAGAGGGAATTTTAGTGATATCTCTTGGAGTAATATATTTATGACTTCTTGAAATAGTTTTGGAATATTTTCTTATGTTGTTTTTTTTTTAAAGATTTAAATTATTTGAAAACGTAAATTGACATTTTCTAATTATTTATTGAAAGTAAAATGATAATAACATAATAAAGTAATAGAGCAGTGAACACTAATTACCGACTGTACAGGCCGGTGGATACAATCCCAGACATAATGTTGGACATGATCCATCCCACTCACTACAGGAATTCGGACATTCGCTTTTACAGGTTTGCTTACAATCCAGATCCCATTTGCCAGGTGGACATTCTGTGCATCAAAATACAATCAGTGATCTCTTTATTTACTTTAGAATTTATTATTTTTTTCTTTTTTTAAAAATATTAGAAATAAAGGATGTATGACCTAATAAAGTGGGGGGGGGGGGAAAGTTGTAAGATATTACCCAAAGAAATAAAGGATATTATGTTTATGCAAGACCTTTTAATATTTTTATATAGAAATATAAAATTAAATATAAGTATAGTCAACAGCATAATGTCATGACTAAATAAATAAAAGTGGATTATAAGGGTACCTAAAAACTTAATTCCAAATTGTCCGTACTTGTAGAAAATCAGGCGCACTGTTTACGTTTTAAGTTATATTTATCAATGGAAAAAAAACAAAAGTTTAAAAGGAGATGCAACTTACCGTCAATATAATAAATGGTTAGTAAAACACAACCTACATTATGATCATTATAAGGGATGTTTAAGTACATTAATGGATAAACTATGTCACAAGTATAGTTGCCTCATCAGCTCATATTAATACAATTTTATAAGTCATGGTATGACTTATAATAATCAGAACATTCTGCACTTGATAGGACTAAAACGTTTAGCTATATACATTGATAAATCAAACATACATACTGGAAATCATCAGTCCTTTAGCTATATTTAATGATAAAAATTTCTAGTCAATAAATCTAATCAATTACTTTATGTTAACGTTCATTAATAGCACCATAAATATTTGCATGATATTTTGATACTGATGTTTTGTTTCATAATACAGCTCGTTGATTCTTCGTATCCATTACTTATCGATTTTTTTGTTAAATATCATACGCGGTGATATTGTGAAGACCATTACATTTGATCTATCAATATGCCATAACCATATCTACCACTGAAGTCCATCAAGAGTTCGTTAGTTTGATACTCGAACCTATAACATATATAGACCACCCAAGTCCTCTGACATTTAACAATGTTAGCTATATACTTTTCATAAATAGACATAAAACCTACCTGCTAACACTAACAGCTCACAGAATGACAGTATTGCCGTGGAGTACTGGCTCTTTGATGCTGAGATTTTCATCTTTTTGATTGGCGTTTTATTTACGTTACTAAAACTGTTATAATAATATATGCTACCAAGGCTTAGATTATAAACACTTTCATTTTTCATGTTGAACGTAAGTAACGTGGAGCCGTAAAAATAATAATTCATGGGTGAGTCATCTGTTGAAATAAAAAAAAAAATACATTAAAACCAGTGTCATGTCGTATACAGTAATATACACTATGCCAGACATGGGCAAACTACGACCTGTTGGGCTATTTCATCAAACCCGCACAATGCGGAGATTACGGCCTGTTGGACTATTTCATATAACCCGCGCAATGGGAAGACAACTGCCTGTTGGGATATTTCATATAACCCGCGCCATGAGAAAATTACGGCCTGTTGGGCTATTTCATATAACCTGCGCCATCGGCAAACTACGACCTGTTGGGCTATTTCATCAAACCCGCGCACCATCACCACATAACATCCCATTAATGGCGTATACATTTAATTTATATTACTTTAAATGAATAATCAATCCTTCAACTATTGGTCTGAAATGTGTTGATTAAATTTAACAGTTCCAGTTTTTGATAATTGTAATTTTTTTCACTTTTATAAAGCTATTTAAAAAGAACATCAAATGGCAAAAATGTCCATGATCATTTACTCCTAAAGCGAGCAGGTATCGTCTTAAGCATGTATATATTCAAAACGATGAGTTATACATACACTTTCTAGAGTTTGTATATGTTTAAGATCTTATTTTTCATTTCATATGCTTTAAAGTATAAAACTCTACATTACTTTAAAATTCTATAGAAAGATTTACAAGTTTTTTTTTTAAATTATTGAATGAATCAATTTGTATTATTTCAACCTCTGTTATGGACTTCAAAGCTGCCAACTAAAACAGGTTCATCCAGGGTCAATGTCCACGCTGGAGTCGAGTCTGTCACATTTTCAGTCAATGTGCAGCTTCCTCGACTAAACGTTCTGTCAATATTTCCATCGACCGCGTTTTCTGCAATATAACTGCCGTTTGTTGATGTTTGTTCAACACTCTGACGAACAGCCACATTGCGACCTGGGTGGTTAGCAATTTTACACAAAAAGTTAAATTAATTCGAACTAAATATAAACACAGAACATGGTGCATATTATTAAACTGAATACTCCAAGGGTAGAATTCGGTGCATTATTATAATTGTGTTTTTTTAAAAGTATTTTATTATTATTATTATTTAAATAATTTGATTTTAATATTGTCTTTCTTGCGATGCATATTACACGGGATTTATCTATCTGATATCTAATGGTGGGACGTATGGCCGAGTGGTGTAGATACTCGACAGTCAACCTGAGAGTCCTGGGTTCGATCCTCGGTGAGGCCCATGGATTTTTCCAGGTGAAATTTGGTGCAACGTCGTCCCACAAGTCCACCCAGCTTTAAATGGGTACCTGACTAAAGTTGGGGAAGTAAAGACGGCTGAGCGTTGTGCTGACCAAACAATCCCTTCATATGCCGAGGTTATGGACAAGGTTATGGAAACAGATGAATTCTACACTTCATCTGCCCCATTTGACCCCTTAGGACAAGAAGGGAAACGAATCTAATGCATATTATCACTGAGTACATATTTTATCTCCTTAGGGTACGGGAAGCTCTGTGTCTGAATTTTTCAAATTTTAGCTGCATTCCAGAAATAGATATTCATATGTGGTTTGAAACATATGGACACTCTGACCATTAGCAACCCTCACACATGTAAAATCACATGGTCGACATGTCCAACTGGTCAAGCTCATCTTTTATATTTATACAATTGGATGTCATAAATAACTTAACTGGCTTTTAAGCATTATTTTATTTAGACACTATGCATGCTATGAGATAGAACAAAATGATCTTTTGGCAAAAATATATGCTCGGAAACAAAATAATATGACTTTTCTATTATAACAACGAATATACAATGTCTGTATTAGTAAATTTGCAAAACCTAACCCGAACGTTCACATCAGTAATACAACCTATTCGCCAAATTTTAGATGAGACAGTTAGCACGCAATACACTTAATCAAAATGTGTTAGGTTCAAACCTGTGTTATTGAAATGAACAGTGTGTACCTTTGTTAACATAAATGGAACAAAGGGACGTAATTCCTTTTCCTTGAAGAATAACTTTGTCAACCAGTTCATTCGTCTCACACCGTATGTCCACTGTTTTGTTATCGACTAATGTAAACTGCTGGCGCTGACATTCAATACGTTTACTGATATCGTTACTGTCTAAGAAATACACTGTAAACTTATACAGTAAATCTGGTAAAAAAGATCAATTAACAGATTATTAAAAATAAATAAGTTGTATAATATTATTAATGAATTGTACCTTTCTAAACCTTTCTAAACCTTTGCAGATTGATGGACCAATGTTTAATTTTGAGGTTATCATAAATAGGTCATTTAAACATATGGGTATGTTTAAAAAAAAAAAAACATTTATCAAATCGAAACGCAGGCAAGAGGTCATTGATATTTAAAACAGGAAACAGTATTTTTTTTTCGATCTAAAAAACGGAAATATATTAAAATAATAGTTCAAAGGCTTGGTACCCGTACCGGCGAGTGACTCCTTATAATTGAGTTGTATCCCTTTGACTTTCTATACAAATTCCCCAGTCTATTTTTAGCCTCAGAAGTTATACACACGTACGAACGCCAGGCTAGTCGATTATGTATCAGATATGAATATATATATATATATATATATATATATATATATATATATATATATATATATATATATATATATATATATATATAATTGATGTTATTAAATAAAATGTAGCCGAATTTGAAAAATAATAAAATGCTTACCTGTATTAGCCACCACAAGCCTAATAAAAAAAAAACGGAATCTTTAGTGACAGCGACACGAAAACGGTTCTGATGGAGTCAGTGATAACACAAGTAGAGTCATCTGAGTCTCTCCACAAATAACTATTTACAGAATAGTTTACAGTCGATACAGATATAGAATAAACTGCATCCTCTGTAGACACACAAAAAGTGTCAATTAAATCATTGATAAGCTGCACTAGTTTAATCATGTCTAGGCGAAAAATGAAAAGTCCTTATAAGGTGAAATAACAAAAATTAGATTTTTTTTTTTTTGCGTGCGTGTATTTTTTTTACGCAACTTTAGAATCATTAGCCATTTTCTTTCCTTTTCTTCCTTCCTTTGGCTCTACAGCCCATTGAGGGCCCTGACCTGCCATACTACTCTTCTCCACTTTTCCCGATCCATGATCTTCATCCACTCTCTCACTCCTATAGCTTTAAAGGCTTTCTCCACTTCCTCCAACCATCTGTTTCTTGGTCTGCCTTTAGACCTTTTCTCATCGGGTGTTGCCTTATATATTTCTTTTGGACCTCTGTTATTTTCCATTCTCCCTATGTGCCTACCCACCTCTTAATATTCACTTTTATTTCAGCTGTTATATATTGGTTCTTCGTGTAGTTCATACAGTTCTGAATTAGACATTTTCAGTATTCATAAATATAAATTTCTGTGTTTACATAGTCTTTAAAAAGTAGAAAAAAAAAATTCTAATAAACTAAAATATTTGTATAACGTACCACTGAATGACTAACGAAGAAAGATAAGGTACTAAGCATATTTAAAAAAAAATACTCTGTTACTAACGAATTATTCATATGCATTTATTTAGATAAAACGCATTTATACTTACTGTACTGACATTTATAGCCAAACCACCCGGACAAACATTTCTGTTGGTCTTTACACTTTCCACTCTTGTCACACCCATTGTAGCACTGGCACTGAAATTGACATTTTGAACCAAACCATCCATTGTCGCAATCTGTGTTGAGAACGGTATTACAAATTATATCCATTTGAAGATACAAATAAACTAACTGTAAAGTATAGTTACAAGCTACTTACGTATGTAAAGAAATATAATTCATTGTTACAAATAATAAATAATACTAAATATTTTATTTTCATATTAAATACAGGGTCAAAATGAATGTAATTAAAATACCTTTGCAATGTACTAATTGAATGTAATTAAAATACCTTCGCAATGTACAAATCTGCTGACGTTAAGTACAAAGCATATTAATAAGAGGACCATGCAATGCATTTTAAAATCCAAGAACACGACTTGAAAATCAAATTGACTAGTTTAACTTATTTCAAGTTTTACAGCTGTTTAGAACTTAGTACGGAGTCTAGTAACATTATAAATATAGATATTAAATATTTTCTCAACTTATTTAACTAAGGCGGAATTCAATGCCAAATAAAACATCCTATGTTGACAAGGAAGTTAAGCTATATATAGATAAGCCTATATATATATATATATATATATATATATATTTGAATTGGTTCATTTGTAAGACTTACGTATTGAAAAACCCAGCAGGCATGACGCTATATAAACACATCCAGTATGCAGTGTACACCTCAACACAGTCATACCTCGTTGAAACAAATTCCATTTTATGTTCATCCGCTTTAACGCTGGGTTTTCAACTATTAATAATTGTTTTATCATTTTTACAATGGTTGGACACACAAGCTGTACAGTTGTTGGGCACATACAAGTTGTACAATTGTTGGATATATAAAAGTTGTACAATTGTTGGATACGTAAAAGCTGTACAATTGTTGGACACATACAAGTTGTAGAATTGTTGGCCACATAAAAGCTGTACAATTGTTGGACATATAAAATATGTACAATTGTTGGACATTAAAAAGCTGTACAATTGTTGGACACTAAAAAGCTTTACAATTGTATGGTATTTGTTTGCATTGTTTGACCGTACCGTATATTTGATCTACACATAATTTATAGTCAGTCTAGTTGCGTTAGTTTGAATAAATTTCCTATCAGTAAAACTACGTACTAACAGTTTAAGTGAATTATGTGATGACGTAATATTTTTTTTTGTTTTAATAAGTCTTAAGCTATTATTCTTGCTTTGATGAGAGACAAAGAGAAACAAAAATGTATAGTAGTTTTATTGGGGAAAAATGTAATATATTGCAAAGAGTATACCCAAAAAGAAGAAGAAAAAAAAATATGTCCCAATAAAAAAAATGAAAATAAATATATGAGCGATTCAGAGAAATCGAGAAAGTAGCACAGAAAGAGACAGAAAAAAGGGATATATAGATAGAGAGACAGATTGATAGATAACTGATATCAAAATATGCTATAGAGAGGTCTAACTCTAATCCTTTCTCTCATCTTTAAATAAGCGTCTTATTCGAGCCTATATGATTGATACAAGGGAAATAACCCATTTATTAGAAGTTTGTCACAATTGAACACCGTAATAACCCTTACTTAGTAATGCTACCTGTTACGTACTCAAAATAGTATTGAGTACTCCGTCGGAGGTGCCAGATATATGTTACGGATCCTTATAATGATGATACTTGTAGAAGGTGTAATAAATCAGACAACACAAATCACGAAGTTAACTCCAGTGAAGTAACATCAAACAATCATTTAATTCTTGAACATGAACTGACATAAAGGTAAATCCAGGAGGAGTACAATAGCAAACTGTAGACGCCCAAAGCTAGACTAACTAGAACATGCATCCGCATCCTATGATGCACAGAGCTCGACTGGTTATAAACAAAGCATGTGCTCCCGACTGTCGGTTGAGTATACGTTATTTGTACCAAATGACGTATACACTAAAGTTCCCAATATTTACACTCAAGATGGCGGAATGACGCCATAGATACTGTGGTGGGTGGAGCTTACCAAATTGCGTCATCAAGCTTAGGCTACACTATTTTCCCACATTCCTCCCCTCTACCTAAGCATGATGTAATCATGTAAAACCCAATACTAATACCGACAAAAGGAAGCCACATGAAACAAAGTTCAATCATAGAACATATCCAAATCATCATAACAACAAAATAAATTATCCAATGATTAATCAAATCAATATTGCATGGAAGCATAAATCAATACATGCAAACAATATAATAAATATCATCAATCATATATTCATAAACATATTGAATTAAATTAAAATTTCTCATCATTTTTCTTTTTCGTCACTGATATTTATTATTTTTTTATCTTTTTTTTTTCTTTGTGACTTGTTTACATTTTTTTATTTCACTTATTATTCCATTCAATTAATTTTTTTTTTTTCCATGTGACTTTTGTTTAGTTTTTTTTCTTTTTCATGTCACTAGTTATTTTTTTAAGGGATTTTTTTTTTATAATCATCAATTATTATTAAATATTATTATGTCATCATATACACATATACATGTAAACATGTCATCATATGAACATAATATACATGTAAACATACACATTATGGTGAACCAAATTTCTTACTGCCAGGACATAGCTTGATTAAGAAAAAATATTAAAATCTCTCCAATTTCCATTAATATTTCTCTCCGTGGTAGGAGTGAAACCATATTTTGCTCTTCCACCCTGATTATAAATCTTACAGTCATTCTTACAACATCTCAACAAACATGTCCTTCATGAACAGTGGTAATGAGGAATGAATTCTGGCTCATTAAAATTTACTACATGTCTAACATAGGGATTTTTATGGGGATATCTACTGCAATTATTATAAGTGAGACATCTGACTCATAGGTGGGTCCTTCCATTCACGGTTTTCATTTCTTTTATTTTCTTTTCCACACGACAATCTATTTGTTTCTCTGGTTTGATCACCATTACGTCCAGATTTCTTGATTTGTACATCATAATACCTTCTTTGTTTCTTTTGACTTTCACTGGGTACAATGTAGTTTTTGTCTCTTTGACAATAATAGTTAGGGTTCTTTCTTTCTTTCAGTATTATAATTCTTGAGGTTTGGTTATTCATTGATTTAAGTTCTCCTCTATGACATTCAGTGGTAAATGGAACTGAATGTTTTATAATTGTACCTGTAGCATAAGATTTATGTTGAATTTCTTTATTTATGTGTTTGCTTGCCTTATTATCTTGATTAATTAATTTACCATCTCTATTTCTGGGTATGGTTCTCTTGGCTACTTTGATATAACTGGCGTCTTTATTTCCAACTGACGATTCTACTTTATCCAATCTGTTAATTTTATCCTTCAAACTTCCATTAATCTTTGTTTGAGAAGCTGTAACCACATCGACTGATTCTATTTTCTTAACAAGTTTATTTACAATCCTCTCTATTGCATCTACCCTAATTGGTAGGTCTTCCAATGTAGTGCAAGCTGTAACCACATCGACTGATTCTATTTTCTTAACAAGTTTATTTACAATCCTCTCTATTGCGTCTACCCTAATTGGTAGGTCTTCCAATGTAGTGCGAGTGTTTGGTTTAGTACGTAGGTCATTTTCCGTCTAAAATCAATTTATTCAGTTCTGCCTGTATTTTTTCCTTCTCTGACTTGAGACGTTTATTTTCCAATTTTAATTTCTCATTTTCTTCACGTATGCTGTCTCTATCATCCTCAGCCTGCATTATGTTGGTAACATTGTACCTTTGTTCCTCACTTATCCTCTGAACTTCATTAAATCATTCCATCAGTTTGTCATTGTCTATTAACACGGGCGATTTTTTCTTCTCTTCATCTTCTTTTTGTCTCTCTATACATCTGTTTGAAAAAAAATTCACCAGTAAAATTATCTAGCTTGGGGAATGGGGTCATTTTATCGCCCTCCACACTGACTCCAGGGGTAGCTGACATATCAAGCTCTAAACGCCTTTTTTCCTTCACGATTTCTGCCTTTCTCATTTCCCGTTCTGCGGCTCTTTCTTCCCTCTCTCTATTTTCCTCTTCCTTTCTTTCTTCCCTCTCTCTCTGTTTTTCTTCCCTCTCTCTCTGTTTTTCTTCCCTCTCTCTCTGTTTTTCTTCCATCTCTCTCTGTTTTTCTTCCATCTCTCTCTGTTTTTCTTCCCTCTCTCTCTCTCTGTTTTTCTTCCATCTCTTTCTTTTCCTTTTCCTTTCTTTCTTCCCTCTCTCTCTGTTTTTCTTCCATCTCTTTCTTTTCCTTTTCCTTTCTTTCTTCCCACGCTCTATTTTCCCTTTCTTCTACCCAGGTTTTCAATTCTTGGCCTTTCACCCACCACTCTCCACGATCAACCTCAACACGTGAAATGTTTAACAAACACACAACATACCCATGACAAAAAGGTGCATTTTTTTTCTCTCAAATCATTTCGGCAATACTACTGGCCAGATGTATTTCTGATGTATGGGTGTATGTATTTACATATGTATGTAAGCACTATGCATGATGTATTTTTAATATATGTATGTATGTATTACTATTAATTAGCTAGTGTGTATAAATATAGGCTATATGTGTATGTATGTATTGTTGTATGTATGCATTAATGTATTTGTTTATGTATGTGTGTATGTATTGGCTTGTGTACTCTAATTCTATTTCACTATGTGTTTATACATGTATTTATGTACGTATACGTTGAAGTATCTATGCCATGAGGTATTTGTGTATATATGTATGTATTATTTAAGTATAGGCTTGCGTACTCTTATTCTATTTCATTATATGCCAGACGTATTCATGATGCATTTTTCTACAACACGTAACCTTGTAAATATGTAGAAAGCTCTGCATTCCTACCTTTGCTTCTGATTATGCTGTCTATCACTGTGCTTATTTCATCAGTACAGATGTATAGAACGATTTATACAAATGTATATCCTTAAAAAGATTATGACTGTATCCACCATAAACATCGGATTAGGCAATAAGAGTTCAGAGTTTGAGACCTTGATTGTCAAGGCAAATCACACGTTATAACACTAATCGCATTAGTTTTCAAACGCACCATCTTGAATAAGCTATTACTTAATATACTTCCCACGTCTTAGGCCAAAAGCTAGGATGTATTGAACACAGACATAATCAATACATGTAGTGATGACATTACGTTATGTCTGTGTATTTGTATCTTACATAATGAATGCAGTATTTTAACACACCAAAGAACATTTTTGTTATCAAATATAAGTAGGTCACACGTGTTTTGACTTTACAACTCAAAAACTACATAAAGGCTTAAAATTTGATTATATTTAAAGCAGTTTAAAAAATAGTTAATTTACTTTTGTGTTCCTAATTGTTAATTAGTCGATGAAAAACAGAGTTTTGCTAATCAAAGTTTGTATTTATATGAAAAGTGGAATGAGACATAAGAAGACGACGAGGCATAAAAGCTAAATCAGAATTTGATATCGATTTACATTTAACACCTTCAAACACAGACTATGTATGCCACAAATCCACCACGTGTAAATTATCAACAAAATCTTTAGAATTTATCAATAAATCTTAATTTTTTGCACCAGTAAGCTTTCCTCCACAAATAACTCAATATTTGGGATTTACATAATAAACTATCAGAAATCATAATGCCCGATTAAAATAATAAATGTCGAACAAGCACAAAAATTATGTGCCACTCAATCGAGCCAATAAAAAAAAATGTAGACTTGAATGAACAAAGTTTGCGGATCTTGATGATCTCGACCTGTCTCAAAGTGTCTTGTCATTCAAATACAAACATCCCATATCTCACAATTAATATGCGCACATAAAAATATGCACATATTATCTTAATTTATTTCGTTGGTTTATCTTTTGTCTCAGCTAAATGCATTCTTCTTGATATAAATGAATACATAAATTGTACAACATAGGTAAATACCACGTCTACAGTTAGGGCGATTTTATATTAGCGGGAAGCCATATATTTTTTCCACACAACGTTTTTGTGACTGAAGTTCTGACCAGTCTGAATAGAATGAATAAGTCTAGCTTCGTCTTGTGCATTCCCTTTCTTGTGTTACTGTTACTAGGTGAGTCTATGTGTCAAACTTTAGCCTTGCGTTAAAACTATTGTCTTAAAGTAGAGATTGAATCTGGCAAGAAATAATAATATATTTTCAAGAATAATTTATATGTCATTTTTTTTAATAAGTTACAGGCGTAATAACTTAATAACAAAGATAATTAGAAGAATCAAGTAATAAGGATTTCGTTACTTGGTTATTTTGTTTTAAATAAAATTATTTTATTTTAATTACACTTCTTTAGTCGCTATATAAGTTGAACGAAATATGAAGTTATCGTGAACGACTCGAAGAACGTCAAAAAATGTATAGTACTCGTAGTTACACCATAACTTACAAGAACCAATGGTGTGAAAAAAAACCCACTGAAACCCCATTGGTCGTCAGTGGGGTGGTTTTTACTGTCTTGTAAAATTTGCATTGAAATTTATTTTTTAGAAGTGAAGCCTCATGATAGTTTCCCTTCCCTCCCGTCCGACCCGCCCCCCACCCCAATTATTCACATTTCAAAGCATCACAAAGAGCAAATCTAATGAGCTAATTGTATTTTTACGTTTGTTCTATAAATAGGAAAGTCGGCTTAACACAGTCAAGTGCATAGCTTCATTATTTATATCGATAAATTACATTTATATTACTTTTCTGTAGCCCGTTTTCTATTTTCCCTGAAATGTACCTGAAAAAAATTATCATGTTTGAGTAAATTGACTGTATGATGGTCCGTGATAAATACCAATAAACTACCGGCACACTATCCCATTAATATAATTCGTCATAAGTCCGATATGCGCATAATTATTTTGTGATTTGGATACATTTTGATATTACAGAATACAAATAACGCTTTAAAAATTTAGATTTTAGTTTTCATTGTATTGATATTATTTTGTATTTGTTTTTCTTTTTGATCTCGTTCAATGTTGATCACACGAAGTATCTGAGATACAATCACAGTTTTGCTTCCCTCAGGTATACAATATTTTTTTATTAAATCTAATTTTCACACATTGTAGTTTTATCGGACTTTATACATGTATCATGGGTGACGTAATACGGCCGGAATGACACTTGGGAGTCGGCAATGGAGTCATTGACAAAAGAATGTATATATATATATATATATATATATATATATATATATATATATATATAATAGCGGTTTGGGTTCAGCATTCAATTGAAAGTAAAGAATTTATACATAAATATGCCGGGGGGGGATATATATTGATAACCTTTCCATTTCAGTGATATGTATTAAAATTAAGATTTCCATTGCTGTAATAAGGTTTTATTTTGTGTAATTACTTCTTATAAAGAGGCTTTTGTATAAGAAAAAAAAAAGTTTTGTTCTGTATGTGTACCATATGTTGCTGACTAAACACAAAAGTATTGTGAAGCAATCTATGATAACGACATGTTCATGTTTTACTAAAGAATAACAGACCATGTGAAAAAGGAATGCAGCCTAACCGACAAAAACGGTTTGTCATGGTCAAGGTTCTAGAAAGAAACATGTTGTGTGACACTTTGAGCGATGGCGGAGGATGGCTCGTAATGCAAGTAAATATATACATACATATAATTACATATATCTACATATCTACATATAATTACATATATATACATACAATTACATATATATACATATATCTACATATCTACATATAATTACATATATATACATACAATTACATATATATACATATAATTACATATATCTACATATCTACATATAATTACATATATATATACATACGATTACATATATATACATATAATTACATATATCTACATATCTACATATATCTACATATAATTATATATATCTACATATATCAACATATAATTACATATATCTACATATAATTACATATATCTACATATACTTACACATATCTACATATATCTACATGTTTTATTCCCCTTACTGCCACAAATGGATATGTATCATATTTATACGAAAAATATCAATAACAACCCTCAACTGTTAAAAAACAAGGTCATTCTCCACATGCCCAGTAAATCGAATGTCATGCCCGCATTTAGTGTTTTAACTGTGTTCTTTGTTGTTCCATGCACCGTCAGCATATAAGTTGGCTACTATTTATGAGTAATTATTATTCGTGTCATTTCTGGATTGTCTCAGAACATTTCTGTTAAAAAATGCTCCAGCTTCCGAGACAAGCAAGAGAATGTGCTCTTCAAATCTAGTGCAATTCTGAAAAGACATTAAATCATCAAAGGATAGTACTGTTGACAGTATTGATCAAATGCGAACAATTCCAATGGAACTACAAATCGTGAACAGATATAAAACCTTAGCTTCTGATATAAAAAGCAGAAAAGACAGGATCGAACTGATAGCGGATGAAGTAAAACAGTTATGGAAAAAAATTACACTGCCTATTCAACAAGGTAAATCAACAGTTGAGAGAAAATTGACAATGTTGTTAAGAAGTTTGAAAGACCTAATCGTAGAACTGGAAACTGTAATTTCACAGCAATGTTTAATGTAACAGATGAGAAAGGAGAGTTGTTGTGCAGAGAAGATGGAGAGTTCTAGACACTTCAGATTTCAACAAAAGGAAAAGTAAGCTATTGTACCTGAGAAGATGATTCACAAGATTCACCCAAGAAAAATGAAATTACTTAAAGGGAAAGTACCAGTCACAGAAAGCTTTACTGAAGAAAGTGTTGAATCAAGTGTCTTACTAATTCTGGATGCAGAAGATTATGTGAGTAAAGAAGATTGTGTGAGCGAAGTACTGTGTTCCAGTAGTAGTGAAGATAATGAGAAACCATTAAAGTATTAAAGACACATAAACCTCTTATTCAGTGTGTTTAGTAACTGCAGCGAAATTGAGTATAAGGAAGGCCTAAAAAGTCGGGAACTGGAGTTTGCATATCTACTCCCAACTAAAAGCGGCATTTCCAAAGGTCTAATGAAAGGAGAAAAATTAAACAGTAATTTCAAGGAAAATTTAAAAAAAAAACACTAGTGCTTACACTTTGATAGAAAGACCATACAAAATAAAGCAAACGAGGTTGTCAGACTTGGTTTTCTTCAGCTGGCAAATGCAAAAAGAGAAACAATATTCAATTGGAAAAAAAAAACTGTCTTCTTGCTTTTTTGAATCTACATCTCATTTAGAGCACTGGCCTGCCATAATACTCTTCTCCAATTTCCCTGAATAAAAACTGTGCTCAATGAATAAAAATGATTGTCTCTGACACAGCTGTAGCAAATACTTGAAGAAGAATTGGTGCAGTAAACTGTTACAGAAACACTTTCAAGATGTTTGATTAGAAAAAAGCTGTATACATTGGATGATAGCACAACATTCTAGATACAATATTGAGAAATGTCATGAATGATCATTTTTGGTACATCAACCACTTCACCAAATATCAGCTACTCGTTTGTTTCAACAATAACAGAAAAGTGAACAACTTAACACATCATTTTATAATGCTGGAGCAGTATCAAATAAATCAGAACAAAAGTGCTAGCGAGATGACATGACTTTAACATAATGCTACAGGATTTTCAAAACTAGAGGAAGCTTACCAAAATTATATTTTCAATCACTTTCAAAAATCAGTAATGAAAGATGGAACTCAAGAACAATTTATTATTTGTCATCATTCGGACTGATACAGGAGTATCTGAAAACAGCTAAGGCAAGCTTGTGGTTTCATCAGTGTTACGTGGGCTGACATCTGGTTCTCTGCCCAGTGCTTCAATACTACTTACTTTGATAATTTATTAGAAGCTTGTAAGCAGCATACAAAGACTTTGAAGTCATTAAAGACATTATAGTCTACATATCCAACTTCTATATCAACGCAGCGTTCTAATATCTGTACAGAGTGTGCAATTACAGTAATGCAAGATTTACTTTCACTTAGCACGTCCATTGAAAAATGGAACAGTATATAACTTTTAACTACGCATATATATATACATATCAACATATGTTCTCATGCCTATACCCGACATGTTAGAGGAAACCATGACCCCCTCCCCCACCCACCTTATTCTTCTTCCCTTCCATTTCCTCCTTCACCTGACCCGCCATTCACTACTATTCTCCGTCCCCCTGACTTTCTGCTTCAGTAGAAACCCCGCCCCTCCGTCATACCACTCCCCTTTCCCCGGGATTTGGTTGTTGTTTCTTAATAATATCGGCCATAATCCACTTTTATACACGGCTCAAAAACAGTTCATAACAAAAGTAGATGATCTGATATATCTATAGATAGATATATAGATATATAGATAGATATATTAGACAGATAGATAGATATATAGATAGATAGATAGATAGATTAGATAGAAAGATAGATAGATAGATACATAGATAATAGAGAGATTAGATAGATAAATAGATAGATGCATAGATGATAGAGAGATTAGATAGATAGATTAGATAGATAGATAGATAGATAGACAGATAGATAGATAGATAGATAGATAGATAGATAGATAGATAGATAGATAGATAGATAGATAGATAGATAGATAGATAGATAGATAGATAGATAGATAGATAGATAGATAGATAGATAGATAGATAGATGGCATAGATAGATAGATGGCATAGATGGCATAGGGACTGCATTGTGCACCATCCTTGTAGAAGTAATGTACATATTGTTCATCTATACACAGCCATTAATAATTATATGAATCTTTATAACGTAAAATACTAGACATATCTCATAGAAATTGTCAAGTCTTAGAATAAACGAAATGACAATTTTTGCTTATTGGCTATGTCAAATCGTAGCATTTAAGTAGATTTTTTCATTAGATGTCTTTTAGTACGGTACACGATAGGTGAGTATTAAAAGTTCATTTTAAATAGTTTATACATATATATATATATATATATATATATATATATATATATATATATATATATATATATATATTGTTTGTATTAGTTGAACTACCCTTGGTGTGTTTTTCTACCAGTCGTGTTTGCACACATTGATAACAAATTTTCGTCTTTCCATAACAGAGGCGTTTGACGTCTGGCGGGGTCACTAGGTTTCAGCAAAACTGGCAAAAATACAAAAACGGTTTTGGCAATATCTGCCAGGACAGCTGGTTGGGCTTGGACTACGTATACAGACTGACCAACACAGTAAGCATATAGCAGAAATAATAACAAACATCAATCAAAATAGCAGTTGTTATATCGGGGTGTGTGTGTCTGTATATGTGTGTGTGTGTGTGTGTGTGAGGAGATGAGTGGTTGGGGAAGAATGAGATCTACGGAAAAAAAGAAACTGTGAAGGGCTCTCGGAACCTAATTACTATAGACTAACGTAGCGTGCTCATCAAACAAAGATTTTAACTACGACCTTTGTTGATGAATGGTCACTTGGTGGTCACTTAGTCTCAGATTGAATTTCACCATGCCAAAATATTTTTTTAAATATACACTTAGAAAAATTGACTTAATTAATCATTATTATTATTTCAGTATTAAATTGTCTCTTCCTTTTTCCGATTAAAATAAAAACGAAATGTGTTCTCATCTTCCTCTGTAGTCATCGAATAGTGACAAGCATAAGGCCCAGATGTATTTACTTTGATAATTAAAGTCATGTATGGGCCCATATATATATGCATATAATTGATAAATTTTAATGGGGATTTCATCCAATGAAAAATATAACTAATATTACTACCCAGTAAATCGTAGAAAAAAAAAACCTGATGTATAATAATAGATGGTTTTCAGATTGTATTTATTGCTATACTGAAACGGTAAAATAAATCAAAAGAGTTTATTGAAATTAAAAATAATATATATAGTGTGTAGATACTCGACTGTCGAGCCGAGAGTCCTGGGTTCGATCTTCGGTGAGAACCATGGGAAATTTTACAGGTGAGATTCGCTTCAAAGTCGTCCCACAAGTCTACCCATCTTTAAGTGGGTACATGAATTAAGTTGGGGAAGTAAAGGCGGCTGGGCGTTATGTTAACCACACAATCCCTTCATATGCCGAGGTTATAGAAACGGATGATTAATATATTACACCTGCTCCGATGGCCTATTTGGAATAAAAAAAATTTTACTTACTATATATATGTGTTACTCATTTCTGCTTATTGTAAAGTTCCAATTGAAATAAATCGTTAGCACGGAAACAATGTATAAGTATATTCATTAATCTATTACGATAATGTAATACATCATTCATCTCTACACAATTCGTAAAGCATTATGCTTTTCACATTTACTATTACTTTCAACCTAAGATTAAAACAATATCCCTATGACGCAGTGCCGAACCTAGGAATTTGGGGGCCGGGGGGCTTGGTCTTCTTAGGGGCCCCTGCATTTAGACTCTGGACACCATGACATGAGATAATATACTTAATGTTCAATATAAAAAAAAATCATCCCAGGTAAGCCTCTGCTATGATAAAACAAATATATTAAATTATAAGTTAGTAATGACAGAGAACGGCTATTAACTGTGCAAATATCTTTGCCTTTATAAGAGCTGTTATTGAACTTGATGAATTATCCTTTATACTACAGATACAGATAACGTGAGTTATGTATTTATGTATATAGTCTATTTACAAAAAAAAAATCGGTTTAGTCAGTCAATTAAAAGAAAGTACATCATTATCTTTTCATGTTAGCCCGGTGAACGTTACCAACTCAGAATCGGCATGAAAGTCGGTACGATTTCGTACGAGGCCATCTATGACGATTTCAAGGTGGATTCAGAAGCGAACAGATACAAGCTTAGTATCGGGTCATTCAGAGGAAACATAAGCAACGATTTTGCATCCCATAACGGGGCAATGTTCGCCACGCCGGACAACGACAACGATCTCCAGTGCGGCTGCTTCTATAACGTGGGCTGGTGGTTTCACAAGTGTTTTGATGTCAACCTGAATGGAAAGACGGAAAATAGCACGGATGAATCCATGGGCGCCGTCTGGGAAAGCCTGACATCTCAGAAGGGTGCTATTGAATCAGCGGAGATGAGCTTTCGAAAAGTTGTCCAAGATATTTAAAAAAATAGATAATGTTTACTATTAAACATGAAATCTATGGAATTGTCGTTTTTATATTCGCTGTTTAGAGTTATAATTTTACTGGGACGTTCTCTTCTCTTTTTGTAATTAATTCTATAAATTAATATATACATTATTGTGATGTTACGTACTCAAATGAAAGTAATGTTTAATTACTTCCCGAGTACTTCAATAATTTACAATACACACAAACCCTTGTCTTTTATAGTCAATTCATTTGGTATTAATTTTGAAAGACTCACTAGATATATAACGTTAACTTTTATAAGGCTTTAATATAAAGAACATAACTTAATGCAATACACTATATATAATACTTTAATACATACTTCAATAAATTTTTACTTTTTTATAGATGTTCTAACTCTTTCTACTATAACAAACAACTTCTTATATACCTATGTCTACTCTTAACTATTAAAATCGTCCACACCGAACTAACCATGTCTAACTACCAAGCCTGTCAGCACCGTACTACTGCATCATTCTCTCTGATCTACTCTACTCTACTCCCATCTGCTATACTCTACTCTGCTCCCTTCTTTTCTACTCTACTCTACTCCCTTCTGCTTGACTCTACGCTACTCTCTTCTGCTCTACTCTACCTTTCTCTAATCTACTCTACTGTACTTTACTCCCTTCTGCTCTACTCTCCTACTAATTACTAAATAATTTCTGAACTTAATTTGGCAACACAAAGGTCGGCGATAGGAGCTGATCACTTGCTATGCATGTACCATCAGTAGGCATTAAATCTAAGTTGGGAGCTTGGCCCGAGACCCGACCATGAGCCTGGGTTGCATAATCAACATGGTCAACCAAGATGGGTCACTAGTTTTGGGAAAGGAAAGTTTTACCTGCTTGTGTAGAGTTTGGGCGGTGAAGGTGGGATGAGCTGCTTATAAACAACAAAATATATACCTCAAATATGTTATGTTAGCATGACATTGAAAGTAAACTAATGGAGACTGTGGACATTAAATCGAAAAGGCCTTCAAGTGAAATATTTTATTGTGTTGTGTTATATATGCAACATGAAAAAAATACAATTCAAGTCATAACTTGATAATAACAAAGGAAGTTAACTTTGAAATACAAATACTATTAGCTGTTTACTTCCCTTTAAAACTAATAAAAATTGTGAATATAACACTATGTGATAAACAAATAAAAATAAATAATAAGCTATTTATTGCACAGTATCATAGAGTCAAATTCTCAATATAACAGAGAAGTTTATTAAACCTCCATCATTAAATATAATATTTGGTGATTATTTTCAATGAAGCTAGTGCTTTTCATTTTTATTCGAATTAGTTTATATTCAATTTCAGCAATATAATACATTCATTATAGTTCCGTAATTCAGTCTCTAGCACAATCTCTATAAATTAATGCCGCCGAATGCCATCCAAACTGATTTCAAACTTGAAGAAATTTTGCTAAAACAATTTACTATTATAAACAATGAGCTAACAGTGTCATTTTTTAAAATATATATATTTGTGTTTTTCAGTCATCTGATTGCTTCCACATGTTATTAACAGGTTTTCCAATGGTTCAAAGGAGGGGAAGAAGAGCATCAATAGTTTACCTTACATAGGGGATCATAATGATATCTACTAAATCTACCAATAATGTTGTCTAAATTTGTGAAAGTTGGAACGTTTGTTCGCTCCATCCAATGTATGTGCTACATTTTTATTTCGCACGTTGAAGTACTTAACTCATTTATCGATGTAATATTTGCCCTTATTTATATTTTATTCTATTTTTAGCGCCTTTCTATGCAATGGTGGATCGTTATACAATTCAAGTATATAATGTATAAATTGTTTTCTGAAAAATCTACCCATACAAATTTCTCTGTTTCCCCACAGTTTCACCCTGAATGTCTAAATACTAGAGATGTGTATACATTTAACGCCAATATAAATACCAATTTCCATCCAGTTATCTTAATAATGACTATGTAATGACGTATATATATATATTTATTCGATGCTTAACTATCAGATCCTTTAACAACTAATAAAATGGCGCATACAATGCCACCATAGATATTGTGCAATGTAAAAGAAGGCACCAAAGGAGACAAAAGAAAATTATCATCATCAACTTAAAAAAAAAAAGTGGTTTTAACCGGAGACCGACCATCAGTTGGATACTTAGCAGTCAACACCACACTTTACAACCTCCCCCCCCCCCCCCACCTTCTCTCTTCGATAAACTGCTCTACAGCATGGTGATCAGATATAAGTAGGTCAACTGATCTACAGCATGGGGCAAGGACAAAATTAGTTCAATCGATCTACTGGGTGGAGCTCGGGACAGCTGGTCCTTCGGCAAAGCACTAGACAATGGACCTAGGGATCCCTGGTTCGATATTCAATGAGAACCAATGGATATTTCAGTTCTTGGTTAAAGTCTCCGCATTGCAGCATTGCACCATCGACAATGGTGGGAATGAAAGATGGGCACTGCGAAAACCGTCCCATTAGTGGTTTAAAAGATCTAAGAAATTTTATCCTAACATGGACTTACAACACAAACACACTGGGTTCAGCTCTGACATAATTAGGTCAACTTAACTACTTTGCTGACCTCAACGATTATTAGGTCAACTGACTTACTGCGTGAAGCTCAGACATAATATGTTGTGAGGCAATGAAGTTTTGACAGACTATTAATATCGAACGAAACGTATGTAAGTTGTTTGCGTTGAAAGAAAATGATATCTGTTTTAAATAGGGCACACGCCTACAAGACTATTGAATAGATAGTTGTATTTTGTTTAAATAGTGAATAGAAATAAAAAAAAAATTGTTTGTTATTATAATCATTAGCTCATTTTCCAATATTTTTGGCACATATTTATTTATTTTGGTTTGTTTTAATTTTCTTTTTTTAAATTCTTTTACACGATCAAATTTAATACTACAATAGATCATTCGCTAAATACGGAATCTGTGTTTTTAAAACACACACACTTTTGTTTTTTTTTTTAAAATAAGATAGTTTAAATCCATTATCATGTCAACACATCAGCAAGAACATGCATGCTATTTAATTCGAACAGTGTCTACATCTCATTACAATTATTCCGTGACTCATTTTCTCTATCAGTGTATTTTGCTACCTCTCTAAGAGTTTCTGGCCCGAATGTACAAAAAAAATGACCTAGATTGAAGATGAATACATTTAATAACATTTAATGAATGAATTTATATCGTTTACCATTGTTTTTTTTTTTATCTGTCTATAAGGCAAAAGACAATCATGACTTTTAGTGGGTAGCATATCATAAAAGTATGAGACCCACTGTTATATTTCATAGCTAACAATCACACAAACTAATCATAAATTCATCATTTTATAATGAATTCAGTTAACTTATTTAATTTTTGCCATCTGGGTTAATTAATCGTTATATAAATAGATGCAGCTTCTGCGTTTGAACTGGAACACCACCTGTAGATTGCCAATGAATTATTCGTTCTCTTAATTTTAGACTTTGCAAGCCCTTTTAGTCTTCATTAGTTTTTACTTCACATCTGTCCATCTGAAGGAAGCAAAACAAAGAATGAAGAAATTCATTTTTGTCTTGTTCCTGCCGTTATTAACGTTAATTGTGCATGGTAAGTCAATATAAGTATCGTTATACGTAATTTAAAATCAATATTTGATAATGCGGTAAGCATATGTCAGAGAGAAAATAGTGAATAAAAAAGAAGAGACAGACACATAATTTTATTCAATAACTAGTAGAATATTTTTGTGTTGACGTTTATTACTATTATTACAAATGTAATATTGACATTTTTTTTTACACTTCATAAGTTTTAATTTTTTAACCTAGCCTAGTTTTCCTATTCCAGCCTCAACAAATATATTATGTTTCTTAATCTGCATTCTCTCAGTCTCTAGAGTGGCTAACTTTCTTATTAGCACCGCGTTAAGGAGTAACTATGCTGATAATTTAAAACTGATGCCCCATAGTGCCTCTTAAGATCACAGCCCCCTTCAATACAAGAGTTACCCCCTATATCACGTTCCTCTTCCCCTCCCCCCTCCGCTCACAAGATGTCAACAAGAGCTGTGATCAGCGGAGCGCAGATCAAAGTGACCGTGTGTCGAGAGCTGGACAAAGGTGTAACTCATCACCTTTGGTTACAGCCCCGTAGCGTGAAAATTCTACAGGAGGGGCGAAAGCAGGGGCCAGGCAATAGCGGGGGGGGGGGCAGGTAATACATTTTACTTAGTAGAACAAATAAGCAGAGGGTGGGGGCAGACAAAACGCAGGAGGCCCAGCCCTCCTGCCCCCCCCCCCCACACGCTACGGGCCTGTTTGGTTATCTACCAATAGCAAGGTGCTACAGAGCTCAGCAGAAACCTCACTTAGCCCTTGGAGTCACTATGCCTCACGACCGAATCCCCACCTAATCCATTGAGCAGCGATACGCTCTGTAGACGAGTATTAAAAAAAAAAAATTAGAGATGAGATAGAGTGAATGCAATTTTAATGAAAAAGCAGTCACGGATAGTTTTATAAAAATTCATTTAATTTGCATTTCATTTTACCAAATGTTTGAGTTATTTTTTTATATCTGACTGTATTGTGTGTGATCAGAAATACCTCAACATTGCCAAAGCCTCAAGGCGTAGCTGTGTCAAAATTACCCTTGCACAAATCTTTTTACAGTCACATTCAAACATCATGCTTCAGAATACGGGATCAGTAATGTCCTAGCCATTTTACACACATGCATAGGCATCAAACCACAATACACAGCCCATCATTGTACTCGCCATTATAACGCATATCCAAGCATCATACCCCAATACATAGATCGCCTTCTGTCCTAACCATGCCAATCATCATACCCCAATACACAGATCAACGTTGGTCCTAACCATGCCACTCATCATACCCCAATACACAGATCAACGTTGGCCCTAACCATGCCACTCATCATACCCCAATACACAGATCAACGTTGGTCCTAACCATGCCACTCATCATACCCCAATACACAGATCAACGTTGGTCCTAACCATGCCACTCATCATACCCCAATACACAGATCAACGTTGGTCCTAACCATGCCACTCATCATACCCCAATACACAGATCAACTTTGGTCCTAACCATGCCACTCATCATACCCCAATACATAGATCGCCTTCTGTCCTAACCATGTCAATCATCATACCCCAACATTGTGATTTTCATTTCATTAGGCCCGTTACCAGCTCCGTATCACCATGAAATACGGATCGCAATCGTATACTGTATTGTACGACGACTTAATGTAGACTCGGAGAGCCAAAAATATAAACTGAGTCTCGGAGCGTTCAAAGGTAACACAAGCAACGATTTCGCATCCCATAACGGAGCCGATTTCGTCACCGTGGATAGGGACAATGGATTTCGTTGCAGCTGCTTCTATAAGGTCGGCTGATGGTTTCATCAGTGTTTCGACGTCAACCTGAACGGGGCCGCTGAGTCAATGCGCGCAATCTGGGAAGGTGTTACTCAACAAATTTGGTCTTTTGAAGCTGTGGAGATGAGCATTAGACGAATGTAGACCCAGGGCCGTTTAAAGGTCATCGTAGGCCCTAGGCACTTTCAAAAGTCGTAGGCCCTCGCCAATTTAATTTTTTGAAGAATGCTTTTGTTTTCACTTTATGTTCTGGCTTCATAGGCCCTTGAAAAGTCCGTAGGCCCTAGGCACATTGCCTACTGTGCCTATAGGATAAAGCGGCTCTGTGTAGATCAGTACGGTCATTTCAGGCTATGAATAAATAAATGTGTTGGCTGTTTTAATGCATCGTTTTTTTTTATTTTCTAGTTAGTATGTTTAATTTATGGTAGTTATTTTGTTTTATTCAAATTAAAAACAAAAAAAAAAAAAACATTTTTTACTTACAAATGTACATATGTGCTACAAAACAATTTCCGACCAAAACTAAAACAAAAACTAAAAGTTTTACTAATTTGAATATAAAATGTAATATATATGTATATATATATATATATATATTATTATTATATATATATATATATATATATATATATATATATATATATATATATACATATGCTGGCTTTTAAATTAAAGAGATAACTAGATTTTCAACTCTCGACCCCTGCTAATCTCTCACACACTCTCTCAGTCTCTCTGACTCCCTCTGACTCTCTCTCTCTCTCTCTCTCTCTGTCTGACTTTTCGTACATACTCTTTCAATATATATGACCCTCTCAAACACTGGTTCAATCTTTCTGACTCTTTCGCACTCTGTTAATCTCTCTCAGACTCTCTCACACATTCTCTTCAGACTCTCTCACACACTCTCTTCAGACTCTCTCACACACTCTCTTAGTCTCTCTGACTTTCTATCTCTCTCAGACTCTATCGCACATTCTGTCTCTCTCAGAATCTCACACTCTCAATCTCTCACAGACTCTCTCACTCTCTTACATACTCTCTCGCGCAATCTCTCAATCTCTCTGACCCTCTTTGTAACCAAGTTGTTTTACGTAATGCAAGTAACATATATTTCACATTAGCATGACATTCACTGTAGTGACAATGAATTGATATCGTTTATTATTTACTATAATAAGGCAAATAACATTTGTGGCGGATTAGAAAGTTTTATTTAGAAACATAGGGATCATGCAGTTTCAATTTCTTTTCAATCAGTCGAAAGAAATTGATTAGTTAAAATAAGACATGGTTTTGATATATAATATAAATTAAATGTATATGCATTTAAAATACATTTTCCTACCCACAAAAGCAACAAAATGAAATAAAAAAAATATACTATAGAGCGCAAAAAGGGCTCATTCGCAAATGACATAATGCAAAAAAATAAACATTTTAGACCCCCCACTCCCCCTTGTCACAAAGTGTCAGAAATTTTTCGCCCCCCCCCCTCCCCATTATGTCACGTCACAAGTTAAACTAAATTAAAATACCTCAAATTACTGATTTATTTTTCTTTCGTTATTTTTGGAGACAATCATTCTTTAACATTTTCCCATAAGGCATTCAGATGCTGATCGATAGAGATATTTTCAATATCTTCTTCTTCTTCAAAAAGTAATAACTATCGACATTTTTAAGATACAAAATTTTCATAACGGTCAATTTTCAAAATTTCAAGTTGAGAAGAATTATAATTTTGGCAGAGAATTCAACCAAATTTTGGATTTGCTCATAGATAATTATTATTTTTGTGACGTCACATTTGCAACTTTTCATCCCACTTAATTTTACTTTGGTACCTAATGCAGGGACTTGATAACCTAGCTCGATCAAGTGATAGGTACCGTTGGAGTTAGGAAAAAACCTATGAAACAAAAATAATACATACTATCGATACAGTTTATCCATTAAAAACATATTTGCGATTATATGAGAAATTAAAAAAAAAACAACATAAAAACATAAAAGTGTACTTTAAGAATTACATAAGTTTTAAAAGTAGCCAGTATCCAAAAAATAAAAAAAAACTGTGAAAATGATAAAATAAACAACCGTAAAAATGTCAGTGAAACCATCAATTTAAAGCTACAACACCGTTTACCCTCTATTAAAAATGTTGACAACACCATTTATAGAAACACACTATTTACACATTCATTGTACACCATAGCTATCATAATAATACAACTTTTACAAGTATTTGACTCTTGGCTTAGTTCAAACGCACGATCTGCATTCTAAAATCTTTTAGATTCAGATTTATTTTCATCTGGTTTGTTTTGTTGAGCATGCTTGTACATCTGATAAGCAGAAAATGAAGCTGTAGCAATAGCCCCAATAGGGCCCCCTAGTAGAAAGCCCCCTAGGGCTGATCCTAAGGTCACTCCAGCGAAAACATTCTGAGTCTGAAATTATAGAATTGTTGCATGTCGGTATCAATAGGTTGGAGAGATAAAATAATTGATACCAACCGTTAGTTGAAATAAAGCTGTCACACGGTGACTGTAGTGTTGTTTTAGTCCCATGTCATATTTTAGTTTCAGTTTTTATTTCGTTTTTTCTGTAATAATTTTCGTTTTCGTCTAGTTTTAGTCTTGCTGCTAATTTTAGTTTTATTTTTAGTTCTCGTTGACGTGAGATCCAATGTTAATATCTATACACATACAAATAAATAATAGTTTTCGAACTATTACAAAAAATAAATAAATAGTTAAAATAAACAACTCTTTTTAAAAATAATATTTAAAATCAAACCAAAATTAACAGCCAGAAAACAATAAATAGGTAAATATATTTAAATAATTTCTTTAGTGAAATTAAACAAAACAAAAACAAATAAAATGCGATATTAAATTATAAGTAAATGCAAAAGTGGGACGGATGGCCTAGTGGTGTAGATACTCGACTGTCGACATGAGAGTCGTGGGTTCGATCCTCGGAGAGACCCATGGAACATTTCCAGGTTAAATTTGATAAATGTCGTCCCACAAGTCCAACCAGCTTTAAATGGGTACCTGACCTTAGTTGGGGAAGTAAAGGCGGCTGGGCGTTGTGCTAACCACACATGTTGAGGTTATAGAAACAGATGAATTCTACACCTTATCTGCCCTGATGGCCCGTTAGGGCTAAGGGAACTTTATTTATTTATTTATTTTTTTAAATACAACGGTCAGATAAAGTAATAATTTGTTTTCTGACGCTACTGTTTTCTAACGCCACTGTTTTCTGACGCCACTGTTTTATGATATTACTGTTTTATGATATTACTGTTTTATGATATTACTGTTTTATGATGCCGCTGTTTTATGAAGCCACTGTTTTATGTAGCCACTGTTTTATGATATCACTGTTTTCTGACTCCACTGTTTTATGACGCCGCTGTTTTCGGTGTACAGTGTTACGCTTAGTCACTGTTATTTCATTGAAAAATCATGTTCCCATAAAAAGAAACCTCTGGCAATCATCGGGGCCCTAAACCTGAGTCCTCCCTGTCGTAATTTGAGGAAACTTTCACACAATCATGCCATTTTGAATGACGGTAGTCTGAGAGGGCGAAGTGTGAATTATCGGGAGGTGTACAGAACGCGACAGAAGGTCACTTCGATCTATACCAGTTAATAGCACCGATATTTTTTCTCCGTTCATGGTTAAAGTTCCCTACTTTCCGTGTTCCGTGTTCCGTGTTCCGCCAAGATAGCCTCTGCACACTGGGCTCATGTTAGGATAAAATGAAATCAAAACTAGCCAAATCTAGAGGAGCAATCCTTTACTAATAGTTCATCCTGTCTATTTCCGGTGCTCTTCCGTGCTGTGGGCCATGCATCACACTTGATCGCACCAGTAACGATTCTGTATTAAATAATAGTGTGGCCAGCAAACAGCATGTTAAGCTACCAATCAAAATCTGGTTGGGTTTGTGGGACTTTCATCAAAACCTGGAAAAATCACCCATGATCGAACCCTAATCCCTTAAGTCAAATAGCCCAACTAACTATACACCTCGATCAACCTGACATTATAAACTACCTGAGAGCTTTCCTCGCTGTTATATCTGCACCAGTTAACAAAATGTTCACAGTTTTTATACAGTGGGTGATATTGTATCAGTCCGAGTTTTGACTTGGCTCTACTGACCACCTCATGAGATGGAAAAGGTCTGAAAGATAAAAGATAAAATAGCAGAACATTGAAAAGGTGAGACGGAAATTACGTCTCAATTAAAAAAAAAAACATCACTAAATACATAGAAAAAGCTGTCCAATTTGAAACATTTGAATAATTTTGGTAATGAGAACCACTGTCATGCCCGATTCTTTTAGTCTATTTGGATTTATAAAAAAAAATCATAACCTCATAGATAAATTATAAATGAAATGCAATATATACAAGATGCAGATGTTGCCGTGTATCACGTGGAATTTCCTATGACAGCGCACCACATTGATTTGATATTAACGGAAGTTAGTAAAATTATTTGATTAGAAAAAGAAATAGATTATTATCATACCCCTCATTACTGTTGTTGTTATTCTATTTTTTTTTATATTGCGATACCGTATTTGATACAGCCCACAAATTGATGATGGTTCTCTCTGAGAAACAAACATAATGTCACCCTTTTTTGCATAATGTTATATGTGAACAAGACAGTCTTGTTTTTTTTAAGGAAACTTATGAAAATGATATTTTTTTTTTATTTTTTTTTTAAAGTAACTATTACATTTTCAGTAATGTTGTTTTGTCAGTGTTTTTTTTATACACAATCTCTATTTTCACCTTGTTATATTCGTTAAATACCTCATTAGGTAACACTGAAATAACTATGGTTTAGCAAAGAAATACTATGTAATGTATTGCTAGAATTTCACTCTATATATTACCTCTTACTGGCATCGGAATGGTTATAAATTTCAGCCATGTCGCCTTTAACAACATCCAAAAAAGATTCCTCTACTACTTCAGTTACACCTGGTCTGTTAATATGAGGAAGTAGCTGCACACCGCTAACTGTCCATTGACCTGTTTGATTGCCTTGCACATTCACTAGTCTATTGTCACCTGAGTAATAGAAACTTGAGATTATGAAGATTTTGTGTATATATATATATATATATATATATATATATATATATATATATATATACACATATTTAAAACATAGTAATAATGGCGTAGATTCTAAATACGTAGCACGTATATTCCTACTTAAAAAAAAGACATCTTCAACGATGTACAATTTATTTTATTGCACGGGATGTGCAAAAAATACTGCTAGCTACACAATAGACCCTCATCACATATTTTCCCCCCATATATAAAATTGTCCTGTAAATAAACCTAACTATTAAATTTCATAATTCTGAACACAATATTCTTTCGTCTATTAATTAATTATTATTAATAAAAAATCGTTTACTAGGGTCACTATCTAGTCCAACTTTGCTGTTCATGAATACTATATAAAATTAATATGTAGAGGGGCCGCCATTTTACTTTTGCCTAGGGCCGTCAAATATCTAAGGCCGGCTCTATATATATATTAGGGTGGTGCTTAAGAACCACTAAAAATTAAAACCTTGATTTCTTTAGGTCTCACCCTTTTAAATTGTTCCTTTGGATGTAGAAACATCTAGAAAAAAAAATTGGTGCTGATATCTTAATATTTAGAGGTAGCTTAATGAAGCCAAAGTTTAGGTAGGCCACGTTCAACAAGTAAACAGATCACGCTTTTGGAATTTTTGGCTTTTTAGAGCATTTTCGAAAAAAAATGCTCTATTGTCCCCGTTTTGTCTGTCCGTCCGTCCGTCATCACCCTAGATCTCAACAACCATAAGTCCTAGACCCATGATGTATATATCATTTTGTAGGTCTTGGCCTGCCAAGAAATAACTTTTTTTCCATTTCGCGATCTGACCTCTCAGGGCCGTAGAAACGGCCTTAGTACCGTTTTTTACTATATAAGCTATATTAATAAAGGAGCGCTATATCTCAGCAACTATAAGTCCTAGACCCATGATGTATATATCAATATGTAGGTCTTGGCCTGCCATGTGTACATCAAAAGTTCATTTCGCGATAGAACCTCTGAGGGCCGGGCTTCAGGGCTCCTAAGGGGCTTATATATTATATATACACCTTGTACGTTCAATAACCCGTTCATTTGGTGCGAAATACTGCAGCACGTAGTTTCACCAAGATTTATTAAGAAACTCATCAAATGAAATAGTAAGCTTGTGTTCTGAGTTTAATTGAAAGTATCAGAGCTATGCAACAATTGACGGAGTTTTCGGACGATTAAATGACTATAATTTAGAATGTTTTCAATTATGAGTCCTATTTCAGTAACCACAAACCACTTGTAGTTAGATTTAAGAGACAATAATTTTTTTTCAAATATAAAGAAACGTCTTTATAATTTTTTTTTACAAATATATGCATTACACAATTGAATTTATAAACATTTCCAAAATTTACAAATATTTACTGAAAGCTAACAAACGTACTGATACATAACACGAAAATGCGCTAACACGTCCTGTGTCCAGAATGGAACAGGCTTAATTGCTTGTTTAATCAAAGATAGTTTCTCAAACACAACATTAAACAGTAGAATGAATTATTAAACAAGCACAAACAATCCTGCATCTACAACCTGTAATTATAGTTCCATGTTATCAGTCCGATAAGAAGTCATTTTGACAATGTCTGTTTTTCTTAGTATCTGGATAGGATTGTCGATGCTGTTGAACAGTCTGCAGCATGAACTGAAGTTGCTCCTCATCTCTGGTGAGGATTCCACTGTACTCTTGAATCAATGCTACACCCCTCTCTGCATGGTTGTTGACAACCTGAATTTGCCGAACAGTCTCCAAAGATCGCCGATAATCTTCATGGTTGGTCCACTCATCTGGGTCAGCATCCAGGAATCCAGTCTGAAGCTCCATCATGTCAAAGAATCTCTTAGACTTTGGCGACACGAAGTCCTCGAGCCTCCTGTTGTTGAATGATTCCAAATCAACAGAGATTAGCTTGATGTCCTCTGGCTCCTCATTACCGCTTTCATTCATGGAATTTACCATGCGTCTTTTTGTTCCCACCGATACCTGATCATCGAAGAATGCCAACCCAACCTATTCAGAGGTGCTTGGATGCAGCACTGGAAACAGCTTTGTTGATTCCGGAGTAGCTGAGAATTGAATGGATCAACAGCATATCATTGTATGGAGCAGCGGCTGCCAGATTAGCCGTGAACCAGGGTCTCATGTAGACACGTACAATAAAGATGCACAGCTCTTGAAGACCTTTCTCTTCCTTGGTTGTCAGTCTGAATTGCCCTTTGAACATCCATATCTTCAGGCTGTACAGAACCTTCGACATCCAGCGAGATATGGTGCATTGCTCCAGGAGCAATGAAGTGCACTCCTCTTTCAGGCACGACCCCAAGAAATAGCAGAGCAAGTTCCAGGAACTCTCGATAATCATCTCTGCTGCTCTTGAATATGCTTCTGAGCAAATTCAATCAGAGAGTTGCGCACATCTTCTAGCAAAGAAGACACGTCTGAATTTGTCAGTGATGTTTCATAGTTTGCTCTGTCAATGAACTGCCAATGATCCTTGAAGCGTTTGAATAGCAGAACCTCAAGAGATGAAGTGGCACCTAGACAGACTTGGAAGACTGCGCCCAGAATCAGTTCCATAATGTGATGTCTGCAAGCAAGTGATAGAAGACCTCGCTGACGTTTTTGCTCCAGCAGGATGCAGGTACCACTAATCCAACCAGTGTTGAGATCCGGAATCAACTTTTCCATCCCAATGCACAACCATAGGATAATCAGTTCAGCACGTTGCCAATAGTTTCTAGGTGGTGTAGGTAGGCCTATACTGTGTTGCTAATAGTTTCTTTGTCTAGGCCTACTAGGCCTGCTGTGTATTAAATTACCTATTTACATGTTTTATATGTTTAGTACAGCAGTGTAGGACAATCCACATAACTTGAAATATATTATACAGTGTTATACACACAACAACAGTGCAGTTCACTATGTATTTTCATCACGGTCCAATACTCCTAAACTTTGACGCCATTGAGCTACCAGTACACATAAACTGAATACCTTAATATTTTATTTTCAGAGTTTCTATATATAAACGAACAAAATAGGGGGTAAGAGCAGAGATTTTTGAAAGTTCGTTTCTAAGCACCACCCTAATATATATATGTATGTGTGTTTGTGTGTGTGTAGGTAGCACATATCTTAATAAACACAATGTCAACATCAAACAATATACTTACCAACATAAATGCCCCAATGAGAGAACATGTTTCTGTGTATTTTTACTATATCGCCAGGTTCAAGATTATTAATCACATTAAAGTTATTGCACATGATAATCGACTTTCTGTCATTTTCAGACGCAGCAACTCCGTGGGCTTTCTGGTAATTCATGAAATCAAACTATTATAAGTCTATTTAATGAGAAGATGTGAGTCATTTGATCCAATAAATATTTAATGCAGTTGTTCTGAATTTACCTACTTTCATACCTTGGGTAGTTTACATCGGTTATGCAGTTTAGTGTGCAGACCTTAACCCCTGACCTTTAACATGCCGATCATGATTTAAAAAAACGGCAAACCCAAACAAAGTACCACCGAGAAGTGAAATACATATATTTATTGATTAAATATATCAGTAGTGTACAATTGAATTATCGGTACAAAAAAAGGGAATGTACTCTGTTTGTTTCTTTGATAATCATAGCAGTGGAATACTGTTGGTAAAGGAATACAATCAATTTAGAAAATGTTACTATACTGTCCGGGAGAAGGGAGGTAAATAGTCAGATGCCCCAATCCTTGAGGCCCCAGATATTAATTGGTATTTGGAGGCTACATTGTGAAATATAGTTCCTATTTTTACAGTCTGATAATGCAGTTTTACGCTATTATTATTATCTAAGTATGTGGAAGTGTAGTGTTATTGAATGGATTTTTAAAAAAAAAACGTCGCTAAAGGTTTATTACCATGATGATGTAACTCATTTTTTTTCGGTTAAAGCTTAAATTCATTTAGTTCCATACAATAGTTCTAGCAAAATAATTGATTATTGTTTATATGTTATTTTTAATAATTCATTACCTGCATTAATATCGATGTGACAGTCTATGATACACAACATTTTCTAAAGAACTAATTGAAATATATTTATGTATAAATTAAATAATACATTTATGCAAGTTTGGTCTTTTCCATTTTTTTTAGGAAATATTCACAGAAATCAATAAAAATGCATATACATGATACATGTAAATGATTAAAAAATAATAATGTATAAATACTTCATCACGTTGGGTGAGTAGCATTCCGTATCTGCACCAAAAGATAAAATGTTCGCAGCTTTTAAACATCTCTTCATATGGCAGACAACCAACTTTACTTTTAGCCCTTGCCACAATGGAATGTCTTGGCAAAGGTCTGATAAAATAATGCAAAACAGTTTCGTAACTACCCTAGGCCTTATAACTACACTAGATTTTATAACAACACTAGACATTATATCTACACTAGAATTTATAAGATAAAATGATGACCGAGTGAATACAAATATTTTTTGAATATAACATTATACTATTCTGTGTTTCTTTATACTGGCGTACAAGAATGATTTACTCCAAACCGTTATTACATAAAATACACGTTTATTTATGTATACATTATGTAAAATTTAAAACAAGTTTATGTATGTAACCTCGGTTATGTAAACATTAAGAAAAAGTATATGTATGCATGATAAGTTATGTACAATTTAAAACAGGTTTATGTATGTCTGCTCGGTTATGTAAACATTAAAACAGGTGTATGTATTCAATCTCTGTTATGTGAACATTAAGAACAAGTTAATGTATGCATGCTCTGTTATGTCATTGTATCATGAGTCATACTTTCATTTCACACTAGTAGATAGGAAAAATGATTAGTGCCAAATATGAAGAACATAATTATTGTTCATCGATCTCAACTTCTACTCAGAACTCAATAATCCGTACCCAATAACGGCAATAAACCAATAATTCAATAACAGACAAGATAATAGTAAAATATGATAATCACTAACTATTAAAGTATATTTCATAAACATATAATACATATTTCATTAAGTACGTTCCCAAGTTTGTTTGTTTTTTTTCTAAATGATTATGTGTGAACGTGTCTAGTGGTTACCTCAGATCAGCGAAATCACGATAGGCTTCATTTCCTTTAGCTACTGACAAAAGTGATTCTTTTGTTACAACAATAGTATTTGGCATTCCTTGTAGGTTGCAATTTTTGGTTTCACTGATGTGAATTATCATACTGTCCCCTGTGAAATAATTCAATAAAAAATATAATAAAAAAAAAACAACACTTTATTTTTTTATATTTCTTAGATAATACAAATATTTATAAAATTATCATTACGAATATTACATTGTTTCCCATCTTTATCTCTTTCTCTCTCTCTCTCTCTCTCTCTCTCTCTCTCTCTCTATATATATATATATATATATATATATATATATATATATATATTAGGGTGGCTCACTTAATAATGGGAAAAAAGTAAAAGTTGATGCTTTATTATGACCATTTTAGTTTTCTGGTTCACTGTGATTTAAAACATGTATATACCAAATTTCACACCATTTGGGCTCCTATAAATACTGCCTCAGTGCACGTGTTATCTCGTGTTTTATGGTATCAAGCAGTTGCATTAAATGAAAATTTTGCAATGTTTATAAGATCAGAGATGAGTTGAATGATGACGCCCGTGCAATTCCCTGCACGGCACAGTCATTGACAACTTTCAAGGAAGAGACCACTGCTGTTGCCTTCTGAAAGGATGCAAAGATACCAAATTCTACAGTTGATCTGTCTTCATGCTTAGTCAGCTTGAATTGATGACGGAAGAGACAAATCTTCATGATGTAGATTATTTTAGACATCTGCATTGCATGGTGATAAGCTGCTTGTACACGAAAACGCACCCCTAGAGGGGGGATTCCTCCCAGGAAGTTTAAGATTCAGAGTCACAAGCTCTTTGTTATCTTCAAGTGACACATATCTTGAGTTGTCTATCATTTGGAGGATATTTAAACAAAATGTAATGACTTCTTTTAATGGCTTGATTTTTTGCTCCAGTCGAACATCTTGGCATATACTAAATTGTGTCAATCTTATTTTTGGCCAAAACGTCTTAAAGCGCTTGAATAGCAGCACATTCGGTCCAGTTTTACTACCCCCAAATGTCTTATAAATCAACATTAACATTATTCCTTTATTACTCTAGCTCAACCCAACAATACTTAATGCTTTTTTTTTTTTTAATTTGCTACTATCGGAACCATACGAAAAAAATAGTAATAAAAACACACAAAATAAATGTAATAATTTACATTCATTTATGTTTTTTGTGGAAGGTTTGGTATTAATATGTAATAATAAAAAGTAAGCCACACATTTATAGCCTTTCACCGTCCAGCGTTTATCTTACCCACGTAAACTCCCCAGTGGACATGGTGATCGGTTGGGATTTTCACCACATCTCCTGGTTTAAGACTTCGTACAAGATTCAAGTTTTTCTCCATCGTATTTGTCTCTGTATAGATAAATGACAATAAGTTTTTTTTTAGGAGTGACTAAAAGATGTTAACTAAATAAAATCTAAACATTTATTTATCTCAATTAGTTGAATGGTACTGATTTTAGCCCACGAAATATGATGAAGAAATGTGTGAAAGGTCTACTTAGATTCGTTAATTATAAGCAATGCACTAATTGCTTTTAATAAATCTATCTATTTTTTTTTTAATTTGAAATCAATTCTGACTAACTTTTAAAGATCAATCGGCGAGAAGCTAAACTGTTATGTATTATCGATCATAATACACTATTTAAAGAAGTTTCGTGTCAATTAAGTTATTTTATTTTTTTAAATTTATATTTCTATATATCAGAAGAAGATAGATTTTTGTATTTAAATTATTGCGTTGATCCATTCAAAAATCTTAAATTATTACTATCAGATTTTTATTCATCATCTACAGATTATAGAATAACCTAAAGAAAATTAATTAACGCATTTTGTATTATTTTATTATTTTATTTTGTTTTTGATAAAAAACATCACATAAAAATTATAAATTTGCTATTGTTAGAGTGTTTGCATATAAGATAGATGTAAAAAGGTTACTATAAAAAATGTATGCAACACAAAAACAAAATAATCAATTCCTCAAAATCGTTTTTTTATAAAGAATTTTCTTTATAAAAGGAATATACATATCAACAGCCAATAAGCAAGCTAGTTTTGAAACTTACATGTTCACTGAATCGATTAAAAAAGAACTCCGATGCCTTACGTCTCAAATAAACTAACATATGTTTTCGAGCCTACCTTTTTAACAGACAACGTATTGTTATATTTACAAATTGTCTCCCTTAGATTTACACAGTGACACACTCGGCTTATTGCCCTAAAAATTGACTTAGCAAACTCAAGTACGCCAGCCTAGTTGTACTATGGGAAGTATGTTGTATTTTATCATTATTTATAGCCAGGCAAAGCAAGCTTATTGAAAGCATTGACAGCAGTAAGCAGCACAGTACAATTTATTACATCTGTTGAAATGTTATCCGCCGATATATTTGTCTTTGATTCAGAAGGTTTCTAAGTGACTATCTGTAGATAAAAACATTACAATTTACGTCATGGCGGGGTTAGATTAAAAAAGACAAATCATCAATGAAAAATCATTGTATTTTGTATAAAATTATTGATTTAAATTTAAAGGTTTAGAGCTAAACTTTTAAAATAAACAATAATGTTTACATTTCAAATTATTTATCTTAATTACTGTGTTAGTTTCTCGTTTTTCAAATAAAAGCAAACAAAAATGAATATAATTTTTTTTAAGAACAAGTATATGGACATATATTTTTTTACACAGCAGTCAGCAAAATACATATAAATATGCAAGCTAAAACATACACGTAAACATACTTATAAACATTCTCATAAACATAAACATAAAAACTAAAACAAAGATGATAGTACATAACTAGCCTATGCTCATTGCAGGAAATAAACTTCTCTTAATGATGCCTATTTAAAAAAAAAATAACGTTTTCTGACTTCGCACCTTGATAAATGCATCTTAGTTCAGGGCCGGCAATCGGATGGAATTGGTCAAAAAGAGGGAAAAATTAACCAATTCTTAAGTCGGAATAAAATGTTACTAATTTCAAATTGGGGAAAAAAGAAGCGAAAATTAGGCCTGTAAAAACAGGACGTTTTGGAGCATTTTCATGTATAAATAGAGAGGGAAGTAAGTCATGTTTAATAACTGTTACAAAAATAAATAATGATTACGCCCCTTTGTTTAGCTTTTAATCTATATATAATATATAAGCCCCTTAGGAACCCTGAAGCCCGGCCCTGAGAGATCATATGGCAAAAGCCCCCTTTTCGGCCCTCATAGGTCAGATCGCGAAGTGGACTTTTGATGCACACATGGCAGGCAAAGACCTACAAAACGATATATACATCATGTGTCTAGGACTTAGGATTGTTGAGATATAGGGTGATGACGGACAGACAGACATACATACATACATACAGACAGACAAAACGGGGACAATAGAGCATTTTTTTTCGAAAATGCTCTAAAAATTTACATGTTATTAGCCTTGATCTAAAAGTGTGATTTTATTGAAAGTTTGAAATTGTTTACATTGAAATAAAACGCTTTTTAAAATTGTATTAGCCTAATTTGTCCTTTAACGAAAAGTTAAAATATTACGAAATTTTAATATATCAGTGTACAGTTTGTTACAATACTGACTCTAACAACTTTACCTTTAAATAACATTTAAAATTATTTCTATACAATAGTTTCTATATTAATTTACAAGTACGCATTAAATATTTGTACCGTCCTTACCTGTCTACTGTATTGCAAATCAAAATGTAAAAAAAAATGAAACTTTTGATTTAACGATATTCACATGCATGCGCACAAGTGAGTGAACTACATTAATCAATTACTTTCTATTTCGTTTAATCACTCGTCGACTGAAAACATCGCAGATAACAAAGAATTGGTTATCGCGTACCTTTAACAAAGCAATCAATTTTCAGTTTCATTTTAACACTATTATCTTTAGTTTTCAATAATTTAATATTTAAATCATCAGTTAAACTACCAGCTAGAAGGAAAGCATTTTTAAATTTAACCTTTACCGCAGGCTGCATAGAATGGCGTTTGATTTTCATTAACTACTTCCACTTCTCCTCATTGTACGGTAGCCCTAGACCTTCACACAATAAGGAGGCTCTACATAATCTGTCATACATTGCATACATTTTGAGACTTCTTAACGGCCTTATGAGGCTTTAAGTTGGCCTCGATAGCTATTACATTATTTATACACACCTAGGGCATGTGTATGTATGAATGTGTGTGGGTGTGTGTGGTCTTGAAAAGCTTTTACACAAACCTTAGGTGTGTCTAATTAATGTATGTATGAATATGTCCGTGTCCTCGAAAGCTATGGCAAAACCCTAGGTATATCTAATTAATTTGTGCATTGATCTATGTGTGTGTGAGTGTGTGTGCTTGTTACCTTTCGCCACATTCTAGTCAGTTTCTTACTTATTATTATACTTTTTGACTATCTTTCGGTTGTGCTCTTAGTATGACGACATTGTACACTAGGGTGATAACAAAAAAAATATTTTTATGAAACCACTTGCAATCGAGGAACTTTTATGTGTAATTTAAGAAAATCAATTGCATTTTTGATTTATTTTTAAAAGTTCCCCCTACTCCCCCTTTTTCGGCAGAAATAAGTGAAAACATATTTTTTTCAGAAAAAATAAGGACAAGTGTTTTTTTTTTAGCTTAATTCAAAAGAGTAATAATAATAACTTATCAACTTTTTTTAACAAATAAGATACAGATCAGTTAGTAATATGTACAGAATGTACAAGAAATGTGTAAAACATATTGTTCATATGAACTTCAGATTCAAAAATTCAAATTTTCTCGATTTTGCATGAAGTTGTTCCATCAGTTTTACAGCACGTTTTTGCATTTTACCGTGATGAGTGAGGTAAACAGTTCATTGAAGGACGCTTTATTGTAGTGTTGCACACGGAATCAATCATTTGCCCATTCATAGCAGATGAAGTTGCAAGCAGGAGCGATTATGTTGCGCCACTCTGGTATCAGAAATAATGCTATAATAGTATATATCGCATGTGAGTTCCATCTTGCCTAGTGTACATTTGGTAGTTTCTTCCAGCTGAGGCGAGGCCAACGTGAAGTTGTTTTGTAATGACGATATGCCTGACATAATTCATAAAAAGAACTTGAAATCATCTCGCCATCCAGGGTTCTCGCCTGTGCTAACATCATCTGTCACAACGAGGCGATAATCAGCCTGAAGAGTGACATAGTTTTGCGTTAATTTGTCAATGAAGGAAAAGTTGAGTTCTGGTTTTCTCGTTGGTTCTTGAATAAGAAATTCATGACATGTTTCAGAAGGAGGTCGAGTACATGGTACTGAATGTCAATATATTGTGGCTTCTAAAAGCCCTTGCTCAAGACATCACATTTAAGAGTACCGGGTTTTATTTCGGTTGTCATATTTTCAGCATAACTACTTGATACTCTTCCCCTTGCACTCTTTTACCATCAAACTGGAGACAATACGGTTTAAAGTTTTGAAAATTTTTGGTTTTCATTTTCCGTCCTTCAGAGATTACTCGTTTCCAAACATCCGCCTGACTTGGAACCGGAACATCATGATCCTGTTCAGCAATGGTTGCAAGAACGTCATATGCTTTATGTGTAGAAATGTCGCTTTTCAGTACTAGCAAACTCGCTGTTGTAGTGCTTGCTCTTTGGTATTTCGGTTTGAATTCAGAAGATGACGTGGAAGAATAGGTTGTCGAGTCGGGTGAAGAAGCAGAGATTTCAGAATCCGAAGTTGTATGTGTTTGTGTAGGTTATGAGACAGTTGTATGTGTTTGTGTAGGCTGTGAGACAGTTGTATGTGTATGTGTAGGTTGCGATTGAGAAGAGCTAACTTGAGAGTGAATATTGGATAGTCGGATTCATTTTCTTGGGTGGATTGATTCTAAAGGGGCTTGTTTGACCATAGACTAATCAATCTTTCCTCCACTCTTACCTTGCCTCTGGTAGAGATCTTTATTCTCCTTGCTTTTCCATTTTCCATTGACGTTGGTGACATCAAATAACTTAGAAAGTTATGGAGTAAATTTATCAGACGGTTTCTTTTTGTTTTTGTCATATAAATCAAACAGGCAATTGATTTTCTTTCTGATTAGTGCACTGGATAATAGTGGAAAGTCTAGAATTTCCTTCAAGAAATATCCGTAATAATAATTTTGATTCGATCCAGTCGCCGTTTCTGGCTATTGAACAGAAAAGTGAAGTTTCCGAGAATTGAACGGTTTATGGGCATCCATGTGAGATTGATTAGCTTTTCAACAGATGGAATTCTTGGATCCCTATTCTGTTTAGAAGATGAGGGTAGATACCTTGTTTATAAACAAATGGAAAAACTGATTGGAATGTGCTTAAAACCAGTCTAGAAATTCATGTAAAATTTCAGTGTGAAATTGAAACTGATAGTCAAACTGCGCGATATGTGAAAACAAAAATGAAAAGGTGGGGGAACTTTTTTCAATTAAAAAAAAATAATGTTGCTACTGTCATCTACATACAATTGTTCCTCGAATGTAAGGGGTTTCATGTTGGTTACGAAAAATAATGAAAATTGTTATCACCCTAATGTACATACTCCCTTCAAGCTTCATTACCTAATAGCTCGTAACATTCTTTTCGCTTAATTTAATAGAAGACACTGAAACCTATTGAAGACGATAAAACATATTATGATGAATATTTTAGTCACATTTTAAGTGGAGAGATAAGATACTCATGATTTATAAAAAAAGATATATCTACAGCAATAACATTAGTATTGTAGGTTTAATAGCTTAAATGCAGATGGCTGTGCTTATGAATCTACTTCTAAAATGTCACAACTCATTAAACTTTAAGACCGCATAATTAATAAAAAAAAAGATAAACTTGATATGGATATCAATGTAATGGTTGTCTAAAGTAGTTTATCATCATCGAGATATTCAGTCGTTCAATTAACAGTGGTCACATTCTTAATGCTGATAATATCTAGATTGATTATCAGCCGAAATCCTTTACCTGGAAACTGGAGGTTTTGTTTTTACTCTCAACTTCTATGCAAAGTTAGATGTAGGACTAAAACTGTCACGTGATTGTGTGAAAGATTGAATACGTAATAGTCGTAAATATATAATGAAGCTAAATGAATTTAGGAAAGGGAGACAATGCATAGATTATACGCTAATTCAAAGGAGCCAATTTTAGTTACATTTTTATTATAAAGCATAGCCAATGGTGAATCTTTAGTAGATCTTTATGAAAAAAGCGCTTAAAGTCTTTTTTTTTACTTTTCCGTAGACAAATACACACAGTCTAATACATACATAAGTCAATATCATGAAAACAACTAAACTATCTTACTTCAACTTAAGATGCAAATTTGTATTTTAAGAAAAGGTCAAATAGATAATAAAGGTTGAAATTCAAGAAATGTTTTATTGTCCATTTGTAAATACATAAACAGTATTTAATGTGACAGTTATGAATTACGATTAAACTAAGATGCTGTTGATCCGCAGAAGGAGTTGGTAAGGGTGGTTGTATTTGAGGAATTCATTTTCTGTAAATATTTGTGAAGCTGTTAATCTATATTGCTGATTTAACTTTTGTTAATGTACTTCTATTAAATAAAGTGATGGTGTATGTTCATATTTAGATCAGATTGATTTTTTAGCGTTTTATTGGAAGTATTTGTGAGAAATAGTGTGTTGTGAGAGGTCAAATTATAGAACAATCGCCATCCCTAACAGATTGAATAAATATAAACTTTTGTCAGTGTGCTCTGAAATTTTGTCGGTCTGCAATTTGAAAAATAATCCAACATGTACATATTTCAACTGTATCAGAAACATCAACTTATTTAATTCTGTATTCAGACAATGGTGGCAGGTGTTCGAAACTGACGTATTCATTGTTGAGTTATATTATTTTCATACAATTTAGTTTTTAATTAAATTAAAAAAAAAAGACCTAAAGACCTCGAATGCTCACATCCAAGCCTATCATTGGCTTGATTTAACACCTGTTGAATGCACACATCCAAGCCTATCAGTGGCTTGACTTTACACCTGTTGAATGCACACATCCAAGCCTATCAGTGGCTAGACTTAACACCTGTTGAATGCACACATCAAAGCCTATCAGTGGCTTGACTTTACACCTGTTGAATGCACATCCAAGCCTATCAGTGGCTTGACTTAACACCTGTTGAATGCCTACATCAAGCCTATCAGTGGCTAGATTTAACACCTGTTCAATGCACACATCAAAGCCTATCAGTGAAAGCGAATTAACACCTGTTTAAAGCATCCAAGCCTATCAGTGGCTAGATTTAACACCTGTTCAATGCACATCAAAGCCTATCGACGACTTAACACCTGTTGAATGTACACATCCATGCCTATCAGTGGCTTGACTTAACACCTGTTGAATGCACACATCAAAGCCTATCAGTGGCTTGATTTAACACCACAATTGAATGCACACATCCAAAGCCTATCAGTGGCTAGATTTAACACCTGTTGAATGCACACATCCAAGCCTATCAATGGCTTGACTTTACACCTGTTGAATGCACATCAAAGCCCATCAGTGGCTTGACTTAACACCTCTTGAATGCACATCTAAGCCCAGCAGTGGCTGGACATTACAACTGGAGATCTGCAGGATGCGATAATGTGGCTATTGTTGGCTACAATCTTAGCAGGTTTATATACTGACCTTGCAAAAGCCAGTCTAAAGCCTACAACAGTTTCCTGTATGGTTAGCTGAAAGAGTGCAATCTCATTTCGAAAGCCATTGATTCACCAAATCGTAGAAACTATAAACAAATTACATGCTAACCCACAATGCTTTATTACTTATTATAACGAAAGAACGTAAACTTACTTTCCACTAGAGCAAAAATGTGTTTACAGATGCGTAGATAAACTACTCATAAAAATATCAAATACGACCAAATATCAAACTAAAAATTGAGAGTATCAAGTGCCCGTAACATCTGCAAAATGGCAGATATAAAAAATTTTATTAAGACCTGCCCCAGACTGACCAGACCAGTAAAAGGGGGAGTATGTATGTATGTACAACCGATCGGCCAGAATATGCAAGGCAAGAGGTTTTTTTCCCCGTCATTTGGACAGAAGGGAGGGTATAGTATGCCAGAACCTGCCAGAAAAGTCAGGCTGCGAGGTGTGCTTGAGTGGGACAGAGTGGAAGGGTGTTGTGTGCCAACCACGTATCCGTCACCTGTGAATACTACAGTCTTGGATAGACCTCATTGATTTCAATACCACAACCGTCGCAAAGTCTTTTATTTTGTTCCTGACAAGGAGAAGTCAATGATCTTTTCGCCATAGACCATGGTCTATCTCCTGACCGAAACTAGGTGAGGCATACAATTGTAGGCATTAACGAGAAAATGGTGAAGAACAAAATTGAATTTCTACTAGGAGTCACTACAGTTGTACTTGTGAGGTATCAGTTTGAAACTGTCGTGGATTGGCTGACAAAGGGACTTATAATAAATAATTGTAGATCATTACACATTTATTTATAAATAATAAGTACAACGTAAACAATTTCAATGTTAAATGAAATTGAAGAACAATGATTTTTTGCTTGAATTCAATTATGTTACCTTTCTTTTTTTGCAGATAGAAATGCGTTGCTAAGGTAACACGGTAATCTTTCCATCCCATACTGTCAGCACTGATTCCAACGCAGTTCGGAATATTTTCAAATCTTGGTTGACCTAGTATAAAGTTCATAAATTCAGTTTTAACAATTTGTCTTGACACATAAAACGATGGGTATGTAAGGTGATAACTAATGAAATATTTTATTAGTAAAAATAGTGCCTCCTGGCAAAATTAAAAGGTTAAAACAGTGATAAATGGTTTGTCACATATAAACAATAAGATTTGAAATAAAAATTATTCAAATTTAAGTTGTCTTGAATTTAGTCAAATTTGAAACCTTATATTCTAAAGAGATGGTGGCGAGGAGGTGAATTGATGTCAATTATAGTAGCATTTTAGAACCACTCAAAGAGCTGCACTTGTACTAGCGACACAATAGTTTACAATAGGTGCTAGAACAAGTGTCTTTTTACCATCAATGAAATAAATGTGAGGTGTCCAAGATATCAATACGATATTTCAAAATATTAACTTATACGTGTTTAATATTTTGCGTCTTTATTACTTACAAAGTTTTTCGATGCAAACATTTAACCCATTACATATTGTTGTACGGTAAGTTGGGAGAGTATTTTGAGATGCAGCGATGAACTCTGGTTACGTAATAGTTTCTCGAAAGGTCAGTTAAGTTACTTACATGGGGAGGAGATAAGAGAGTTTTACCTTGTAGTAGTTCATTCGTAAATAGCGTCTTGAATCAACGAATGAAACTAAGTAGTTTTTTTACCGATTTTATATTTATAATTAAATGTCTTTGTGGCCCTAGGGCCCATTCCGATAAAAATAAGCCTCTGTAAGGAGGTTTTCTGCTAAGGGCCCCTGTTGCACCAAATATAAAAAGAGATATATGACACTTAACAGTTGGGGTGGTCAGGGTGATCCCAGTTTCCATATTTACTTTATCTTTTTTTTTTTTTGTTAATTCACTAAACGATGTGATCCGTTGAAATTTACGAATAGATAAATTAACAGATGTGTTTTTTAACGCCCTTTCTGTGTAGATATAGACTTGGTGATCAATCCTCTTCTAGTCAGCAGCGAATATTTTGGCCTTACCAGGGACTGATCCTTGTATCCTTCGTAGACCAGTTTACTATCCGACTTAACTATCAGCAGCTTACTTTATACTTCTTTGTACCTCACAAATACATCCCAGATATATTAGTTGCCCAGAATCTACTAGTGTGTAGGACTCCCCCCCTTCAAAAAAAAAAAACAACAAAAGAGTGGCTTTTGAATGGAAAGAGGAAATAGTCATGATTGCATTGACGTTCTATCAGATATCATTTCTATAACCGAGCATTGTCTCATCACTTACCTTCATCCCAATTGACTATATATAGACTCCATCTTCCCATTGAAAGTTGTACATCTCTCTTCTGTCTGAAGCTCCAATCCAAAGAAAACTGTAAGATCCATCTCGCTAAGTTTACCTTTCGTTGTGTAAAATAAAAAAAAAATTGTCAAAAAAAAAAAAACGAATGCTTAATTGCGCATACCTTTTTTTATAAACATTACATATAGATGGTACGAAATACTTAATGTTTTTGTACATTCTATGTAACAGTCACTGGGCACTACTGTTGAGATTACTATTTATTGAAATGCCTATATCGATATCACGACTAACTTCAGTTTGGCTTACCTTCTATATATTTCTGCTCTTCACTCGACGTTATACTAGCCAGCGAACCTTTGTAGTATGTGCAATGTTCTAAGGCCTGAAACCACGGCATCTTAGTCTCTCTAAACTGATAACACAGATCTGTGCCAGGTCTTCTCTTCCACATCATTCCACAATCAGCATCATACTTCACTAGTTGACAAGAAATATATATGAAGACAGATAAACCTTTAATCAAATCATTATCATGAACAATAGGTCGATAAAATAATAGTATAAATATTAACTTACTAGTCCTCCTTTTTACTGACATGCCATCAGTTGTATGTACTGTAAGATGGTATAAAAAGTTCATTTTCTCGACGTAATATTACATTTTATATATTCATTCGAATTATACATATAATCATGCCATAATTATAATCATATAATCAGCTTGTTTTAGAACTACCTGGGGATTTTCACAAATAAATCTGTTGGTTTTGTTACAGCTTCTAGAAGTCTGAATCTGAATTTGTGTGTCTGTGTGTTTCAGTACTGGACAGATTCCGTTTCCTTGGTAACGCTATGAAATAACAAAATAAAACGTAAACAAGTTCAGCAAAGACTATTTTGACAGAGTGTTTTTTCAGAAACACTCTTCAATCCAAATATATATATATGAAATGTTAAAGGCAAACTCTTTAATGATCTTGCTACAAATTCTCTCAATACCGTTGCTAATAAACCGATGAGATATACACTACATCTGACTCTGATGGGGCTTCAAGAAATGGGATCTTTAATTTTATATATACTCTTCAATATATACATTGCCATCTATAGAGAGTAGCAAAACTAGTGTCTAGTTTCTTCTGCATAGAAGAATCTCAAATCCAAACTCTATTGTCATCTATATAAGACAAAAGGCACCTACCTTACAATAATTGTAGGGAAAATGTTTCACTTACTTGGTCTGAATCATTCTTGCTCATCCAATTCAATGTTTATTGGGAAACTACCTGTTGAAATATATATATTTACAAATTACTTTGATATAAAAAAGTAGTATTATAAAGTATAAGAATTCTTTGAAGTCGTAAATAAATTCTTATAATTCATATGTTATTTAAAGTAAACAGTCACTGTTGTAAATAATTAGTGCTAATCGCAATAACCTCTGACAAGAGATAACCGTAACGAAAACAACAAAACTGTTCTCAAACAAGGCAAACTCCACATAAATGGGGAGCCACTTAAAGAATCGATTTCTAATGAACATAATGATGACAATGCAACGACAGTTGTATTAGCTAATGGGGCCTATAAGCTCTGTCGTAGACGTCAACATACTTCAGAGATAATCTGAAGAAACCATAGTTAGTCTCTTCCAAAAAGTCTCTTGTATAGAGTCTCCAAACGTTCCCAGAAGTCAGTCTTTGTCTAGGGCTACCCTAAGATTAAAATTAAGCCAGTTATGTTTAAACGATGTTCTGTTTTCTAGTGGTGGAATTGGATCAGAAATGTGTTAAAAATAAATTCATTACTTTTTAGGGAAAAAAATGGTACATTTTTACTGTTTAAAAACCATTTTGTAAAAATAAGATGGGCTAATTTCAAGAAGAAAGATGCCTCGCCTTTTGGAATTACCTCACCCTCAGACAAAATACTCTAGTTATACACAGTATGCACTACGCCATTGTGGAAACGTAAATATACAGAACATTTAAAACACGTAATGTTATTAAACAAATAAATATAGAATAGAGATAAATTGTTAACCAAAAAACAATTACATTTCCGTTCAGCAAAATAGATAAAACAAGCTAAAATTTTTCTTTGTTTGTTTTTAACTATTCGTAATGTTTTGTGCACCACGTTATGCACCACTTTAATTTAAAGGTAGTTATGACTAAAAAATGTTATTTGATTTAATAAAGTGTTATGGCAAGTTTAAGTTTTTGACTGAAATACTTATTCAATGAGAGAATGTACAATAAATCACAAGTAACTGCTATCACTATAAAACAGTACACGAGTCTATAACTATTACAACTCTCGACTACACTGTCCACTAAGTCCACGTGTTATATCTAGTATCCCCGTCTCCTGTGTATGTATCTCCGTCTCCTCCTGAACCGTAATCACTTCCCTATTTATAGGAAACATCAGCCCCCATATTGCATCAGATAAATACCTCATTTTCTATTTTTAGAATGCTTATTCACTTGGGGTGATTTCATTACTGGGTCGGTTGCGTCATGGGTATGATTGCATCCAATCTATTTTTAGATTTCCCACTTTACTGGGGCGATTGCATCATGCATGCCTGACCCTGCAAGCACTTACAAGGGATAGGACATATATATATATATATATATATATATATATATATATATATATATATATATATATATATATTTAATTTGTTTTATGTTTAAAGGTAAACTTTATATCATAAATTCAAAATAATTATATTTATAAATATTATATATATATTTATTTATTTATATATGTCCGCGCCGAACTAAGGTGCAAGGGTGAAATCACATCCGAAGCGGTCTAGAAACACTCCACCAGCAATGCAACATTTTTTTATGCTTTTGGCTATGTTAAGGAATACTGTATCGAAGACTGTGTTGTTTTGGATTGTATTTTAAAATAGAAAAATAAAAAAAAAAAACACTTTTTTTTTAATGGGCTCATGTGTTGTGTATTGTAAAAAAATACAATAAAGTGGACAACTAACCTACATTCCTATGCCATTTTTGAGTATGGTTCCTTAGATAATATTTCCCCAAGTCTGAGACACCTAAACCTATTTTTTCCCATCCCAGGAACAAATATTTTTGGCAGCTGGCAAAGCAATACATTAGAAATCTACAAGAGTCCATGAGAAAATGGAAAAATGGATTAGCCACTCACTAGACATTTTGAAAATGGCTATGCAGTGGAATCTCCAATGCCTGTGAGGGAGGTCTTGAGATAAGGAGATGAAAAGGTGCTAACAGACATATAAATGTTTGTGTGTGTTTGTGGGGGGGGGGAATTAAAAATGGCCTCCCAAAACAGAGTGTCGCTGGAGGGTGGCCGCAGAGACCCTTTGCTCCACAAGGAGTTCAATGAATAAAGACAAGTCAAATCACAGTTATGTGCGACAACGCATAATATACTGGTTTTTTTGAACGATACAGCTTTATATTTGTGAAATGTATGGCGCAGTTCGTGTTTAATACCTTGTAGAATACACTTTAACATTGTCTAGTATGCTACATTTCTTTATTATTGTTTTTTTAGTACTGTATAGCCTCAAAGCTAAATTGTTATGAAACATCTTCAATGTTACATACTTAAAACTTTACAAAATTTAAAAAAAAAAATATATTTTAAAGGGATATTTATGTAATATACTTTACTTGAAAAAGTGTCATTGATGTAGGTAAATTACCAAAGAATGCGTCTTAAATTTAGCAATTTATAAATTATTAGTTGAAAAGCATCTACTACAAACGTAAAAAAAAAAATAAAAAAAATATTAAATGATATTAATGCACCTTCCATTTCATCACAAAACGGTCCTTGATAATTGGGTCTGCAGGCTAGAAGGCATGTTCCGTTTGTCTTGTCGCACTCTTCACTGGGACAGCCAGCAGGACATCTACGGCCACAGTTTGTCCCATAATAACCTTTTGTGCAGGCTTTAATACGTTGTATGCAAAGGATAAAAATAACCCAAAAATTGAATTTTAAAAAATGGCTTAATAATATTAATAACCATCTCACAAGTTATAACGCCATCATCCCATATTTATCTTTCAAAGTGACCGTGTAAATTTAAATTTTAATTGCATTTCTTTGCAAAAGAGTTTGGTAATAGGCATTTTTTTTTTTATTTTTAAAAACTGACTTTAGAATCATAACTATTCTTGTTGTGATGAATTAAATTTATATATATATATATATATATATATATATATATATATATATATATATATATATATATATATATATATATATATAATATCTTTTAAATTACACCATGCTATGATCTGCATAGTTAAATAAATAAATAAATATATATATATATATATATATATGTATATATATATATATATATATATATATATATATATATATATATGTGTGTGTGTGTGTGTGTGTGTTTATACTATGTCATAAATATAAGTAATTATCCCACCTTTAGTACAGTACGGTGGATCTGAGTATCCATTACATCCAGCAGTACATAATCCATTTATATTGTTACAGTACTTGTACTGACATGTTTCACTGCAGTCTTCCATACAGTTCACTCCCCATTTGTCTACTGGGCATTCTTTCAAGCAGAAACGATTCAGTAAAATTAAATGATTATATAGTGATTATGTTAGGTGATTGAATTATGAGAGCTTTTAACAATATTTATAAAGATATCAGTAATGGGAGATAACATAGTCATTTGAAATAAACTTTATTGAGTTTTCTTTCCTTATTATGTGGCCCAAAATATCAACATTGATGATTTTAATATTTACATTATGATTCTTCCATTTAATTGTATTACAATAAATGTATTATGTCCATAAGCAATTACGTTTGAAGTTATTGTATACAATTTTAAAGAAATCACTTCAATAAACCTACTATTTTTTTAAACGCTTTTACTTTTCGTCGAGAAATTCTAGGAAAAGTGAAACAGAAAATATTGGTGCGTATGTCTTTTTTATTTAAGAAAATATAGATGCGATTGTTTATGTGTCATACATGTTGAACGTTTCTCCTTTATAAACAGATCTAACAGTACACAAATAGTCAGGGTTGGCCTCTTCGGCAAGAGCCATGACTGATAGTGATACGCTAAATGTATAATGCGGAGCTCCTGTAAGGAGCGGGGCCCAATTTGGAGCATAAGGTCAAATCGGCCTGAGGCCGGCACTGCATATACTTAGGACGGAGCTCGCACACTAACACAACAATTACCCGCAGTACAGCTTGGCGCTTGATAACCAAGACAAGCTGTCGGGCACGATCCATCCCATTCATTACAAAAATCTGGACACCTGCTGTCACACTGTTGTTTACAGTCCATGCCCCACATGCCAGGAGGACAAACTGTTTAAAAAAAGATATTATATTGTTGTTATACGCACCATCTAAGGCAGACAACAAAAGTTGGATATTTCAACAACTGGCTTTAGGTTACTCTGTCCAATAAAACACTTTGGTAAATTCCCCCCCCCTCCAAAAAAAAAAAACAAATCAGAGGCGTACCAAGGGTGGTGGGGAGGGGGGGGGGTCCGAATTCGAAAGTTTTTCCGGGCCCCAGCTTGGTGGGGGCCTCCAAATTTTTTAACATTAAATATAACTACATTATCTCATGTCATGGTGTCGAATGTCAAAATGCAAAAGCCCCTAAAGAGGCCAAGCCCCCGGGCCCCAAAATCCCTGGGTTCGGCATTGTCAACAATGTTATTTTTAAATCAATAAATGTTTATCCTAAGAATCACATAATTTTTACATTGTATGTGTACTCATTTCTATTTCATTGCTATTGTAACCTTTAAAAAAAAAATATAAATTAGTTCATTTATCCCCATAAACTTGTGAAACTTAAATTTTCCCAAAAATTTTCATTTAGGTGTAATGAAAATTAATTAGTACTAAAACAACTTGATTAAAAACAGTTTAATTTGACCAGAAAAAAATAATGTTTTTGAGGTAACGCTAGAATACCCTAGAAAAGGTTATATAGGATCTTTGGGTATTAATCAAAGAAGGAGATTATGGAGATTCAAAGGCCACAAAAAAGTCTTGTCTTTGGATTCAACAGAATGAGATTTGTTAAGAGTTTGTTTAGCGGTTCGGGAAGTGTGTGTGTGTGTGTGGGGGGGTTCAAGGAGCTTTACTTTAGGCAAAAGTAAAAGTAACTACAGCATTAGCGTTGACATGAATTTTGCAATTAAAATGACGGGCCATTTTATTTGACACAGGGGGGAAAACATTGATTTTTGCTCTCACCCAATTCCATCTGCTGTCGCTCTAAGAGTTATTTTAATCAAAGCGCGTCTAAATGTAGATTTGGTTAAATTTGAATAAAACTACATTATAACAAACTGGCTATATTTTAAAAGCTGGATAAAAATAAACGGGGGAATGTGGTATTAAAATTGGAGTCGATCAAATGATATTATCCTAGAGGAGCGCTTTGTGCGCGGCCAACTAAAAAGAAGATTGTTTAAAAAAAAAATAAAAGGATTATTGTAATAAAGTGAATGTTTAGTTTTTAATACCAACACCATAGTTATTTTATTTATACATATGTATGAAATTTGGTTGTATATAAATTTAAAAAAAAAAAATGAATATACACATCAAGTTTTGCTCCCAAAAGTGCAGCTCAATGTCAGGTACAAATTTAAAGTGCAGCTTAATGTCAGGTACAAATTTAAAGTACAGCTTAATGTCAGGTACAAATTTAAAGTGCAGCTCAATGTCAGGTACAAATTTAAAGTGCAGCTCAATGTCAGGTACAAATTTAAAGTGCAGCTCAATGTCAGGTACAAATTTAAAGTACAGCTTAATGTCAGGTACAAATTTAAAGTGCAGCTCAATGTCAGGTACACATTTAAAGTACAGCTCAATGTCAGGTACAAATTTAAAGTGCGGCTCTCTAAGATTCTCTTCTCATTGATATCCTCCTAATTCGTGATATAATTCAAGTGGATTTCTCATCACAACTTACCTCCAAAAGCCATAACCTCACAAAGAGAGAGTATTGCGTCTGGGTAGGTGAAGTTGGTAGCAGTAATTTTGATCTTCTGTATAGGTGTAGGGTTGATATTTGTCGAAGTGTAAGGTGTGTAAGGCATGGTATTGTTTACAACAATAGCGTTGTTCTTGTCCAAAGTTTGTAGTCTGGAGTTGGTAAAATATTGCCTCATAGGGGAATCAACTGAATGGATTTTAAAGAAAAAATTCCAAGTTTTTTTTTGTTTTTTTTAAACAATTGTTATTTAAAATGTATTAACAACATCTGCAAATGAATGCTGAATGTTAATTTTTTTAAGACACATTTTCGCTCTAAATATAGATAAATTACTAGACATAAATGACAGCGAATATTCACATATTTGTAAATTCATTCATAATAACATTTTTTATAACAAAGTTCCAACGCTCCACTTAAATTTAGAGGAAGTTTAGATGAAGTGGCATTTTAGTATTGTAGTTGCGTGGCAACTGATTAGGATGCGCGGTGACAACTGTGTCACGCGTGCCAAAGGTTCGCCACCACCGTGATAAGCAAAATACATACCTGATTGTTGACGCTGGGAAAGCAAACTAACATATACGATTTCCAGAGAAACAAAAGAATCGCACAAAGAGACGTTACCTCTGCTATATATTTCGAAACTGTTCACGATGACAGGTCCGTTGAATGTCAATGTCCATGTCGGTGACATATCTGTCGTGTTGGTCAACGTACAGCTTCCGTAAGGCGCTGCTGTACTGGTGTTACCATCTACAGCTGTCCAGGCGTAATAAGTGTCGTTAGTTGACGTCTGTTCCGTTGGTTGTTTCATGGCAACATTACGGCCTGAAGGCAAACAAATCACAACTGCTATCACATTTATATATATCTATATATATCTAGTTTAAATCTATTAAATTGTCTTCATTATAAGGACGCGGTGGCAGTCCGGTAGAGCGTTCGACTACAACTCCTAGATATCTCTAGAGTATGATTGAAGTTTGGTAGCCCAATCACAATATTGGGGGAAGGTAAAGGATGTTGGGCAGTGTACTAACTTACTAACCACACTATCCCATACAAAAACCGTGACTACAGAATCATATTATCTCTATTTCATTTAAATAGGCCTTATAAGGGAAACATTTAACACTAGCCTACTGTCTTCATTTAAACGGTGTAGGCCTTATAAAGGAAAACATTTAACTGTCTTCATTTTAAGAAGTGTCTAATGTTAAACAATTATATTTTATGTATTTTAACACATGCTTAAATTTTGTTAAAATGGATGATATTAATAAAACTATGAATTACATTGCCATTAAAAATCTTTTGGACTATTATGTATTACAACTGAATAAAGTAAATAAAATGTGAATACATACAAACAAAATGAATAAAGATAAATGCACATAATTACCACTATTTACTACGAAATTATAAACTGTATTTATAAGATTCATATTTGTTAAAAACTCTGACGATTCGTTACACAAATGTTTCTTTCCGTCATTTAATATTCAACTTTAAGTAACACCGTAATTGACAGGATGCACATTGATAAGAAAGTTATTGTGATGAAAAGATGGCTATTTATGTATACTAGATGTACCCTGCAAAACCTTTGCATAGAGTTATATCCCCTTAGGCTTGATCGGCAGGCGAGGTTATTTTTTGGTTTCGGGCAGATCCGATTTTATTTTTTCATGATTGTATTATAAACTGGAATACTGTTGTATTAATTCTTTACTTTCGATTTAACGCAGCGCCCAAATCGCTATTATTATATTATATTAAATACCACTAATAATGGGGGGGGGGGAAGGGGTTGAATCGTATAGGTTTCCTTTCTGTCCCTATGGTTGTGAATGCGCTAGGGAGATAAAAAGAAGTTGTCTTGACTGACTTGGATGAAAACACGTAAACTACACCATGAAGATCACAATCAAAGCGAGACCTACCCACCTCCGTGACGCATTATTTCTAGCCATTATTCTATACTGTTATCAAAAAAAAAAAGAAATTGATAACACCTTATGACATCTTAATATGTTGCGGTGTGATATTTACCAGCCGTTCAAACTAGAAACTTTTTTATTTTTAAATAAAAGTCTAAAATAAGTAGAAACGTTTAAGTTTGATATAAGAGTACGTCGTAATTTGCACATAAGTTTAAAATATACCATACCAGGCCCGTAGGTGCGGGGGGCCAGGGGGCCGCCCCCCCACTTTGTTTTGTCTGGCCCCCCTCTGCTTATTTGCTCTACTTAGTAAAATATATTACCTGCCCCCCCCCCAGCTATTGCCTGGCCCCTGCTGTGGAATGCCTGGCTCCTCCTGTAGAATGTTCACGCTACGGGGATGTACCATATTCATTTAAAGATAATTTTAGACACATCCATCTCTAATCAGGTATTGGCTAACGATTATTTATACTTATTACTTTAACAATTAGTAAGTAAACGTTATAAAACTATTTTAAAGAACGAAGAGGTTTCTAAAATGTTACAAAGAATATTGGCTATGCAAGCTTCTACATATAAATCAATTAAAAATCGCTACCTACCAGCAGATATGTAAACGGAGCAAAGAGAGGTAATTCCTTCTCCTTCCAGGATAACCCTGTTAATGAACTCAATATTCTCACATCGTACGTCAACGGTTCTGCTGTTGACAGAGGTAAACATCTGTCTTCGACAGGGGAAACGTCTGACCACAGTGTCAGTGTCAGTTTCAAAAGTCAAAGTAAACTTATAAGCTAGCCCTGTTTAAAAATAATAAAAGAAAAAAATAGAAAAGTAATTTATATGACAACCATGACAAAACACGTTTAGTGCTTATTTGTTTTTTTTTTTCCAATCGGACGCTGCTTAGAGATAATGTATCGTTATGACATTAGCCTTTAGAGATAATGTATCGTTATGGCATTATCCTTTAGAGATAATGTATCGTCATGACATTGGCCTTTAGAGATAATGTATCGTTATGACATTAGCCTTTAGAGATAATGTATCGTTATGACATTAGCCTTTAGAGATAATGTATCGTTATGGCATTATCCTTTAGAGATAATGTATCGTCATGACATTGGCCTTTAGAGATAATGTATCGTTATGACATTAGCCTTTAGAGATAATGTATCGTTATGGCATTATCCTTTAGAGATAATGTATCGTTATGACATTAGCCTTTAGAGATAATGTATCGTTATGATATTGGCCTTTAGAGATAATTTATCATTATGACATTATCCTTTAGAGATAATTTCTCATTATTTTATCAGCTTATCCTGTTGATATCTTTTAATATCCGACCACTTATAGGGTAGAGTCTTTTAGTGGCAAATGGATATATACAAGTGTGTGATCCGACGGGCATCAGTAGATGTACAATGTGTGAGGTCCAAAGATTAGCTGTCGGCCTCGCCGTACATTGAAAATCGTGTAATCATTATATTAAAAAAAAAATAATGATAATAGAACTTAGAATCCTTGTCGAAATGACATTGCAAATAAAAAGAAAGAAAAAAGGCGACGTTTTAAATTTAAGCTAAATAAATGACTCAATAAATGACTCAATAAATGACTCAATAAATGACTCAATAAATGACTCAATAAATAAATCAATAAATGACTCAATAAATAACTCAATAAATGACTCAATAAATAACTCAATAAATGACTCAATAAATTACTCAATAAATAACTCAATAAATAACTCAATAAATAACTCAATAAATGACTCAATACATGACTCAATAAATAACTCAATAGATGACTCAATAAATAACTCAATAAATAACTCAATAGATAACTCAATAGATGACTCAATAAATAAATCAATAAATGACTCAATAAATGACTCAATAAATAACTCAATAAATGACTCAATAGATGACTCAATAAATAACTCAATAAATAACTCAATAAATGACTCAATAAATAACTCAATAAATGACTCAATAAATGACTCAATAAATAACTCAATAAATAACTCAATAAATAACTCAATAGATGACTCAATAAATAACTCAATAAATGACTCAATAAATAACTCAATAAATGACTCAATAAATGACTCAATAAATAACTCAATAAATAACTCAATAGATGACTCAATAAATAACTCAATAAATAACTCAATAAATAACTCAATAGATGACTCAATAAATAACTCAATAAAATACTCTTTTTTAATGAAAACATGAGGTAAGCAAATGTTGAGCTTCCTCTTAATGAAAATAAATTAGCTGGTTTATTTTATTTTAATGAATACACATTTTTTTGCATTATTAAATTAATCTTCATTCTTAAATACAATGATAAAAATAAATAAAGTAAATTTTGATAATAAACAGAAACTAAACGGTAACATATTCAAGTATATGGTAGAGCGATATGAGCAGAATGGTGCGCTGGGAATAGGGAATGCCGTATCTCTAGCGCACCGTATAATTATACTATTGAAAGCGGGAGAATGTGACGTAAGCGGATGATGGTATTGTGTCTGTTGGTCTTATTATTTGATGATTAAAGTTTATTCTGTATTAATTATGACTTGTGCAGTGTTTGTATATCAATACTGGCCTTGGCAGACAAGGTCATAGCTGAAAAAAAAATATTTTTAAAACTCCATATGTTTCTGTAATATTTAAACGTCCCGTAAGTCTGAAACAAGTTAGGCTATTTACATTTCGATCTTAAACACATATTTGTAAGTAAACAACACTTTAAATTACAGTGGAATAAACATCTACTTCTTAGCCTTAAATATATTATGAACAATAGTCTCTTACCTAACTTTATATGAACATTGGGTCCAGTACTTAGCCTTAGATGTACATTAGATAACAGTCTAGTAATTAGCCTTAGATGTACAGTAGGTAATAGTCTAGTAATTAGTCTTAGATGTACAGTGGGTGATAGTCCAGTATATAGCCTTAGATGTAGAGTAGGTAATAGTCTAGTAATTAGTCTTAGATGTACAGTAGGTAATTAGTCTTAGATGTACAGTAGGTAATAGTCTAGTAATTAGTCTTAGATGTACAGTAGGTAATAGTCTATTAATTAGTCTTAGATGTACAGTAGGTAATAGTCTAGTAATTAGTCTTAGATGTACAGTAGGTAATAGTCTATTAATTAGTCTTAGATGTACAGTAGGTAATAGTCTAGTAATTAGTCTTAGATGTACAGTAGGTAATTAGCCTTAGATGTACAGTAGGTAATAGTCTAGTAATTAGTCTTAGATGTACAGTAGGTAATAGTCTAGTAATTAGTCTTAGATATACAGTAGGTAATTAGCCTTAGATTACAGTAAGTAATAGTCTAGTAATTAGTCTTAGATTTACCGTAGGCAAAAGTCTAGTAATTAGTCTTAGATGTACGGTGGGTAATAGTCCAGTACTTAGTCATAGATGTACAGTAGGTAATAGTCTAGTAATTAGTCTTAGATTTACAGTAGGCAATAGTCTAGTAATTAGTCTTAGATGTCCAGTGGGTAATAGTCCAGTACTTAGCCTTAGATGTACATTGGGTAGTAGTCTAGTAAGTAGTCCTGCTCATCGGGTGATAGTTTATTACTTAGACTTAAATGTATAGATAACTAATACATTGATACTAAGCCTTAAATTGAAATGAGTCAATACCTGGATCTCCAATAAGTATTCTGATGAAAAAGAAAATTGACTTTAATGGTAAGTTAATGGCGACAAGTCTGGTTGACCTGTCAAAGATACACGTGGAATCGTCCTCATCTATCAACTGCGAGGTTGGAAGTGAAGTACTGCCATTTGAGACTTTGATCGCATACCAAGGCACGTTCTCTGAGGAAAAAGCAAACAAACTTACATGAATCGTTATCAGTAATTGCGTACTTCCACAGAGACTGAGACAATTAAAAAAAAAAAAAAGACAACTAGTTAGCAAATAATAATTATCGATAACGATAGATTTGTTGATTATAACAATTTTTTTAGGTTTTTACTCATTAATCTGTTAATACCCCCCCCCCCCCGGCCCCTTTCCCATTTATACTGGTTAATTGAAAAGAAAATCGGTTAACCAAGGTTATGTGATGTGAATACTTGTTCTAAATACAAATCAGTCATCCTTGGGGTTACGCTGTTTGCCCATGTGTACGATAAATGTGGAATGACACAGTAACGTGTTTCTCAAGCTAGACTGCGTCAATGACAAGGCTATCTAAAATGAATGAATAGACTGTGTCTTTAAATAGACTGAGTATCTGAATAAACTGAGCATCTGACTTGACAGGGTTTACTGATTATTAACATGTCTCTCACCAGACTGAACCCTGACTTAGACTTGAATTATTTTACAATATCTTGTTCCTAAATAGATTTCCTCACCGAGAGACCGTGCTGATTAATAGACTTTCCCTCTGAATAGATTTTGTCTCATTATATAATGTCCTCAACTGTAATAACGTTTCCTGATTAAACTGTGTCGACCAGACCTAGTCTCTAGGTAGGTTGGTGGGTTGGTAGACATATATATATATATATATATATATATATATATATATATTGTTATTTAAAAATGGTTAACAATTGATTGCATTTTGATTTACTTCTCTTATGATTTTTTTACGAACTTATCCATAAAAATAATAAAGACTTGTTTTATTCCAACGAAGTAATCTGGCACAAGGCAAAAGTAAAATAATAGTTTAAAGAAGTTTACTGGCCGGTCTGATTAACAAAACCTTGAAGTATGGTTATAAATATTAAGGCGATCTTTTTAAAAAAAAAAAACAAAAAAAAACAAACAGGGTCTATCACTTTCTGTAATTTCCACTCAAAAAGGGGCTATCACTTTCTGTAGTTTCCACTCAAAAAGGGGCTATCACTTTCTGTAATTTCCACTCAAAAAGGGTCTATCACTTTCTGTAATTTCCACTCAAAAAGGGTCTATCACTTTCTGTAATTTCCACTCAAAAAGGGGCTATCACTTTCTGTAGTTTCCACTCAAAAAGGGTCTATCACTTTCTGTAATTTCCACTCAAAAAGGGGCTATCACTTTCTGTAATTTCCACTCAAAAAGGGTCTATCACTTTCTGTAATTTCCACTCAAAAAGGGGCTATCACTTTCTGTAGTTTCCACTCAAATTTTAAATGGTAATGTTCTTATCATAGATTAAAGTCTTCAACATATAAAAAGCTGGAGTTTTATAGTTTTAAATCAAAAGTGATGAAACCTCTTTATAAAATAATGTACGGATTTCTATTTAATAGTTCTCTTTTATTTGATGTAGATAAGGAAACTAATGAAAGACTTAACTTCGCCCATATATTTACTCTTAATGTATCATTTTAAGAAACCTACAGAGATGCTTATTGAATTTTGCAACAAGAGACACAAAAAATTCAACGTTAGTAGCGATATCTTGGGTTAATTTGCATTTATTTTTTTTTTAATAAGTTTAATCGTCTGAATTTTGTATTGAGGTAGCTTTAATGTCATCAACAAAAAAAAAATCACAATGCAGTTAGATCTTCTTGAATTCAGAAGTGTCATGATTTTATATTACATTCATATCGAATTCCAATTCGATCATCTTGGAGTCAGAAGTGTCATGACTTTATATTACATTCATATCGAATTCCAGTTCGATCATCTTGGAGTCAGAAGTGTCATGACTTTATATTACATTCATATCGAATTCCAATTAGATCATCTTGAATTCAGAAGTGTCATGACTTTTATATTACATTCATGTCGCAATGCAATTAGATCATCTCGAAGTCAGAAGTGTCATGACTTTATATTGCATGCCATGAAACATTCATCAACAACGCTAGTACTTAAATCTTTAATTCATATAAGCTTTTTTTAACTTTGTATTGCTAATAAAAACACTTACGGTATTGATATTGACACTTATATCCAAACCACCTATTCGAAGGACATCTTTGGTTTGCACACTGACCGTTGGTGTTACACCCATCGCTACATCGGCATTTGTACTCACAATTTGGCCCGAACCAGCCTATGTCACAGTCAGCTGTGAAACATTTCAAATAACAAAAATATATAATGTTTAATATTAGCTTATGCATTTTGATAATAAGAGTAAATTACGTTTATGGAATTTTTATTTTTTTACTTTTACCGAAGTACTGTATTTGTTTTTATCCAAATAAAAACTCTAGACAAATATTTATCGTTTTATGTGCAGGGAAAAAATATACTTAACAAATAAAAAAAGACTAAAAATACCTTTACAGTTCACAATCAAATATACTTTGATAAATCCAAGAAAGATTATTGCAACTAGCTTCATTTTGTTCCAACTACTAGTTCTCAAACTTAAAGTAATAAGGAAAAAAATTCAGGTAGTGTAATTGAAAGTCATTGGAGTGTATCGACCTGTTGCGGTATCCAAAGATAACTCTTTATTATAATAACCTCGGCGGTAATATTTAAATAATCGCTCGAAAGCCGACTTGCATTTTTAGCTTGCGTCCCGAGCATAGATATGACGGCAATAGGAAATGTCATATCTCGATTTTATTTCGTGTACACACAAACTAGTGTTAAAAGTGTGGTTGCACTGTACATAAAGACGTCACGGGGTTATAATAACTTACTTTATTAGGTTATGAGCACACAAGCTACATGACGGGCGGTATAGACGAATTTCCATGAAAACTAATTTATTAGAATTTCTGTGATTAGCTTATTAGTCGTGACAGATAGACACAAAATGTTCCCAATAAATATCTTGGCTTAAAAATATACAACACAATGCATACTTCTAAATTCTTCTTTGTAATTGGGCAAAATGAATACTCAGAGGACCGCGTTGAAGAAAAATAAAAAAAAAATGTTTCAACTATTGATTATAATATAAAAGAAAAGTGATCAAATGATAAAATGTAATCTAATAAGTTAGTGACTTTCTTAACGTCAGTAACAACTGACCGAATATTGGGCAGCCTTCATTTTTCGTTCGTATCAACGATGACCTAAACATTTGCATAGGTTAAAGCTGATACCGATGTCTGAAAGTGAGAGAAAGAGAAGAGAACTCGTATCCAGAGTCAGAAGACGAATATATGCAGCAGGTCGGCAGGTATCTATAGCTTGATAAAAGTTTGATATACATTAGCTACGTTTTCCTATCTTTCCTATTCATTATCTTGAAGTTGCCGCTCCAAAGAATAAATAAACTGGCCGGTAAACTAGGCACCCTCTAACATACACACACACCACTTCTGTGGTACCGGTAGCTTTGATTTCGCTTGAGCAAAACAAAAATTGCCTGTGTATCGTAATACCAGGCTTCACTATCACCACTATAAAGCTCTTAGGTCACAGTCTTCGCTTTCAATACGTGATTTAAATAGTGCGCTGGTTTACGGGAATTCCCATTTCATCGCGCATTACGGAGGGCAGGAAGAGTTCTAACAGTGTTTAACTATTTTTCAACGAAAAGTACACTGCAAATAAGATGGTGTTTTTTTATGATTTAAAAAAAAAATGTATATATCTAGTCTATTGGTAAGTCTTTTAAATAAATATCAATTATTTATAGAAAATATTTAATGTTGGTTTATTTAAGATGTAATCATTCTAATGATGCAATTTATGATGGTTATGCATTCTAATATATATTTCAGTAGCAATCGATCTAATTATATTCTAACATTTTACAGAAAGTGTTAATTGCAATCACATTTTTTTTAAGATGATTTTTATTGAACACTTTCATTTAAGATGAGTTAATTGTAACACCTGCTGGCCATGTGGTAGTCGCGCTGAATGAATATATTATATCCTGATCTGTTTACGGAACTATTACATGGCTGGTATACAGGCTCAATTAGCTATATACAGTGCATGAATTACATACATGCTGTGCAAGCTATGTGGGAATGATGGCAGAGTGGTGTAGATGATCGGTCGTCGACCTGAGAGTCCTGGGTTCGATCCACGGTGAGAGCCAAAATAATTTATGCCAGGTCCAGGTGAAAGTTTAATATCCCACAAGTCCAGGAGAAAGTTTGATATCCCACAGGTCCAGGTGAAAGTTTAATATCCCACAAGTCCAGGTGAAAGTTTGATATCCCACAGGTCCAGGTGAAAGTTTAATATCCCACAGATCCAGGTAAAAGTTTAATATCCCACAGGTCCAGGTGAAAGTTTAATATCCCACAGGTCCAGGTGAAAGTTTAATATCCCACAGGTCCAGGTGAAAGTTTAATATCCCACAGGTCCAGGTGAAAGATTAATATCCCACAGGTCCAGGTGAAAGTTTAATAACCCACAAGTCCAGGTGAAAGTTTAATATCCCACAGGTCCAGGTGAAAGTTTAATATCCCACAGGTCCAGGTGAAAGTTTAATATCCCACAGGTCCAGGTGAAAGTTTAATATCCCACAGGTCCAGGTGAAAGTTTAATATCCGACAGGTCCAGGTGAATGTTTAATATCCCACAGGTCTAGGTGAAAGTTTAATATCCCACAGGTCCAGGTGGCAGTTTAATATCCCACAGGTCCAGGTGAAAGTTTAAAATCCCACAGGTCAAGGTGTCACAGGTTGTGACTAATATATCGAAACCATCCCCTTACTCCAACCCCTAACTTAATAATATTACTAACGTTAAGGTGTATATTATACCATGTATAGTAATATACGTTCCCGTGCTCCAGTTTCCCCCCTTTTTACCCCACCCCCGTAATTGCGTCATCAGCCAGGTGGACAGCGGAAGGTGTACGAGGCAGGGAGGTAACAGAAACACGTTACATTCCTCACGGGGAATTCTCTCTGACCACCGGACTACTATTCTCCGGTCGGCTTCTTCAAAGGGACAGCGACCCGCTCGATGTCCAGTTACTACGGTCTTTGTCTATACGACGTACTTCCCCCCCCTCCTCATCTAGGCTCCACCCCCTAATTTGAAAGTTTGAAAGAAACATATATTATATTTGATTGGCTACGGGTCACGTGGGAGAAAGGGATATGAAGAATGAAATATAGATTCATAGACATTTGACTGTGGGCTCTCGGGCGAGAGAGTCGATTTGTGAGTCGCAATCCGACTGAGTGATAGCTAGTCGATTGTTGTGTCTCTGTGTGAGAGAAAGAGAGACAGAGAGAGAGTTAACTAGTGATAACGTCATTGTTCCCCTTATTCATTTTATATTGGATTATTTGCTGCAGTTTGAATTATCTTTGCTTCTGATAAGTCACCAGATCCCTGTTACGGACTGGTGCCTTTGTATAATAAATATATCGTGGTGTTGTACACACGACTTGTTGGATTGATCATCGTTACTTGTTTTACGTCTAATTGTTGGTGAGACTGTGTGTGTGGTGGAAACACAAATATAAATACGAGTCATCATTGAGCCAGCCCTCATACTCTTAGTAACAAGCCAAGGATACCCTCATAGGGGTCCTCAACACCAGGTGAAAGTTTAATATCCCACAGGTCCAGGTGAAAGTTTAATATCCCACAGGTCCAGGTGAAAGTTTAATATCCCACAGGTCCAGGTGAAAGTTTAATATCCCACAGGTCCAGGTGAAAGTTTAATATCCCACAGGTCCAGGTGAAAGTTTAATATCCCACAGGTCCAGCCAGCTTTAAATGGATACCTAACTTAAGTTGGGTAAAGTAATGGCGGTTGTGCATGGTGGTAACCACACAATCTATCTATTTGCCGAGGTAGTAGAAACAAGTGAATTTTACACATCATTTGCCCCTATGACCCTTTAGGTATTAGGGAACTTTATTTTATACAAGCTATAGGGAGACCCTAAATATTGTCTGAGCTATTGTCATATATAAATAATAGGCACTGACATACACCAGGGACATAAAGAGCCCCACATCTCAAATAGATGAGGGCCTTATCAAGTCTACATCCGGCACTAGGTAAAGATCTCATCCTTTCAAGGACTTCACACAAAACATTTTTTTTTGTTTATTTTAATGAATTTTTTTTACAATATTAAATAGGACGATTTTTTTTTACAAATGGTTGACTTGTTCCCTTAAAAATTTGAATTGTTTAAATTTTTACATACCCGGTATTAAATTGGGGAAAATCCAGAGAAGCGTGTATTTTCAATTCGATACTAGTTTGGCGCATAGATATATAAGACTAGATCGCTTATGGGCTATGCATAGACATATATTGCGCGGACGCTAACTTTAAAAAGAGAAGAGTACAATTCTGTATAACCTCATGACGTAGTACGCATAGAAACCTCAAGTAACCGAAATAAATAGCAGAAGACATTTTGCATTGTTTTCCTTGACAAATTTTCAAAAACTTTTTTTTTTTTCAATTAACTTTGAATAAAATGCCTTCGTGTTGTGTACCCGGCTGTTTGATTATATTATTACTAACCGTCAAATATAATTTTTTCGTACACATCAGTAGATTTTAAAAGCGCCAACCTCTAGCATGAATGGGGATTTTTTTTTTAATAAAAGGAAGGAAATCTTTTTCGGTGAAAAATAAAGAACTGTACATAATTGTACTCTTCTCTTTTTAAAGTAGCGGTCTCGGATACAACACTTTTTCGGTCTCTATTAAATAAGCATAAGCGATCTAGTCTTATATATCTATGGTTTGGCGTATTGAAGTACTGGCGATTTGATACTTATAACGTGAATGACTTATGGTTATAGTAGCAATCTCTTTTAAACCGGCCCTCTTTATTTTAGCATAACTCCTAGCAAGGCCGTAGCCAGTGGGGTGCTAGGGAGGCTGCAGCCCCCCCCCCCTCAAAATTAATTCTACAAATTAAATTCTTTTAAAAAATATACTTCTTTATCATTGCGTTCCAATTTTTCTTGTGTAAAACTCTCCGCATAGCCCCCCCCCCCCCCCCAAAAAAAAAAAAAAACATTCTGGCTACGGCTCTGTCTCCTAGCATCCTCAACCTTTCACTTGTGAAATAATCACCAACACGTTCGAAGTTTATATTTTATTCACTAGTTCGTATTTATACAATATTGCAATACATAAAATACAACCATTCATAGGATGCCTCTATTTACAGATTAACTCTGTCTTCTCTTGTATTCTCGACAATTCTTCTCACTTTTTTTTCCCCACTTCCTATTCTTTTTTTTTAGGGTTTCTTCTACTTTGAAGAATTTGCAAATAAGGGAGTGGCTATTCTTAAATCCTACACAAATTGCGATCAGACAAAATGTCCTTTACAAACTCTTTTATTATGTATTTATTTTTTTTTTTTATAATATATTGCTTGACAGCAAAACAAATAAGTAAATATAAGTTCCATCCACAGCTACATGATGTAAATTGTAATAAAAAAAGTATTCCAACATAGGTCAGCTTTAAATGAATCAATTATGTTGAATTAAGATTGCGTATTGTTTGTTTATATGTATTATTACATGTCTTAACACATATTCGACACAAATCTTCGTTATAGAAAACAAAAGTATATATATATATGTAAATAAATAAGAGCTCAAACCAAGAACCATTCGATCAACTAAAATGTTCTCATTCGCAAACTTTGTTTTAAAACAAAAAAAAAAAACTTTCTTACCCTACCCCCTCGTTTGGTCACACCCTTCTCCACTAAAAACCGTCATTTCAAATAATAAAAAAAAAGAACACATGTATATTAGGGTGATAACAAAAAAAATATTTTTATGAAACCACTTGCAATCGAGGAACTTTTATGTGTAATTTAAGAATATCAATCGCATTTTTGATTTTTTAAAAAAAAGTTCCCCCACCTCCCCATTTTTCGGAAGAAAAAAGTGAAAAAATATTTCTTTTTTCAAAAAAAAGGACAAGATTTTTTTTAGCTTAATTCAAAAGAGTAATAATAATAACTAATCAACTTTTATTAACAAATAAGATACAGATCAGCTAGTAATATGTACAGAATGTACGAGAAATGTGTAAAACATATTGTTTATATGAACTTTAGATTCAAAAATTCAAATTTTCTCGATTTCGCATGAAGTTCCTTCATCAGTTTTACAGCACGTTTTTGCATTTTACCCTGATGAGTGAGGTAAACAGTTCATTGAAGGACGCTTTATTGTAGTGTTGCACATTGAATCAAGCATTTGCCCATTCATAGCAGATGAAGTTGCAAGCAGGAGCGAGGATGTTGCACCACTCTGGTATCAGAAATAATGCTATAATAGTATATATCGCATGTGAGTTCCATCTTGCCTAGTGTAAATTTGGTAGTTTCTTCCAGCTGATGCGAGGCAAACGTGAAGTTGTTTTGTAATGACGATATGCCTGACATAATTCATAAAAAGAACTTGAAATCATCTCGCCATCCAGGGTTCTCGCCTGTGCTAACATCATCTGTCACAATGAGGTGGTAATCAACCTGAAGAGTGACATAGTTTTGTGTTAATTTGTCAATGAAGGACTGGTTGAGTTCTTGTTTGCTCGTTGGTTCTTGAATAAGAAATTCATGACATGTTTCAGAAGGAGGTTGAGTACATGGTGCTGACAGTCAAATATATTGTGGCTTCTGAAAGCCCTTGCTCAAGACATCACATTTAAGAGTACCGGGTTTTATTTCGGTTGTCATATTTTCAGCATAACTACTTGATACTCTTCCCCTTGCACTCTTTTACCATCAAACTGGAGACAATAGGATTCTTTGCTTTGAAGTTTTTGAAAATTTTTGGTTTTCATTTCCCGTCCTTCAGAGATTACTCGTTTCCAAACACCCGCCTGACTTGGATCCGGCACATCATGGTCCTGTTCAGCAATGGTTGCAAGAACGTCATATGCTTTATGTGTAGAAATGTTGCTTTTTAGTACTAGCAAACCCGCTGTTGTAGTGCTTGCTCTTTGGTATTTCGGTTTGCATTCAGAAGATGACGTGAAAGAATAGGTTGTCGAGTTGGGTGAAGAAGCAGAGGTTTCAGAATCCGAAGATTCTGAGACAATGGTATGTGTTTGTGTAGGTTGTGAGACAGTTGTATGTGTTTGTGCAGGTTGTGAGACAGTTGTATGTGTTTGTGTAGGCTGTGAGACAGTTGTATGTGTTTGTGTAGGTTGCGATTGAGAAGAGCTGGCTTGAGATTGAGTTTTGGATAGTCGGATTCGTTTTCTTGGGTGGATTGATTCTAAAGGGGCTTGTTTGACCATTGAATAACCAATCTTTCCTCCACTCTTAACTTGCCTCTGGTAGAGCTCTTTATCCTCCTTGCTTTTCCATTTTCCATTGACGTTGGTGACATCGAATAACTTAGAAAGTGTTGGAGTAAATTTATCAGACGGTTTCTTTTTGTTTTTGTCATATAAATCAAACAGACAATTGATTTTCTTTCTGATTAGTGCGCTGGATAATAGTGGAAAGCCTAGAATTTCACTCAAGAGCAATTCTATATCCGTAATAATAATTTTGATTCGATCCAGTCGCCGTTTCTGGCTATTGAACAGAAAAGTGAAGTTTCCAAGAATTTGACGGTTTGTGGGCATCCATGTGAGATTGATTAGCTTTTCAACAGATGGAATTCTAGGATCCCTATTCTGTTTAGAAGATGAGGGTAGATGCCTTGTTTATAAACAAATGAAAAAACTGACTGGAATGTGCTTAAAAGCTGTCTAGAAAGTCATGTAAAAATTCAGTGTGAAATTGAAACTGATTGTCAAACTGCGCGATATGTGAAAACAAAAATGAAAAGGTGGGGGAACTTTTTTCAATTTAAAAAAAAAAATAATGTTGCTACTGTCATCTACATACAATTGTTCCTCGAATGTAAGGGGTTTCATGTTGGTTACGAAAAATAATGAAAATTGTTATCACCCTAATGTATATGTTATAGTTATATTTAAACAATTCTTGCGTCTTAAAATAGTCTGCAAGCTGCGTAAACTACGATTGTCTCTTGTTCTACCCTCTGGTTCTCAAAGGATACGAGAAAGGTTATGCAGGGTTATGCTAGGACATATAATTTTTTTAGTTTGAAACAACCAATATTTTAAAGAGCTTTTAGTATTAGCGTGCCGGAGGACATACTTACGCAACTTTTGTGGGTTACAGATGAGAAAAAGGTTGAGAACAGAGTTCCTACACAAAAAACGCGTTTAGTTTCATTGTCCCTCTCCCCTATGTTAAATAATGGCATGACAGAATGCATTTATTTTCATTGCTCCAGTCCCCCTATGTTAAATAATGGCATGACCTTTTATTATTCCCCCGTCTCTTAAAAGAAAAAAAAAAAGCTCTGATATGAAGGAATTTTTTTTTTTTTTAATGTGACCTATGACTTTGACATTTCTGATCAGTGCATAAGGAAAAAAAAAGTTCTCCATTTCATTTATTATATTAGCGTCGGGGACTGGCTTAAGCTCGAAAGAATGTTATTCAGAAGAATTATTTGTTTTGATATACAGGTAATTCATAAGTTTGATTGTTGTCAATAGGTTCATAGTACTTTTGTCCCTCTTGTGCCGTATCCGTTGCCGGCGCCACAATTTTAGGGCTATAATTCTTTCTTTTTGGTTGCTCAGTGTATCTGATAGGATCTGTTAATTTTGTTTAAAAGAAAAAAAAATATATAATAAAAATCAATTCAAATAAGATATACTTAAAAAACGTATACCAAAAAAAAAACAACACAGTTAAGTACATATTTGCTTTTTTAAATATTCGCTCATAGAAAAATTGTGAAAAATGATTCATTTCACAGTAACTGGTTTCATAAAAGTCCACAATTTACAAATACTATTTAACATCTTGCCGCTGCTAATACATAATATACATATACACATATATATGTATGTAACTCTCCCAAAAGTATGCTTCTTCTGTATACTCAACCACGACTCTGCCCCATTTCTCACCCTGACAGGTACGGTTCCTGGTTGTAAGAGAACGACAGGCGTGTAAAATGAGATTGGGTGAAGAAAGTGTCGCTCCGCTCCCCTCCTAGTATGGGCGAGGAATATTATGTGAGAGACGCCAGACACGTGACCTTATTTGAAAAAAAAAGGGGGGTGGATCTATTTCGGACATAGTTATAAAGCCAGTGACTAGAGAACAAGTGGACAGGTAGAACAGCAATTTCGTAACCTGAAAGATGTAACACTTTCGACTCGCATGTAGTTATTTGTATTTGGATGTATTAGTTTAGTTGTAGATTAAATGTTCAGTGAAATCATAGTATAATATATATAATAGCGATTTGGGCTCTGCGTTAAATCGAAAGTAAAGAATGAATACAACAGTATTCCAGTTTAAAATACCATCAAGATCAAGCCTAAGGGGATATAACTCTATGCAAAGGTTTTTCAGGGTACAGCTAGTTAGTATTATTATTGAATCCACGTGTCTTGTGTGTGTGTGTGTGTGTGTGTGCCATTCTATAAAAGTTACAAAAAATGTAAACTTCTTTCCTCGAACTCGCCTCGATGCTTCTGTCTTTGGATGTCAAAGTCAAACTATGACCCAAAACATAACAAGCACTAAAACTCGTCATTCTTGTCACTAGTTAAATTTAGACAACAGTATTGCAACTTGAAATATGTGGATATTGGGTTTACCTCCAGGTCTCGTGTCGGTTTTCCCAGCATTGTTGGTGCTGGTGGCATCTGCAAAGTGGTTATATCAAAAAATATTTGAAATTGGACATTACATTGTATTTTTTTTAATATGCTTCTAAATCAATAAAATATTTCGTATTACCCGGTAATTTCTTTAAAAAAATTATTCGGATCTTGGTCACATTAAATTAATCTGTTTTAGAATTTATCATATCTATACAGGTTTAATGTATTTATGCATAATTAAAACTTTAAAAATACGCCTGTATGTTTATTACAATTTGAATATTACCACAAATAAACCATAGTTTACTAATGTATAAAATACTTACTCTTTGTGTTCACGTTTTGTTTTTGTTCATTTTTTTTTCGTTTTCTTCTTATTAAAACAATCACAACTATGACACCTACAGCAATCACTACAGCTCCAGCACAAACACCAAACCCAATTCCAAAACTTGATCCACTAAATGAATCTTCTTTGATTGGTTGGATGCTTTCAGTTGTTTCTAAAAATATGTACGTTGTTTTATATATATATATATATATATATATATAAATATATATATATATATATATATATATATATATATATATATATATATAATGACCGCGGCTTACTATGGTGGAGCAAAAGCAGCGCGTAGTAATTTGATGCAATACTGATTGAATCGAAGGTTATGAGTATGACTGTGTTACAAATTGTTCAATAGCCTATTGAAATAGAAATGAAACCACTTTGCCAAAAACACAATAACGTAGCCAACGACAAACGGGCCTTCCTACATTATGTTTGATGGGGAGGGGGGGAGAAATACCAAATAACCAAAAGTTTCCAAAGTCAGAGAAACCTATTCTCTATTCCCTATTTCAGCTTTGTGTGTTGGCAACGCTTTGTATACTTTGCTCTGAACGATACAGGTTTGTGTTATGCATATTGTAAGATAAAGCTTTATCACTGTGGTAAAGCCACACACAGGAATTTTTGGTTTCAGCTGAAGACAGAATAGATCAAACCACAGAGCATTCTCCACTTGGAAAATTTAATACAGATGGAGATAATTTTGTTTGTCTAAAATAAGAAAAAAGAGCAATGCTATTTAATCATATATATATGTATATAAATTTATTTTCGATTGACTAGATATATTTTGAATTATTTCTCTTGATTTTTTTCGATTAGAAGGTTATCAACTTTGCAACTGAAGTTTGCTTATTGACACTATGGACAGTCGCAAACCAAATCGCTAAAAGTACACAGACAGGGGGTAAAGGGCGGGATTTAAAGTCAGAGGTCAGCAAATTTAAAGGTCCCTTAAAATCGTCTCTTCAATAACCCACGTGTATTCAAATATAAGGTCCACAGGCTATAATTTAGGGCCCCCACTTTCTTGGGTGTCCCTAAATAAATGTGAGCGATTGTCATGTATACTTAAATATTTAGCACTGACATATTAGGCCCCATATCTCAAATAGCTTAGGGCCTTATCATGTTTGCATTTAGAAGTTAATACAATTATTATTTGAAAAAGTATTAGATGCTCAAAAAAGTATTAAAGATTTATTATTATCTCACCTTCGATTACATCACAAAATGACCCTTTATGATTAGGACTGCAAGCTAGAAGGCATGTTCCGTTTGTCTTGTCGCATTCTTCACTGGGACAGTTTGCAGGACATCTACGGCCACAGTTTGTTCCATAGTAACCTTTCGTACATGCTTGAATTGTGTTATAAACACGATTAAAAATAGAAAAAAAAAAGTAAAAATATGAAATTATTATTAACGAAATTACATACCGTCTAATTATAATATTAATCTATTCATAAGTAATATAGTAATAATTTCATAAGTAATGCACTATTCATTCCATTTTACAGTTTTATGACTCATTTAGGTTGTGTGGATTTTATGTACACATTTATTAACAATACACCTTATTATGTAAAAGGAAATAGAAATTGATTTCTTTTTTTTTCAGTCATGGAATATTGTCGTGACTATATTTATGTTCAGGTAGCGTGTATGTAGAGTAACAACAACACAGGCATATATCACAATAACCAATTGGGATGGTAACAGAAATAGTTTAATTTACAATCTTTTATACATTGAATAAACTGATGTATAAGAAACAAATACTGGTTCATCAACCATCAAATATGTATGTCTGTTAATACTCAATACTATATCTTCAATATCTTTTCATTCTCTATCAGCCTGTCCATAGCCTTCATTACTTCCGCCATATTGCCATCTTGAATATCTCTTTTTCTGTCTTTTTTATCTCCCCCTAACACGGGGAACAACTCTTATATTTTTTTATACTGTCCCTTCCCTCCAGAGTTGTGTCACGACAAATATGATAGAATATATGTTTATATCTCACCTTTAGTACAGTACGGTGGATCAGAGTAACCACTACATCCAGCAGTACATAATCCATCTACACTGTTACAGTACTTGTACTGACATCTGTCACTGCAGTCTTCTATACAGTTCACTCCCCATTTGTCTAGTGGACATTCTGTCAAGGAGAAATAATTGTGTAGAGTTAAAAAAAAAGGTATCATTTGAAATGTATGTTAATTAAAAGCCCTAATTGAAAGGACATAAACACAGAATGAAAATCGTAGAGAAGGTAGAAAAAAACATACGAAGTAAACATACATAGTTTTTAAAAAAAACAAACAAACAAATTCATTTACGGTTTTGATTCTCCGGTGTAGCTAGCTAAATATTACAAAAGATTTCAAATAACACCATTACATTAACTGATATAGACATACGGTATCTAGTGATAAGATAAACTTTCTCAGTACTGTATGTAAGAGATCAACGTTTCTTTGTATCTATGAAGTTATTAGAATATTTATAACATCAGTATCAATTTAAAAAAAAAGTATGATTTGTAATAAAGATAATAATAACAATTAAAGATAACTTTGGCAAAAAGTTCATAAATGTTATTGTAAAATAAAAACATTTATATGGTACAAGAAAAATATCAGCAATGGGAGAGAACATAGTCATTTGAAAAGATTTTCATGAGTTATCTTTCCCTATTCTATGGCGTAAAATATTATGAACATTATTGAGTCATCTTTGTATGAAATATAAAGTATTATGCACTTTTGTTTGAAGTGTTTTTATATTAAATTCCGAAGAATTTTCTTTCCGAAATTCTTTGTAAAAGTATCAATTTTTCATTGCGAAATTTCCGGCTAAGCTAAATATTGATTATATTTCATTTTTTTTTTTTTTAAATAGATTTTATAGCGATTATTTTATGTGGCATCTTGTTGAACGTTACCCTGCATAAAAAACCACTAAATTACAGTAAATATAGATTTATGAAGGAACTTGTATACTAACACAAAAAGTACCTGCAGTGCAGCTTGGAGCTTGATAACCACGACAAGCTGTTGGGCAAGATCCGTCCCATTCATTGCAGAAATCTGGACACCTGCTGTCACACTGTTGTTTACAGTCCATGTCCCACCTGCCAGGGGAGCAAACTGTTAAAAAAAAAGTATATATAAATGTTACGGGGTTATCGTACACCCCCATCTAAGGCAGACAACAAATGTTGGATATTTCGACAACTGACTTTAGGTAACTCTGTCAAATAAAACACTTGAGTGATTCCCATAAATATTGAAATAAGATTGTGTTGATTTGTGCGTGTGTGCTTAAAATGTTAATATCATTATTTTGTAAAGAATGGTGAACATGTTCATACTTTTTTTTTTTGGTATTGGGTGTCTGACCCATTAATATAATCTTTTTCATTAACCATTTATATAAATAGCAATAATAATAACTTTTAGTATTTATCGACAATTCTTTTGTTTTTGGGTGAATCTACAATTGTTTATACTTTTTTATGGGTATCAGTTTAAATTTCTATGAGATATTTGTTTATCGAAAATAGCCATATTGTGACAAACATTTATATAATATAAATATATATATATATATATATATATATATATATATAATTATTATTATTATTTTGCATTTCTTAAAGCATTTACATAGAAAATCTTAAGGAGCACAATTTTCCCTCAATAATTTAATGTAAGTACTGCTATTTGATACCACCTTATTGGAAAATTAAGATATTTGAGAAGATTCACTTTAATACCATACTATATAATAGTTTTTTTTTTAATATTTTATATTCCATCTACTATCACTGTGAACTTGAGTTTAATTAAAAAGTGCTTAAATAGGTGGATTGGTTAAATGTCAATTGAACAATACATTGTCTCTTTAACTGACGCACACTGGTTATATTTTAAGATTAAGATATATTAACGGAGGGTTTTCATTGGTTGATTTTAAATTGGGAGTCGGCATAATTATATTTATATAGATAGAAAGATGTAGTGTAGAACTCGTCTTTTCCGGTAGCCACGGCACATTGAGGAATGATCTGGTTAGCACAACGCCCAGCCGCCTTTACTCTCCCAACATAAAGTTACGTACACCTTTAACGCTGGGTGGACTTGGTGATTTTTCCCAGAACATGTATAAGTCACATGGCCCTAATCTCATTTTCGAACTCGAGACCTTCCGGTCAACAATAGGCGCTCTGAATTGCAAGACATATGTCTATCAAATTAGTAACTTAATTCAAAACAGTCTTTCACGAAATATTATAAACTAGCTGCAACCTGCAAAACATTTGCATAGAGTTATATCCCTTTAGGCTTGATCGGCAGGCGAGGTTATTTTTTTGGTTTCGGGCAGATCCGATTTTTTTTTTTCATGATTGTATTTTAAACTGGAATACTGTTGTATTAATTCTTTACTTTCGATTTAACGCAGCGTCCAAATCGCTATTATTATATTATATTATTGAGTGAAAAACAAATCCAGGACCTGATTCACAAGTGCAAATATCGCGACATTATTCAAGCCAATATATCACCACAACTTACCTCCATAAGCCATAACCTCACAAAGAGAGAGTGTTACTGTTGGGCTGGAGTAATTGGTAGCAGTAATTTTGATCTTCTGTATAGGTATAGAGTTGATATTTGTCGTTATGTTAGGTGAAGACGACATGGTGGAGTTTATAATGGTGACGTTATTCTTGTCCAAAGTTTGTAGTCTTGAGTTGTTAAAATATAGGTTCATTGGAGGGTCCACTGATTACATTTTAAAGAAAGAACAAAAGCAGATAAAACATGTTTGTCATTAAAAGTGTTTTATTAAAATAAGTTTTATGTAAAAAAAAACGTTATGTACACTTTTATAGTAGTAAGTAAGTAAAGTTCCCTTAGCCCTATCGGGCCAGATGAAGTGTAGAATTCATCTGTTTCTATAACCTCAGCATATAAAGGGATTGTGTGGTTAGCACAACGCCCAGCCGCCTTTACTTCCCCAACTTTATGTCAGGTACCCATTTAAAGCTGGGTGGACTTGTGGGACGACTTTGCACCGAATTTCATCTGGAAAAATTCTGGGCCTCACCGAGGATCGAACCCAGGACTCTCAGGTCGACAGTGGAGTATCTACACCACTCGGCCATCCGTCCGACCAAAAACACTTTTATAGTAAGGCTAAATCTTTATTTCAATACATTTTTTTTTTTCAAAATACAATTTTAATTATCAGACAAAAGTGTCAGAGAAAACTCAAATACTTAGGCCTATATAAGCACCTCCTATAAATCTTTTATGTAATTTAAAATTATGCAGGCTTATATAGGTTGCCAAAATGAAATAGGACGAGTCGGCTATGCAAGAAGCTGTTGAAGGATGGGATAAGGTTTTTAATCAAATAAGACATACAATAAAGAGTTGCGAAACAGTCCATCGAAAATTATGAATGGGAAACGCACTATGTTAAACAAGTAGAGCATGCGACTCAAAGAGCTACATTTAACCATTATTGTATTTTTTAATGTGTCTAAATTGTTTACATATTGAGATATTTATTTATAACTCAAATTATTTGATTTTTTTTAAATAACTTTTTCGTTAACCACTTCATAGGCCAAGCATCGCTGGAATTCGATGTATAATTATTAGGCTAACCAACATTTACATAGATTTCCAGTGAAACAGAGAAACACGAAGAGATACATTACCTCTGCTGTAAATTTCGAAACTGTTGACGATGACAGGTCCATTGAATGTCAAAGTCCATGTCGGTGAAACATCTGTCGTGTTGGTCAACGTACAGCTTCCGTAAAGAAATGCTGTACTGTTGTTACCATCTACAGCTGTCGAGGCAGAGCTACTACCGTTAGTGGACGTCTGTTCCGTTGGTTGTTTCAGGGCCACGTTGCGACCTATTGAAAAACAAAATCATAAATACCATTGTACTAGCTGTACCCTTCAAAACCTTTGATTAGAGTTATATCCCCTTAGGCTTTATCGGTAGGCTAGCTTATTTTTGGTTTCGGGCAGATCAGATTATTTTCATGATTATATTTTAAACTGGATTACTGTTGTATTAATTCTTTACTTTCGGTTTAACGCAGAGCCCAGATTGATATTATATTATTAGATTTTAATTGTTTTCTTGTTTAAATCTATAAATATGTCTTCATTGGAGGGACGTGGTGGCATTTTGGTAGAGAGTTCGACTGCTAATCAAAATGTTTTAAAATTAAGGCACTAAAGATCTCCTTCAGTCCACCTATTTTATTAGGGAAAGTAAAGGCTGCTAGTAGTTTTCCTATTCAAACAACTCCATAGATTAGCTGTGGCCACAGAAACAGGGATGTATGGTCGTGTGGTAAAGCGCTCGACTGTAGACCATAGGGTCCCTGGTTCGATCTCCAGTATCGTCATTGTTAATTTCACTGCTATATCTCCCGTGATGCCTCCATGGCCATTGTAATATCGGCTATGGTGAGAATGAAAGAAGAACTACAATAAATACCAGCCAATATTAATGCTGATATCAAAGTGTTAAAAAAAATCTTTTATATTAGTATATGCACCCGTAAAATGATGGAGGAAATCCATTCATCGCGTAATGTTTATTTTAATACAAATCTTAACTTGTTAAAAAGTTTAGTCTGTACTAAAGATTATGAAAAATTAACAGTATTTAAAAGTAATTTTCAAGCGCACACAAACTCTAATCAAATAGTGTGATAATGAGTACGTATTACAGTTTCAAATAGTAGCTTGAAAGTATCGCATTTTTTAAGAAAGAGAAGTTATAAATAATGTACAATATATTTCGCGTATATATGCTTCTACATATGAATCAATTAAAAATCGCTAGTTACCAGACGAGACGTAAATGGAGCAAAGAGACGTAACTCCATCTCCTTCAAGGATAACTCTGTTAATGAAGTCAAAATTCTCACATCGTATATCAACAGTTCTGTTGTTGACAGAAGTAAACATCTGTCTTCTACACGGGAAACGTCTGGCCACAGTGTCAGTGTCAGTTTCAAAAGTTAGGATAAACTTATAAGCTAGTCCTGTTGAACATAAATTACTTAATACAAATCTAGCCAATCATAATCATGACGAAACATGTCTACTTTTCAAACTGAAACATAGTTATGTATAATGTATCGTTCTAATATTATCTTGCTTCATATGCTTATAACCTTTAGATATATTTTACTATCTGGCCACTGATCGAATACAACGTTTCGCTACAAAATGATATAAAGGAGCATGTTTTTTGACAGGCCCCGGTAGTTGTAGTATGTCAAGGGCCCCAAGATTCGTTCGCGGCCACTTTGTAACTTGTTAGTAGCGTAATGCACTTGGTAAAGCAAATAAACCAGCTTTGAGGAAGGTTGTTCAACATTTCCTCATTTCAGGTTTTCAATATTAGTCATGTTTATAGCTAGACTTAATTTCTTTCGTTTCATTCATTAAGTTAGCAGGATGTTATATATATATTTAGATACTTCTCTTTAAAAAAAACAAAAAAAAAACAACATTAGTTCTTAAAGTAAATAGATACATAAAATATTTTTTAAAACTTTGAAATTAAATTCGTCTTATGTACATTATATATATATATATATATATATATATATATATATATATATATCAACATTGTCAGTATTATTTCAGACATTAAGACAATATGTTTGTTTTTAATATTCAATTCACCATGAATCTAAAACATCTAGGAAATATTACATTATACTAGTAAACAGATATATGTGAGTCTTTGTTTATAACTTAGTCTTAAATGTACAGTGGACAAAAGTCTAGGATTTAGTCCAAAAATATTGATAGCTAGCAAATAATGTTGCCATTAAACCTTCAATGTAAGACAACCTGAATACCTGAATCTCCAACAAATAAACGAAGAAAAAAGAAAATGGATTTCTGTGGTAAGGGGATGACGATAAGTTTGATTGATGCTTCAAAAACACATGTTGAATCGTCCAGGTCTAGCCACTGTGCTATAGAAACTGAGTTGCCGCCACTTGACACTTTAGTTAAATTAGAAATAATGTTATCTGTATGGGAAAAGAAAACAAACTTATGTAAATTTGTTAGCAGCTGGTGTAATATTGTGTATCCTTTAAAAATATCATGTTTAATAAACAGCATTAATTAAGAAAGGGCTATACAACACACAGTGACACAACACACTGTGTCTAAGACAATACAGGGTCTGAGACAACAATGTGTCTAATAATATATTGTGTATCTCTGACTAGTCTGTATCACTGACTAGACTGCATCTCTAACTAGACTGTATCTCTGACTAGACTGTATCTCTGACTAGACTGTATCTCTGACTAGACTGTATCTCTGACTAGACTGTATCTCTGACTAGACTGTATCTCTGACTAGACTGCATCTCTGACTAGACTGCATCTCTGACTAGACTGCATCTCTGACTAGTCTGCATCTCTGACTAGACTGTATATCTGCCTAGACTGTATATCTGACTAGTCTGTATCACTGACTAGACTGCATCTCTGACTAGACTGTATATCTGCCTAGACTGTATATCTGACTAGTCTGTATCACTGACTAGACTGTATATCTGACTAGACTGTATATCTGACTAGACTGTATCTCTGACTAGACTGTATCTCTGACTAGACTGTATCTCTGACTAGACTGTATCACTGACTAGACTGTATTACTGACTAGACTGCATCTCTGACTAGACTGTATCTCTGACTGGACTATATCTCTGGTTTAATTTAGATGTGGAGATACTAATACGATCACTGTCTGCCTCTCTCATTTTTATAACTTATTCCTTAGACACAACTCGGAAGAACCAACCGAACGTGATGCGTTTTTAACACAACTCCGTATTTACATAAATGTACATAATACATCAATGTCCATACATGGGAAACAGTTTTTATGTCCATAATAATACATAATTTCAAATAAATCACTCTGCATCTACTCTGATTCTAAGTCTCCTAGATTGTGTACATACTCCTCACGTCAACTTTCACTCGCTGTGTTCTTCACTCAAATTGCTCATTTCTACTCAGTCCATAAAATTTCAACTCTACTCCTCAACTCTCTTAATATGTCCAAATCCCGCCATATTTATTGCACTAACGTCAGTAATCATCACAGTGTACCTCCTTATTGTACTTACTATTCTATTCTCTCTAGGGAGCGTCACTTGGTCGTCATTGTTTAACTCTTCTGGACTGTCGCCCCCGTGTCATACTTCCAGAGTCGTCCCTAAAACAACAATCTATTGTTTTTCTCCAAGTCTTAAGTCGTCTTTCACCTTGTCTACCATTATTCATCTTTATCCTGCTTGCTAGACATCTTTTATATCACAACATCTAAGGTAATTGTCTGCGGCCTCTAAGTCCAACCCTATCTCCTAACACCTCCCATCTTGTTAGTCAGCACGATGAAATCATGCAAAACAAGAATCACTGTCAAAAGTACGTTTAACAATAGCAACACACCTAAAATGTGTCTCAGGCACACAGTACTAAAAAATATTTCAATTATAATCGGAAACGTAAAATGGGGTAGCTTACAACTTAAAGCATAACATAGCATTTAAAGTAACTTATTAGTGTTGTCTTAAACAACAAGCTGATAACATTACATACAAATCATAATTCTACACACATGTTCATTGCTATAGCTAAAAAACATCACATGAGTGTTAAAACTCTACCTACAACAATTGTATAATTTGGTTTCAAGTAACATCTTTACCTTTATTGTTTACAGTGTCATAAGATAATAAATCTACAACTATATTAACCAGTCATTACAAGTTTTACAGTATGCATCGCTAGGTAACCATACTATGCAGATACGCAAAATTATCATCTACTACATTCAAGTTACATAATGTCATTTATAAATCCTTCTACAACAAAAAAACTTCAAGTCAATATAAAATAAGACAATACCAAGTTTTCCAATACACTTCAAACGATAACTTAAACAAAATTATCAATAAAAAAAAATATTTAAAAGCTAAATCATTTTACATGCATTACCCTTTCTGATACATACATGCATTACCCTTCATGGTACATACATGCATTACCCTTTCTGGTACATACGTGCATAACCCTTTCTGGTACATACGTGCATAACCCTTTCTGGTACATACGTGCATAACCCTTTCTGGTACATACGTGCATAACCCGTTATGGTACATACATGCATTACCCTTTCTGGTACATAACATATATTACCCTTTCTGGTACATACATGCATTACCCTTTCTGGTACATACGTGCATAACCCTTTCTGGTACATACATGCATAACCCTTTCTGGTACATACATGCATAACCCTTTCTGGTACATACGTGCATAATCCTTTCTGGTACATACGTGCATAACCCTTTCTGGTACATACGTGCATAACCCTTTCTGGTACATACGTGCATTTCCTTTTCTGGTACATACGTGCATAACCCTTTCTGGTACATACGTGCATAACCCTTTCTGGTACGTACGTGCATAACCATTTCTGGTACATACGTGCATAACCCTTTCTGGTACATACGTGCATAACCCTTTATGGTACATACATGCATTACCCTTTCTGGTACATACATGCATTACCCTTTCTGGTACATACGTGCATAACCCTTTCTGGTACATACATGCATAACCCTTTCTGGTACATACGTGCATAACCCTTTCTGGTACATACGTGCATAACCCTTTCTGGTACATACGTGCATAACCCTTTCTGGTACATACGTAAACAAAAAGTCATATGACCGAGAATGAAGTTTTTTTCATTTCAAATCTCTCGACAGTTGCCATTTAAGTCCCTCTTCTTGCACTGAAAGAACCCATACTTTCTTGTTTGGAGCAGTGTATTATAAAACATTATTCATAGGTATTGACTTCCTTGTACAAAAATGATCTGAGTAATGAGGCATAAATCATGATGCTATCCTACGACTACCATATCTATCATCACCAACACATCTGTTGTAATACCTAACGTCATCACCACCGCAGGTGTCCTTTACTCTTCTACCAACATGATATTGGAGGTCATATTTACCCCTACATTGTAAGTAAAGTAAAGTAAAGCAAAGTTCCCTTCTTAGCCCTAACCGGCCTTCGGGGCAGATGAAGTGTAGAATTCATCTGTTTCTTTAACCTCGGCATATGAAGGGATTGTGTGGTTAGCACAACGCCCAGCCGCCTTTACTTCCCCAACTTAAAGTCAGGTACCCATTTAAAGCTGGGTGGACTTGTGGGACGACTTTGCACCAAATTTCACCTGGAAAAATTCCATGGGCCTCACCGAGGATCGATCCCAGGACTCTCAGGTCGACAGTCGAGTATCTACACCACTCGGTCATCCGTCCCACTTACGTTGTAAAGTTCCCTCGGCCATCAGGGCAGACGAAGTGTAGAATTCATCTATTTAAAGCTGGGTGGAAGTGTGGGACGACTATTGAAAAAATTTCACCCTGGTTCTCACCAATGATCGAACCCAGGTCTGCCAGGTAGACAGCCAAATATCTACATCACTCGGCCATCCGTCTGAAACCCCTACGTTTTAGCAAATTATTTTTACTATCATGTCTATAGTGAGTATTCAGTTCCTTTTATTTCAACAGTTCCCATTCAATCAACATCGTCCTGTTACATGAAACATTGTTTTAATACCATCAATCACATTTGCGCAGCCCAACTAGCTGCACAGGCATATCATATTTATGACTATTTTTCTTCCTTTTATCTATCATTCTAGCGGTCTGATGTTCATTATGTCTAAATCTCTTTCAGTGTCATTGATCACTCTCTCCCACAGACCAGCTACAGGCTTATTAATATATGCACATGAAAAGTTTTTTTTTTTTTCCGTTTTTTGTTGTGGTATTCACTGAAATGGTCAAATTGATTACAAACAGCATCTATAGCTTAAGACTTCTTTCAATCGCTTCTCCTGTTAATCATTTATTTCATATGAACACAAACTTTGGTCCACTTACTGCGTTACTTTAACATGACTAATTTTCCATTTTTACGTCATTGATCTTAACCAAAGATTCCACATTGCCTAGTCTATCTATGTATCATCACCTTCAACCCCTCTTCTATATTAGGTTGTGCTGTGGTGATAACTTCAATTCATTCTAATTTTGATACACATTTTACTATACATTCACCACTGAACCAAGTCTACGTGTTCAATTTTTTAAATTCTTTTGTATCTATTGATTTTGCCTAAGCCCTTATTTTTCTTCCCTATCGATTTCAAACCCATTTAAACTCTACACCTGGTTTTACGTCGGTCGTCTATCACCTTGTTAACAATTTTTCGTCTCAATCCTACTTGCTAGACATCTTTTATATCACATCATCGCAGAGAATAGTCATAGTTCAGTAATTCCAATCCCATCTTACAAAAGTCTCTTTAATTTGTTATGAAAAAAAAAATAAATAAACTACTTACGGTATTGATATTGACACTTATATCCAAACCACCTATTATTCGTTGGACATTTCTGGTTCGTACACTGACCGTTAGCGTCACACCCATCGCTGCATTGGCATTTGTACTGACAGCTGGGTCCGAACCAGCCTTTATCGCAATCAGCTGTTTTGAAAAAAAAAAATAACAGACATATAAAAAAAAAAAACATTTTGAGCCTAATTTAAAATAACGAGAAATATAAATTGTCAAAAATCAGTTTATGTATTTTGATAGCAAATGTCATTAATGTTTACTGAAGAAAACTATTGTTTACATTAGCACTACATTTTTCCCCCCACGAAATAGAGGCTATTGGCTTCTTGTTATTGTTGTATGGGCATGAATGAAATATACTCTACAAAGTAAAAGACTGAAAATACCTTCACAGTTCAAGATCAAATATACTTCGATAATTCCAAATAAGATTATGGCAACACGTTTCATTTCTTTCAATCCACAATGTGTTAAATCAACAAAGGGAGAAGTGGATGGCTGTGTAAACAAGTTCTCTAATTGAACATAATGAAGAAAATAGTTCCAAACAGGAAGTTGTATCAAAAGTCACTGGAGTGTATCGAACTATCATGTTGTGGTCTCCAAAGAAATCTGTTACTTATTACCCGTGGCGGATATGCAATTACTTTTTTCCAAACTGTATCAATAGCATGCGTTCGAGCATAAATTGATATATATTTGATAATAACGTCTACATGAAATATTATATCGGGACTTTTTTCAAGTACATAAAAGCCAATGGTGCTCCCCCCTTACCACCGTAGTTGCACTTACATGGAGACGGCAAAAGACCATAATAAACTGAATTTATTATGTAAGGTACCTACTGCCATCAAAACGGACCGTATTGACGAACTTCATTGATTAAAATTTCTGTGACTGGTTGAATTATCGTTTAAAATAGACACAAAACAAATTGTTCTATATATTTTATGGCATAATTAAAACAATTTGTAATTCTAACTTCTTTTTTTTTTTGTAATGTGACCAGTTGAATTGATTCAAAGGTACTGGACTTATATATATATATATATATATATATATATATATATATATATATATATATATAAGCATTAAACGGGTGCTTATAATAGTGTGATCAAAAGGCGATCATTGACAACAATTTTGAATAGGCGACACTTGAAGGCCAAAAAACTAGGTACATTATTTCTTCCTTTATATTTTTTTTAAAACCAGGATGATATTAGCTAAAACATGTTTCACTAGTTTAGATATGGATATATCTATAACAGAACGTTATCAAACCTTGAGATATCGGTTTTTTTTACTTATTATTTTCAATGCTGTTCGTTTTATATGTCCTGTACCTTATGCATAAACACGGGCTATAGTCATAGCCATTATGTTTATGTATATATTGTGTAACGCGAGGCCCAAAGCTCTACATTGGTTCCAGGTAATAATACAATGGTAGCAGGAAGCTTAAATATATACGACTAACAGGTGTGCCACCGTTAACCAGCACGCAAGAATGAATACACATTATGAGCTTTGAAAACATGATCAAGGAACCAGTTGGTTAAAGCTTAATTGTCGGTTTTAAAAATAGAATAGTCCTAGAAATGTTTTAGACATAAAAAAAATATTTTCTTCGCAGAGTTAACTTGAATTATTTAGCCATACGACTGTCGCGCAGTGAAGAATGTTTAGTTCTTAAATCTCGACATTCAGACATTTGGCGACAAATATATTGGATTTCTAATGTACATTATTCTTTTTTTTTTTTAAAGTATTTACTAAATTAATATTTTACTGCTTCATGAGACATTAAAGATGAACATTTTTACCTTTGTCCGTCTCTTATTGTTGAGTGCTGTAAGATGGTATGACTACCATTAAACGGCGATCTCACCAATTCAGTCAATTGTGTGAGAATTTAGTGTTTCCTAATCAATACCAGTTTTTTTCACCATTTGAACTCTTTTATAAAAAAAAAATAAAAATAAATGTTATATGTTTGTATAGTTATAGAGAGGCTGTTGATAGTTTGAATTCTTATTTACCAAAGCATAAAAAAACTTGTCACCACCAGACAATGGAAGTAAAATAAAAGCCTATAACACAGTAACAGCGTGTTTCTTTGTCGTTCACGTCTGCTTGTTCTTCATTCTATTTATGGACTACACATTTGTTGCATCAGTGGCGTAGTGAGGGGAGGCCCCGGGCGCTTCTCACAAAGGGGGCATCATGCCTCGGGCGCTTCTCACAAAAGGGGCATCATGCCCCGGGCGCTTCTCACAAAAGGGGCATCATGCCCCGGGCGCTTCTCACAAAAGGGGCCTCATGCCCCGGGCGCGTCTCACAAAAGGGGCCTCATGCCCCGGGCGCTTCTCACAAAGGGGGCATCATGCCCCGGGCGCTTCTCACAAAGGGGCGACCAAATGGTATATTTTACACGAAATATTATATGGTTTTTGAATGGGGGGGGCGCTAGAAAGGTATTGTGCTCCCGGGGGTGGGGGGAGTTAAGCTCGCTACGCCTGTGTGTCTAAAGTCTAAACTTGATAATAGAACAAAGTGAAATATTTTGATTTTATCCATGCTTGCTCAGGTGTCGATATATAGACCTATATAATCAACCATTCGATCAGCTTTAGTAGATTTTAAATCGATCGTTAATATATTGATCGACAACTACAAGAAGAGATAGATCAGGGATATGGTAATCTCTTTCAACAGGATGTTTTTTTTTAAAAGTTTGCCTTTTACACTATTTATTATATTGGAACTGATCGAAATGATTTGAATACTCTAAACCAGAGGTATAGTTCTATGTCCACTATAGTCAAAAGTTTATTTATTTGCGAATGTATTTAAATGTAAAATGGCGATATATTTTCATATTATTATTATTGTTGTTATTCAGTCGATTGATCTTCCCTGTACTTAAGATTATGTCCCCAATATTGCAACGACGAAGACATGCATTTTGTCTAGAATTTTTTTTTTAATCTATATAATTCTTAGGCTGTAGGAAAGAGATACTTCAACATAGTCAGGGGCCGTAACTCAACAACACGCATACTAAGTAGATAACGCTTAATTAAAAGTAGTTAAGAAAATTTTGATGTGCTTAACTTCATTTTGAGAATTATTTTTTCTTTTTTATTTCTCAGAGATTATTTAATGTTAATTATAAAATTTAGTGAAATACATTCAACAACATTGTCTATGCACATTAATGTTTTCTCAAGTTTTTGTTTTCTTTTCTATTATTTATAAGCCAGAGGCTTGTGTATGATCTCAGGTCAATGACAATTGATTACAATGATGATACATTTACATGTATTTTGTTAATTTATAAAGAAAAAAAAAAAAACAACTTTCTTGCGAGGGTGGTGGTACTGTGGTCAGTGAGGACTATCCGAGACCGTAGTATTCACAGCTGGCGGTGGTGACGGATGTGGTCGGCACACAACACCCTTCCACTCCGTCCCACTCAAGCACACCTGCGCAGCCTGTCATTTCGGGCGGAGGGTACAGGCACACTAAACCCTCCCCTCTGTCCAAGTGGCAGGAAAAACCCCTTGCCTTGCCATTCTGGCCGATCAGCAGTGCACACACACCCTTCTGGTCTGGCCAGTTTGGGCAAGGTAAAACCTATCTTTCTGCCATCCCGGCAGATGATAGCGGGCACACTCACCCCGCCGATCTGTAGGGATTGCAGACATGCATCAGCGCCGCCAACAGTGCTGGTGTGGTAGGCACACTACACCCTACCATGCTGGAAATGGCGGCGAAAAAAAAAATGATGATACATTTACATAAATATATAATGCAATAGTAAAATAAACAACTTATCAAATAGTTTATTTACAATTTCAATAAACGAATAATTTAGAAATAAGGGCTCGTTCGCAAATGACGTAACGCTATGGGGGGGGGAGTCTAGGATTTTGTGACATTTTGTGACAGGGGAGAGGGGGGTGGTCTGTGAAATTGTGACATCACAAAAAAATAATAATTATCTATGAGGAAATCCAAAATTTGGTAGCATTTTCTGCCAAAATTACAATTCTTCTCAACTTGAAATTTTGAAAATGGTCCGTTATGAAAATTTTGTATAAAAATTTCGATAGTTATTACTTTTTTGTCTAGGTTTGACTCAAAAACTGTTTTTAATACGCTAAATGTTCATTTTTTGATATTATCAAAGAAAAACAAGTAGAGAAACAGAATGAAGTGTTAACATTAACGGAGGAAATCATTGGTTTTGAAATAGTCGAGTTGATTCAAGCAGATATTTTGGCAGAGAACGGTTATGATTTGAATCACGAATCGGCTTTGGAGAATTCAGGAGAAAAAGAAGAAGAAGCTAATGAAATTTTCTCTATCGATCAACATCTGAATGCCTTATGGGAAAATGTAAAACAATGATTGCCTCCAAAAATAACGAATGAAAAATAAATCAGTAATTTGAGGTATTTTAATTTATTTTAACTTGTGACGTGACATAGGAAGGGGGGGGGTGAAAAATGTGTGACACTTTGTTACAAGGGGAGAGGGGGGATCTAAAATGTTGTTTTTTTTGCGTTACGTCATTTGCGAACGAGCCCTAAGGATGCAATTTCGAAAAAAACATATTTTTTTTTACATCATGGATAAGAAGTGTACAATAGACTTCAGGATACGTTCTTGATTTCGAAATATCAATGTTAGAAAAATGCAAAGTTAACTTATTGTATATATAAACGGTTCGTAATAATATACACATTAATTTAAAAATTACAAAAAAAATGAAGAATATCGTTTTTGTAATTGACTGTTCATGTGTTTGACTGCTTATGTGTTTGACTGTTCATGTGTTTGACTGTTCATATATTTGACTGTTCATGTGTTTGACTGTTCATGTATTTGACTGTTCATGTGTTTGACTGTTCATATATTTGACTGTTCATGTGTTTGACTGTTCATGTGTTTGACTGTTCATGTGTTTGACTGTTCATATATTTGACTGTTCAAGTGTTTGACTGTTCATATATTTGACTGTTCATGTGTTTGACTGTTCATGTGTTTGACTGTTCATGTGTTTGACTGTTCATGTTCGTGCGTTTGACTGTTCATGCGTTTGACTGTTCATGCGTTTGACTGTTCATGTGTTTGACTGTTCATATATTTGACTGTTCATGTGTTTGACTGTTCATGCGTTTTACTGTTCATGCGTTTGACTGTTCATGCGTTTGACTGTTCATGTGTTTGACTGTTCATATATTTGACTGTTCATGCGTTTGACTGTTCATGCGTTTGACTGTTCATGCGTTTGACTGTTCATGCGTTTGACTGTTCATGTGTTTGACTGTTCATGTCATGATGGTGTTTGTGTATTGACCAGTATGAGACCGATTGTGAAACCATGTGTGTTGTGTATGACTTTAAAGTGTTAGTGTTGAGTGTGAGACTATAATAGTAATATGAAAGTGCATAATAAAGTTGTTCTCAATTTTTTTAAGAATTGCAACCCATTAAAAAATTGTTAGGCTTTTGCGACATACGTGTGTAGATTAAAATAAAACTTATTAAAGAAAGATCAAGCTCGATAAACATTATCAATCCACTTACGACTCACTAGTGTATTTCCATTTTATTTTTATTGATAGCGTATGCTTTTCTGATCAATGTTTTTTTTTTAATTTAAGACAGAGAGTTGAAAAAAAAATATTAATAAAGGAGGAAATAAATTAGCTAACTCTGAAAATATCTTATAACGATCTTTTAGTTTTCAAATTTTATTTCAGCAAGATTTAATTGTAAAAGTTTTTGTTGAAAAATATTGTTTCATCGATTTTAAGTATAATTATAAAATGTTTAGTTTATGCTTAGGTGCATATAAACTGCACGTCAAGTGATCATATATGCAAACACAAATATATGTAAATTACTTTTAAATGTCTTACCGCAAGAAGGTTACAATGATATGTCATTGTACTAACATCAAAATAAAACAATGAAAATCACTTATTTTTGTTTTATATGACTTATTGTTTTTGCAATATGTATTAATCTGTGTGAAATATGACTTATTTAGTACTCAATGTAACTTAGTTTATGTGCAATATGTCTTATTTAGTGCTCAATGTAACTTAGTTTATTTGCAATATGACTTATTGTGTGTGCACTTTGACATTTTGTGTACGACTTCCACCTTACATTACTACCACATTACGTGAATCCAGTAAGTGACAATATTCACAACTCATCATGTTCTACAGAAAAAGAAAAATGCTTTCATTCCGGCTTTATACAATTGCATTACTCTGTGCGTAGATTCTGTGGTATTTCGTAAATTTCTACTAGCTCGCCATTGTCTGCAGTAATGGAGTCATAAGTGGAATCGACTCTTGTCTGCGGCGTTATAGTCATTTCCTGGCAAGTATTTTGTGACGATACAAACCTTTTTGAGCCAGTACTGGATATTGTTGGAGGGGTAAAATATCTGACAGAAGCTGTTAGTATAGAAAAGAATATGATTATTTTTTTTTTATCTTTAATAATATCCGCGATATATGTCTACTGCAGTGGACAGATATAACTTGTATCACACGTATGCCATAGTTATTTAGCTATTAAAACGTAGCATTTAACAGTACCATATGAAGTTTTGAGCATTGGTGTATGCTGGGGCCGATCGGGGAGAGGGCGTCATGCCCTGGGCGCTACTCAGAAAGGGGCGCCTAATGGTATATTTTACATATAATATAATGTATGGTTTTTCAATGGGAGGGCGCACTAAAAAGGTATTTTGCCCCGGGCGCGAATTAAGCTCGCTACGCCACTGGTTTTGAGCCAGACTAGCCTAATACACTACTTGAAAATGGCTACACATGCTCTAACTGCTTCATGTAAAGTTCCCTAAGTCTCCAGGGGTCATCGGGTAAGATTAAATATGGGGTTGAGTAGCTAGCACAATGACATTTAACAAGCAGTGGTTAGGCTGACCTGGTTCCAAACGCTTCGTATTGTTTGCCGTTAGACATAGATTATGAGTTTCGACCATCTTTTCGGCTGCTTTGTGTTATCACTAATTAGTAAAGCGTTCGACTGTCGACCTGAAGGTGCCTGGTTCGGTCTCCGGTGAGGACCAAGGACATTTTTTTCAGGTCTTGGCTTAAGTTCCCGCTATGTCTCCCGTGGTGCCTCCATGTCCATTGCACTATCGACTATGGTGGGGATGAAAGAAGGGCACCATAAAAACCGCCCCATTAGTGGTTCATAGGATCTAAGAGATTTCATCTGATCCTTACAGGGACTTCGAACACACACCCAAATCACTAATGTTTTGAACGTACATAAATTTGAACCCTGCATATAATTATGCTATTGTTTCAACATGAATAATGAACATATTTATCAACAAATTTCTCGTGTTAAATATATTTAAGGGTCAAAATGAATATTTCAAAGATATATTAATAAGAGTCAAACTGACATTTTTAGCTAAGAGTTCAAAGTACTGACACAGATATTCTGATCTGCACAATTAGTAACCATTGTCATTGTTACGTTCTAGACTTACGTTCTCTACTGATATTGTCAGATAATTCCTTGCTGGAATTATTAAGACTTTCCACTTTGTTATTTTTTCGCCTGACAATAACAATCACAATCATGATGAATACAATCAGTGCAAATGATCCTGCGCCAACACCGATTCCGATACCAAAACTGGATTCATTCAATAACGAATTGCCTGTGAAGTATTTGTCATTGGTCTTTATATGTTAAATAATTACAAATCAAAGTGTTGTAGACATCGTAAGTTACTATGTATTTAAACACTCTGTTTTATTGTTAAAAAAATTAATATTTTCCAATATAATTTGCTGAATAAGATATAATCAATACTTTGATTTAAAAAAAAATATATATTAATTCCTATCAATGAAACGTCCAAGGTTTAATTTACCATTTATTTCCTCAAACAAGTCGTCTTGATGATTTGAGCCACTGACATTGATATAATCTTTATTTACACAGTTTGATACGCTTCTATTGGCACAGTTTATTCCATAGCTACCTGGCGTACAAACTATGAATGTTAACAAATTAAAAAAAAATAATATTACAAATTTAAAAAATACCTTCATTATAATTTGACAGCTATCTTTTTTTCAGTAATTTTAAGACAACTAATACTTATATCAAAATGGACACATTTCTTAAACATACACTTTGTAGCAAATTTTGTATTTCAATATAATAACGATAATATTTCTGTTAATAATTGTAAAAAAAATGTCAAACAACACTTAAGGTAATTATCTCACCTTTAGTACAATACGGTGGATCAGATTATCCATTACATCCAGCAGTACACAATCCATCTACACTGTTACAGTACTTGTACTGACATCTGTCACTGCAGTCTTCTTTACAGTTCACTCCCCATTTGTCTAGTGGACATTCTATAAATAAACATCATTTAATTGCATTTTACGACATCCTGTATTTCTCTTTTAGTGGACCTTTCATAATACTAAACAATACACACGTTTCCTACATCAGCTATATTTCAAAAACTAAAAAGGAAAGCAAAACTATTCAAAAATGAAAAGTAACATGACTAAAGATGATGTACTAACCGCCTTATAACATAGTTTTTTTTTTTTTCATAGTAAAAAGTGAAAGATTAAACTGTATTAATATTTATGGATATAATACTCTGTTGACATATGGCATATGTTATTTTAAAATTGATAAGAAAAATCTTGTGTGTGTGTGTGTGTGTGTGTGTGTGGTATTTTAGTTTATTAAAATGTAGTAAAAAGGTAGATAATAAGAAATAAACATATATAAAGCAAAAATTGGATTTAACATTAATATTCCTTGCCTGCTGCGTTACGCTACGGACAGGGAATTTCCGTAGACCAGTGCACCGTATAATAAACATTTTGAAAGAAGTGGAGTTGCTGTGATGAAGCCAACTATAACGAACAGTAACCATTGTTGTTGTGCTTGTAAATAGATTGTTACTTGTTGTAATTACCCCTTTGGTCATTTCTGACAGTTTACAACAGTATGAGGTTTTTTTTTTTTTAATGTTTGAAATTAGACCAGTTACCTGCAATACTAAGTGGTGCATAGTAGCCAAGACAACCAGTCGGACATGATCCATCCCACTCGCTGCAGAAATCTGGACACTTGCTGTCACACTGTTGTTTACAATCCAGACCCCACTTGCCAGGTAGACATGCTGATTGAAAAACAAAAAAAGTCCATTTTACTCAGAAGTAGTGTATCTATAAATTGCAACTCTTAATGTTTATTTTATTGGTAGTCTATCTTTTTTAAAACAACAACATAAATATGTCAATACATTGTACGTCAATTGCTCTGCAGTCAGTAATTATATTTATTTTGATATAAATGTTCATTTTATACGCCTACCAATAAGCAGAATGTTTTTTTCTTCTTTTTGTTACTTATTTAATGTGTTACTTCATTCGGAAAAAAAAATACTATGACGTGAATTTTCAAGGCATTCTTTTACTGTATTAAAGTCAGCCCTGCTTTAAATCATCAAAACTTACCGCCGTACATCTCAACTTCACAAAGGGAGAGAATCGGCGTTGAGAATGAAGAGTTAATGGACGCGATCTGCACTTTTTTCCAGGGTTTGGTGATGGTGTTCTGAATAAACAAAGACAAGTTTTGAAGGGTGTCATTGAAAATGATATGATTGTTTTCGTCCAATGTTATCATTCTTGACTTATGCATATACCGACTCACGGGGTAGTCCGCTGTTTACACACAAATATAAGAACATAGATTAATAGTCTAACTGGTCTTCGAACTAAGCGAAAACAGTAACAAAATGAAATAAAGCAAAAGTAATAAAGAATGGAACGCAATGTGATCAAATGAAATCAGTTATAGTCTAATCTTCGAAAAATACATTGAACTCATAATAGAAACGGTAAAACCCGTTAGATCAATAACTTATTTTCCCATAAACATTAAATGCAAATTATAATTTTTTTTTTGGTGCGGACTCTTCGAAATGAAATGGTTTCTGACAGTGTGTCCATATATGTATCAACCGAAAGGTCTTAATTTACGAAAGTTGTTTTAACGTGAAGTGAAATTGATTATGGGCGGTTGCCCTTAAATACATACACTCTATGGTCTGAAGTTCCCGAGAGTTGTGGAGGACACATGGTTGAAAAAATTTGATAATGTTTGTGTCTCATAGAATAAATGTAGAATATGTATACATGAATTGTCTTAGAGTGGCTAATACAATAACACAATAAATTCTTTATAGATAAAAAAGATAAAAATATAGCTCTTGTCTTTAAAACATAGATAATTCTTGTTGACGTTTGCAATATTAGATCATTTATCGAATGTACAATTGTTGTTATTGTATATATATATATATATATATATATATATATATATATATATATATACAGTGGATTCCTCTTCAATGGGATACCGCTTAATTGGGACAGCCGCTTATTTGGGACAAATCTCAAAGAAACCAAACCAAGAAGCCAATAGTAAATTTGTATGTTTAATTGGGACAGCCGCTTAATCGGGACAAAAAGCCTCGGTCCCGATGTGTCCCAATTAAGCGGAATCGACTGTATATATATATATATATATATATATATATATATATATATATATATATATATACATATATATATATATTTGTAATACTACATTACCTCTATTACGGATATATATGCTGGTAGATGCCACAATAACAGGCTCATCAAATGTCAAAGTCCATGTCGGCGAAACGTCTGTCACATTATTGTTCAGGGTGCAGCTTCCGAATGGTGACCTTGCACTGGTATTCCCATCTACAGCTTTATCAGATAAGTGGGTGCCTCTAGTGGACGTTTGGTCAGTTCTTTGCCTTAATGCCACATTACGACCTGGTCATGCCACGGTCCGGATAACAAAATAAAATTTAAAAAATAAAAATCTGCCGTTATATTCGTATTTAGGTAAAAAAAAGATGTGTATTGTGTCGCTTTTTTGGAGAGATTATAAAGGATAATACATACAGTGTTTTTATACTTTGTCAGAATTGTTATTGTAGTGAATAAATTAATGATCAAGCGTACTGTTAAAAGAGTATTTGACTCAGTACATATACTTAGTTGTTACTGCTGACAATTGTGATACAATATACTGAAACTTTTCTTTATTAGTAACGCAGTGGAAATAAATCAGTGATATTTATTAGGAAATTCGCTACTTGCATTTTTCATGTCATGGCTTAAGTCTCCCCTTTATCTCCCGTGGTGACTCCATGGCCATTGCACTATCGAATACGGTGGGGATGAAAGAAGGGCACCATACAAGCCATCCCATTAGTGGTTTATAGGATCTAAGAGATTTCATTTCATCTTTACAGGGACTTCACACACACACTTGCATAAAAATACATTTTGCCTATAAAAAGTGAGGACTATTTTTTTTTAAACGCGGAGTAGTGTTTCTTATAATTTATCAGAAAGGTTGTTCAAGAGCGGATGGACATAGTCATTGCCGACCTTAGGCCAGTTTGACCAATTACTCCAAACTGTGCCTCGCGCTTGGCAGGGGTCCCCAATCCTATATTTAAAATTTCACTATCAGTCATGCCTCTTGTTACATGCTTTTACAAAAAATTAGAAGACGGGGCCTCTCTAGTATCCGTTAAATTGGGCCCCGCTACTGGAAAGGCCGGTCCTGGATAGAGTGTCAGGTGAACAAATTGAAATAAAACGTCAAAATCGTTGAAGTAATGGAGCGACATTCAACGAAGCGTTAAGAGTAAAGTGGATCAACGAAGCTGACACTGCCGTAAATTAGCTCGCGGGCTGTGGGTCTGACGATGTCTGATCTCTATCGTGTTTACATACCTCTGCTGACGTGGACGGAACAAAGGGAAGTAACTCCCGCTCCTTCCAAGATAACTAGGTTTATAAATTCCTTATTGTCGCATCGTATATCCACTAGGTATGTGACTTGAAAAACAAATTTTGTAATTTTACAAGTGGCGTGCCAGATTTTGATGAGCTTTTATATAAAAATAATAAATACAACAAAAAATCATCAATTATGTTGAAAAAGTTCACCCACCAAAACATTTTTTAGTTTAAAAATAATCCATTTGGCTCTTTTTACTGAAGTTCACTTTTACTCCTATGGTTTATCATTAAGGTTCTATTTCCTGTTCTCCATGTTAGATTTTTCAATTATACTTGAGTTTGAATAATTATTTGAATTTTGCTTAATTTTATTCTTAAAAATGTCTTACAAAAAATCATCACTTTGCGTTGCTAAAAATAAGGACAAATGGGCGAGTAATTTGAAAAAAATTCAAAACACTCTTAAGAAAAGAAACAAAATTGGAATCGAGATCGAGCCATTGTATTCACATTCTAGAATGCCAAAAGAGTGGATGATAATTGGTCGCTACATGGGCTTGGCCTCTATGGAAAAATCCAGATTGAAAAGAGTTGCAGCACTCAGGAAAGAAGTAGAGCTATTATGGAGCTCTTTAAATTTCCCGATACTGTCTTTGCGATCAGTGAGCAGAAAAATTGAAACTTTAATTAAAAGGTATGATGTTCATTTGAAAAAAACCTGTGGGTGACATACGGGAGCAGTTTGATAAGTTATTTGATGTCACAAACAAAACTGGTCAATGGTTATGTGCTGAGGACAAAAAACTTTACGAAATACAAATTCAAAGTGGAGGTAAGACGGGATATACTACAACTAAAATTGCTAGTCAAAGTACAATTCATCCGTCAAAACAGAAAATTGTTTGCAAAATTAATGAGGCACATCAACAACAAAGCAGTTTTGAAAGTTCCAGTGATTCAAGTGATAACGAGAATTCTCAAAGTAGCTCTGATGGTGCTGATGCAATGCAGTCATCCACAGAAAGCTTGGATCAAAACACACATAAGAAACAATCACAGCAATCTACTTCTAGTGCAGTTTCATTAGTTCAATCTGGGAAACTACCAGTTCGAAGAGCAGCATTAGTAAGCAAAATTGTGCATAAGTCCGGCGTAAAAATAGCAACTCCTTCTCAGTCAGGTGTCTATCGAGCTATATTCAGAGAAGCAAGTAAACTAAAAGAAACATTAATAAATACTTTGCGTAATAGCTTATGGAGTTTACATTTTGATGGTAAAATTATGAAGAAAAAAGAACACCAAGTAGTTGTATTAAAAAATGAAGCAAAAGAATTGAGGCTAGCCGTCTTAGTTTTACCTGATGGCAAAGCTGCTACGATCGGATCTGCCATTCAAAAAGTTTTAGATGAATATAACTTATGGTCAGCTATAAAGACGATAGTGTCAGACACTACAAATGTTAATACAGGGTCGAAGTCTGGTGTTGTGGTGAAACTTCAGAAACTGTTTGTTCAACATGGTGAGTCTGCACCAGTCTTTATAGGTTGTCAGCACCACATACTTGATCGTGTTCTTAGACACGTGTGTGATGCATTGCTCGGTGATTCAACTGAGTCTCCTAACATAAATTATCCATTTGTAAATAAGATACTTAAAGATTATGAAATGTTAAAAAAAGATTTTGAAAGTAAAACAAAGAAATGTGCTCCAATTTTAGAAAAACAGGAAATAGATTGGAGAGATGATATGAAATTTTTGCACCATCTAATTTGCGTTTTTAAGCATTTTAAGAGTTCTCAACAAATGCCAAAAGTTAATTTTAGCGCACTGCCTGGCCTCAGCAATGCCCGATGGAATTCTCGAGCAATTTTTGCATTGTTGGCTTTCACACTATTGCCTGATGAACGAAAGAACCTTCAGAAATTGTGTGAATTTATATGTGGACATTGGAGTGATGCCTGGTTTAGTGATCATCATTATAAAGCTGAACAATATGAACTTCTTTTCCATACTGTTAATGATTACCCAAAAGGGTTGCGCTGTCTTCGAAATCATTGGTCTCAAAGTCCATCTCCAATACTCACTCCACGTAGCAATGTTTGTGCAGAAAGAGCAATAAAAGTTCTGCAAGATATTATTCCCTTTGCCACTCACCAGAGAAATTGAATTTACGTTTTTTTACAAATAAAAGTTTATGAAACAATACTTGAAATTATTAACAAATGTCAATTTTTCTAAAACTTCAAAATGTTTGGTGGGTGAGATTTTCAATTTTTTAAAATAAATTTGATATGGTTTTGTGTTTCTACAATAAAAACTCATCTGTTGATGGTATGCCATACAAGTGTATGTTCTGAAGTCATATACCTAATATATGAAATATGTTGTAGAATTACAAACAAACAAACAAATATTTAAATGGAGTAATTTCAGATTTTTGGCCTTTGGGTTTCATGTTAAAAACAGCAGAAACAATTGAAAACGGTAGTTTAAACATTTATCGAATCGAGACACAGGAAGGACACTTTCGATTTAACGCAGAACACAGACCTCTATTATTATATTACTAGCTGTACCCTGCAAAACCTTTGCATAGTTATATTCCCAGGTTTTGATCAGCCATTATTTTTGGTTTCGGACAGATTCTATTTTTTATGATTTTATATTACTATTGTTTACGTTTGACGATTTTAAACTGGAATACTGTTGCATTAATTCTTTATCGATTTAACGCAGAACCCACACCGCTATTATATACTATTTATTTATGTTATCTACAATTAACATCATTGTTGACTTTTTGTAGTCGACATTTTTAGTGTTGACTTTTTGTAAATCTTTTTCCACCCAACCTTTTCTTCTTCTCTGTTGACTTTTTTTAACCCGATTCCGTTTTACACTCTTCCAAGTTTTTCTGAATATCATAAAGATACCACACAACTAAAACAGAAGCATATTTCCCATTTGCACAAACAATAAACATTCTGGCGTTTAAAATGCTAATAAGTTGGATTACAATTCAATAAGAGTGAGACTCAAGTGATTTACCCCCCTTTTGCCTCATCCAACCAGCTGCAATGAACATAAGAGTCGTCTTGACATATGCATTGAGATTATAAGTTATAACTAGTCTAGACGTGTAATGACATGTTAAATTTATAACTAGTTTAGATGAGTAATGGCATGTTAAATTTATAACTAGTCTAGATGTGTTATGACATGTTAAATGTATAACTAGTCTGGGCGTGTTATGACATGTTAAATGTATAACTAGTCAAGACGTGTTATGACATGTTAAATGTATAAGTAGTCTAGATTGTAATGACATGTTAAATGTACAACTAGTCTGGGCGTGTTATGAAATAAAAGTTATAACAAGTCCTGAAATGTGAACATTTACAAATAATCTAGACATGTGTAAAGATTTTGTTACATTTATATGCCATCTAGTATGTAGTTTGTAGTATGTGTTCAATTTTTTTAGATGAACTTGAAGAAATAATACTAGTAAAATCTGTACATGGGGAAAAAAACAGGCAGACAAACGGCAACCAGACCTTTCCGTGCAAGTTTCCACAATGCTTCAATTATCTCCCGTCCAGAGTTTCAATAAAAAAAAAAGGGGATTCTGATCCGAAGATTTTACATTTAAAAAAAATTAAAGTGACAGAGATGTATTTTGTTAACAGCGAGTCAGACACGAGCTGTACATATACATTATTGCATATTACACACACACATGGTGAATTATTTCGAGCAACTCTACAGTGATCACATTAAAGAATCAATACACCGCATTTCACCATCACTATATATATATATATTTATACAATGGTGGATGAAGAGATTAATTTCTCAACCAAAGGTAAGTAGAAACTAACACACAAAATAGAAGCCTCTGCAAGTGTTATAAAATTGAGGGTTTTATTTAGGACATGCACATCATTAAGTTGTACTTACTCGGACAGCTCAAAAAAAAAAAAGAACAACAAATACACCATTAAGAGAGTAATCAGATAAAAGAAAAAAATATATAGACTCAGATAATACTGGACTTGTTTAACTACTAAACCAAGAGGTTCAGTATCCACATCTTTGAACGATGATGGCCGAAAAGATCAACACTAAGCTGTTTCCGACGTCCACTCAAGTCAGCAGTGGCCTCAGGTCTTATCACGTCTACTCCGGTATTTCTGTAATAGACGGTGCAGGTTTCATGTCATCTACTGAAATTTAACGTGACACCGCCTTCCTCTCCCCCACACCCTGCAACAATGTGACCTATTACTCACGTGGAAATAATCATTCCCAATATAATTTTTATGTCTGTGAACTCAAATGTGAAATGTGTTTTAAAGTTGGTAAAACGAATGATGCTATTTTTCTTCCTATTTACTGGTGGACATGTTGCCCAGACATGTAACACCACTATTTTCGCTCACCCTACCCCCATTGCCAGTGGCCATATCACGTGACACCGATACAAACTACTCATCATCATTCTTATCTTGCTCGAGTTATTTAGAGCAGATAATAAAATCTAGGTCATTTCAACTAGCATGAGCAGGGTCAATATAACCTTTTCTTAACAATTCCTGGCGTACGAAAATAAATGAGAACAGCATACCGCATACACTGTGTATGTTAGATTAGCTCACTATATACCACAGGAGAGTGAATTAATTATATCAATGAGAGATTAGTTCCTATTTAATTTTTCTAACCACTGACGACGTCCGGTAATCTTGGTAATTGGTCTGCGGCATACATATCAACAGCCCTGTAAACGTTTGTTCTTAATGAATGTAAGCATTATGACGTGAGGCTACCTGCACACATTTATGGTGCTGTAAAATGTATAGCACTTAATGTAAAGCAATTACGTGAGCCTACTGCACACTTATTACAGCGCAGTAAACGTTTCGCACGTTTTCATGCCAAGGGTCTGAACGGTTACACCAAGCAATCTTCCAAAATCTACTTTGAAGCTTTACCTTGAACTTTCTAGATGAAGGACTGCAAATAGGACTTTATCAAAGTGACACAAATAAAAACTAATTGAAAAAAAAATTGCGGATGCCTAAAAAGAGAGAAAATTAACATATTTTTATTTTATTATTTTTTGCGCGTGCAAATGCTTAATGTTTTTTAGATCAGCACTAGAAGTAAACCTGGCGTTGCTCTGGAGGAAGAAATGCTACGTGACATTTGAAACATTTTAATGTATGCAACCAACTCCGTGGAGGGGCTGGGGCTTGATAAAGTAAAGAAACATGTTAATTCACGCCACCTAGTGTGTAAAACAGGGGTGGGCAAACCTTTTGAGTTGTGGGCCGCATTGGGATCGTAAATTTGACCGGCGTGCCGGACCAAGATCAGATAGAGGAGTGTGAACATAAACTATATACATGAATAAATGAGTGTGAACATAAACAACTATACACGAAAGTAAATGTAATAACGTGAAAGGCTAGTGATGTATGGGACAAGAAAGGCCGAGTGGTGTTCTTCTCGACTGTCAACCTGAGAGTCATAGGTTTGATCCTCGGTGAAACTCATATAATTTTTTCCATGTTATTTGGTGCAAAGTCGTCCCATAAGTCCACAGCTTTAAATGGTACCTGACATAAGTTGGGGAAGTAAGGCGGCTGGGCGTTGTGCTAACCATACAATCCCTTTATATGCCGGGTTATAGAAACAGATGAATTCTACGCTTCATCTGCCCCGATGGCCCAATAGGGCTAAGGTGATGTACGTCTGTACTTCTCTATTCAACTAACCTGCCAGTCTTTTCATAAAAATATCAATAGACTTTGCACTAAAATAGTGGTGCGGGTTTTAATGGAACAAAAAACACGGAGGTACCACCGAAAAATAAATGCTCCTTATACTTTTGCACAGTTAAAGAAAGTCGGACAGACATCCGGATGTTCTGTTTATAAATATTGACATCTACAATGTAATTCATTTTTGTTATATTTATTTTTTTGGCGTGGTAGGTCAAATTTTCTTCTACCAAGTTTGGCATGCGTGCTGCGTGGTAGCCATCTTTTGTCTAAATTCTAGAAAGTATATAACAGATGGGTGAGTAGGGTGAGAAAAGATCAAAGGAAAACCAATGTTGTAATGACATAAAAACAAGATTCACATTAAAAAAAAAAACAACCTTGGTGAGATGAAAATGAAAGAGACACACACACACACGCACATGTGTCACACTGACCATCATGTGGTGTTAAATACAATTACATTGTTTTTCTTATACAAAGCTTTAAAGCCGCCCCCTCCTCTTTTATTCTGGCGTACAATGGATGATGTAGTAAGCCAGAGGGATTCAACGCAGCATCCTCCCAGGATAATCTCATAACAGAAAAGTTAAATACAAAAACTGCACAAGGATTTAACAACATTTATTTCAATGTATATTTTTACAGAAGATATGTTATAAATAAAATTCACAAACAAGTACAATAAAGAGGTTAATTATTCCAAAAATGAATCCCCAATTTATTTTGCCAAATCTTTTTACAGTGAGATCTATAGAGCACAACAAGATTACCAAATTAATTTTAAAGGTGTCGGTAAATTTGTTGAAGAAAAACTTGCTCATAAAACACATAAAGATGATGAATTAAAAAAAAACACAGAATAGGTCAATAAATAAAACCAGCTCAAGTATTATCGGGATGTTGAGTATGTTGCTCCTATTTATGTCATCGTGCAATAAGTAGGTGTATGCAAATAAATTTTGTATTATCTCCTCTACTAAATCACTGGGCTATCATGTCTACAGCTTAATTACGGTCACAGTGAGTCTGTTAAATATCACATCCATAAAATTATTGTAACATCACATATATTGATAATTAAAATTACCGGACCATCACATTTTCTTTAATTACTGCAACATCATTGAAGTAAAATGTGCTTTCAGACTCTTTGCCAATGGCCCATCACGTGATATTGAATTACTTCACACAATAAATTAAAATATAAGACCAGGGACAATGATGGCGGACTGACTAAAAGAAAGAAAAAAGATCAGGTATTCCTATTCAGCTGGAAAGACTAAATATAAGCAACCAATGTTTGAGAACATACAGAACTAATGCCAACCATTGCAGAAGCCCAAACAATACGGAATACTAATTGAATAAGTCTAGTTAAATGTCCGTTGAACGTCCCATACTATATTTTATGCATATTAATTATTTCGACATTTCTAGCGGTTAAGCCAAAAAGTTTTATATTGTATCTAAAAAATAAAATAAAAACAGCATCGGGGAAAAAAAACGTTGTGAGTAATTACACGAGATGTTTTCTAGTAGAAGGAGTCAATTGAAATGTGACATAAAGGTTACACGAGATGTTTTCTAGTAGAAGGAGTCAATTGAAATGTGACATACAAGTTACACGAGATGTTTTCAAGTAGAAGGAGTCAATTGAAATGTGACATACAGGTTACACGAGGTGTTTTCAAGTAGAAGGAGTCAATTGAAATGTGACATACAGGTTACACGAGATGTTTTCTAGTAGAAGTCTAATTGAAATGTGACATACAGGTTACTGGTGTTTTTCAAGTAGAAGAGTCCGATTGAAATGTGACATACAGGTTACACGAGATGTTTTCTAGTAGAAGAGTCAATTGAAATGTGACATACAGGTTACACGAGATGTTTTCTAGTAGAAGGAGTCAATTGAAATGTGACATACAGGTTACAAGAGGGTTGGGGAAAAAATACTGATCTAAAACAGATTCCAAGTGGTTGAGATTTTAGGAGTTCGGTTTGGAGTAAACAGCGTACTTTATTGACAATGCACCATATTCATATAGTACTATTTAGACAGTACAATACACGTAATACAATTAAGACAGCACAATACCAACATAACTCGAACTCACAGCACAATACCAACATAACTCAGACTCAATACGTGCAACTTAAAATATGAGTATACAGTGTATGGAGCCCACAACGTTTGAACCTACAGAATACCAAAGCTGCTTTGTAATGTCACGTTCTTTAAATAAATTAAAAGCAAATCTTCTGTGACAAAGGAAGGACAACACTGTTACCATTAGTTAATAGAAACACAAAAAACTGTTTATGCATCTAAAACGATTAGAATTTCAACCCGGTTCGGAAACGGATTAAAAGTCAATACCAGTAGTGGGCTGGCATGATGTCTACAGCCGCATCAAGTTTGTATTCGCAATGTAGTTCATTTTTTCAACATTTGGTGAAAGTTGGATGGATGGTAGATAAAAATCAAGAGTCATCAAGAGTGTGTGAAAGTCCCTGTAAAGATGAGATGAAATCTCTGAGATCCTATAAACCACTAAATCACCGTTTTTAGTACGGCCATCACTGAATCATTTGTTTTTGTTCTATCACTAGTTATCAAAGGCCCGGTACCCGGACCGGCGAGTGAGCCACACAGTTGGAGTTGAAAATGGTGATATATATTTTAGCGCGTTAACAATCAGTCTATATACTTGCAGTGGCCCCAAGACATGAACAGATTATTGTAGCCAAAATACATTTGAGAATAGGGACACTAATAATACATAAAATAAAGTTCACATGTTAAATAGTTCCTCCCAAAGAAAATAATCCTCACTATGGGTAAACTAACAACAACTCTTAAAATCATTTTCCTTCATAATATTTTGTGGATATTCCAAACAGTTGTTGTTTAATGTAACATGATGTTCAACATGGCGTATTTAAAAAAAAAAAGAGGAGACGTGAGTGAGTGCTTGTGTTAAGCAAAACGCTACATGTTTAGCAGGTGGTTTATTTACTGTTATACACATTGTAGCATAGTGCAATTAACTAAGAAAAATTGCCGACCCGGCACTGCAGAACCTAGGGATTTAGGGACGGTGGGCTTGGCCTCTTTGAGGCCGCCCCTGCATTTGACATGAGATATTTTTTTGACGCTTCTAAAGCTGCGATAATACTTAAATCTCATTCCCAAGAGAAAAATTCTCATTATGGGCTCAGAAGCATAACAAAAATAACCCCAAATATTAAACGTTGAATCAACATCCAACTATAGCCTACATAATTTGCGCACACAAAACCTTATCATTGATAAATCTTAATTCCTTCATAATATTTCAATGGTTTCCTTTCCAAACAATTCTTCATGTTATGTTTTTATGATGTTCAACATGACTTATTTAAAAAAAGATAGACGTGAGTGAGTGCCGTAATTTAAGCAAAACACTACATGTTTAGCATTGGTTTTACTTACTGTAGTATAACATATCGTACTGAGAATATACTAAGATAATACTGCAACTTGACAAATGTCGAACCTATTGTTATTGGGCCCTGTGGGCCTGACCTCTTTAGAGGCCTCTGCATTTGACATTCAACACCATGACATGAGATAATGAAATTAATATTTAATGTAAACAATATTTTGGGGCAACCATCAAGCTGGGGCCGGAAAGATATAATCGTTGTGTAGCTTTATCTGACCTTCAATTAAAAAAATATCCCATCAATCCAGTTAAGGCCGCAGACGCAGAAAACATTCGGCCTCTTAAAAAAGAAAGACATATCAAAGCTTTCAACATTATAGTTCTGTGAAGCCAAAGCCGAACCAAGTGATTTTAGGCATCTTTGGGAGCCACTACATTTTGACATGAGATAATGTGTATAATTTTTAGTTTAAAAAACATTTTGGGGGCCCTCCTTAAACAGGGCCCCTCCATACCCTCTGTGTGAAGCCCCCATCATAAATGGGTTAGTTTATTCATTTAACGTTGTGTACGGCGCTACTCAAACTCAGCCCTTATTCAATTCATTCATGTGACGTAATAGTAAAAAAATGAGAAAAAAAAATGTGACGTACTTTAAGTTAGGTAATAAAGGAAATAATGTACATTAGAAATAGACATATTTTAGAAATAAACAATTTAAACATTACATTATATTGAGGTATCCATAATTTTGGTTTAAAATTTAGATTGTTGAGAATAACACAGAATATTAATTGAACGATTTCTGTAAATATTTCTTTTATGATTGCTTCTCATTTAATAACAATTAAACACCATAGATGTATACGATACTTGAGATCTTTAGTCCTGGATCTCTATATCGTTTTCAAAATTTGTTTCGGAGAGTATCACAGAATAATTTGGCATGATTTTGTGTTGCCTCTCCTAAGATCGCTTAATTGCCATTTGGTAATGATTGAGGCGGTCGAAACAGTATCACATTGTGATTGCCATTTGGCATTCAAGATCTTACCTGCCATATGTTAGTGTGCGGTGTTTTGTCCCTCGTCACTAAACATGGCTGGTACATTAATGTAATTTCTGGCAGCCATGTAGGAGTTAATTCTTACTCGGCTGGCCAGTTGGTAACTGGATCGTACATTAAGAAGAACAGTAATCATTTCTGCCATCTTTGAATTGTTTGTGCCGCCATGTTGGATGACAGACCAGAAGTGCGATGACAGACACCGGAACACATGAAATCTATAATACAAATTTTACATCATAACTAAATGTTGTTCAGTTTACTATGATATGGCTCTATTTAGGTTTTTAAATATATATATATATAACTAGATAAACTCATGTTCCTCATATGGTTACCCCTAATCTATACAGTACAAATGAAGTGGCTACCCCTGGCCTACACAGTACAAATGAAGTGGCTACCCCTGGCCTACACAGTACAAATGAAGTAGCTACCCCTGGCCTACACAGTACAAATGAAGTGGCTACCCCTGGTCTACACAGTACAAATGAAGTGGCTACCCATGGTCTATACAGTACAAATGAAGTGGCTTTGTTATTATTAGAATGTCAGCAAAAGAACGAACAAGAAAGAAAAATAATAAGTTTAAGCTTTACTCTTTGTCTAGTCCTATTTGAACTATTTAAAGTGAGTGATAGGTCAGACATGGGCCACGTACAGCCAGACACCGGCCAGCAATGGGGTTTGATCCGGCCCGCGCTCTGCTCTTCTCCACTTTTTAAAAGTAATGACGTCTACGTTGAATTTATATTATTCGATACGGACCATCCATCTATTGCTCTTGGTTCGTCCTGTCAATGAAACATAATGAGACCCGCGGTAAAAAAAACAACAACTATGGTTATCCCTGGGTTAAGCTGTGATCAACCTAAACATTACAATTCCTTGTCATGGCATTAACAGTAAGAGAGGGTTTTATACAATGTTACGACTATTATAGTACGTTACGGTCCCGGTAAGATCAGGACTAAATTACTGGCTTTGGTTCTGATACTGTGTGGCGAAAGGTTCAGTGAACCTGAACAGGTCAAATTCGATGACCACGGTCATTGCATTACACCTGAGACAGTGGTTCTCACCTCCTGTGGAAGCCTACAATGACCATCGTTGGTCCAATGTAGTTGTAAGCAATGTAGTAAGGTGAAAACGATCAATGATTGTAGTACGGGGGCAAACCGGTGAGTAGGAATTGTAATTGTATGGACACTGGCTTCAACGAGATCTTGTCTGGGCTAAGTTTGTGACGTAGATTGAATGCGATTGTCTATGTAGGTGAATGAGCAATCTAATTTTTCATATTGACATGTAGGGCCACTCACAACTTAATTATACACAGATCTAGCAATGTCTGACGCAACAGTTAGGTTTTAAAAATGCTGAAATAAACAACAACTGATCTGACAAAGAAAAAAACTGTAGACAAAGTAGTGGAATTCCAAATCCACCCCCCATGTTTTATGTGGACGGAGACAATTATTCAGGTGTTTCACCAAAAAAAAAAAGAACAAATTAATTAATGAACTACATATCTCGAATGACTGAGTGGGCAAGTTTCATTACGAGACTTGCTCTATCTGACTTTTATAATTTGTCTATACAGCCAATAAGTTCACTGGCATGGACAGGGATATGCATAATTTTATGTATATAAATATAATGTTACATGTAGGCCCAACAGACTTTTATGTATATACATATAATGTTACAAGTAGGCCCAACATACTTATATGTGTACAAATATAACTAAATGTAGGCCCAACATACTTTTTATGTATATAAATATAATGTTACAGTATTTACAACATACTTTTATGTATATACATATAATGTTACAAGTAGGCCCAACAGACTTTTATGTATATATATAATGTTAAAGTAGGCCCAACAGACTTTTATGTATATAAATATAATGTTACATGTAGGCCCAAGATACTTTTTATGTATACAACTATATTGTTAATTCACTATGTTGAAAACTCTCATGACTAATCTGTGTATATTTTTAACATGCAAAACTTTAAGAACCTAGACGTCGAAGATGACGACATTTAGAATAAATCAGTAATAATAATATGCATTGCTATTTATTTTTTTTTGTATTCCTTTATTTTAACTGTACAGCTTAAAGAGATGACATATATATAAAACACTTTAGAGACCTACCTATTTACTACGTAAATATAAAGAATGGTTCAAAACAGAAAACCTCGTCAGAAAAAAGAGCACATAAACAAAGAAATTTCCTCCGGACAAAAACAACGGCCACAGTGAGAGAAACGTTAAACGGGTACATGTGCAGGAGGGAAAACAAACTGACCCAGCGCTGGATACCAATGCAATGACTACCACACTGGCCCCCACACTTCCATATAACAATGTTTACCCTCCCCCATCCAACCCGTACTTCCCCCCTTCATTCAGCACAATGCCCCATTCACGAGTGGGAGGAAGAGGTTTTAAACATAATTCGCCAGGCCAGCGTTAGTGAGTGACCGCCAGTTGACCCTGTATTCACCCATACCTTGCCTGCACTGTGCATTCAGTGTCGAGAGGCCGTGTACACAGCAGATAAAAATAGCGGTGCGTCAGTTCCGGTCAGCAGTAGAAAAGAAAAGCCTCGGTGTGTTGTTAATCTCAACTGTACACCAGCTGCCAACCTGGATGGTTTATATCCAGATTTAGAAATGATATGATTTATAAGACAATGATAATCAACATTAAAGATCAAGATATTTTTGTATTCCGGAAAGAAGTCAGCACCCCTGCTGTACCCATCTCAAACCACTGACTAATTGTTTAGATTTCATTGTGTTTCCCATGTCATAAGTTCAGGATCATTGTATAATAGTGCTAATCTTTTTTTTTACATTATAAATCCTTATGAGTTTGTTGTCCGAAGTGCACGTAATCTGATGAAAAAAAAAGAATGACTACATTTATATCATACCTTTAAAAATAATATAATACAACACAAAAGGGAAAAGATAACTAACGAGAAAATTCATCTAAGACAAGATGGTGAAGGATGTGTGACTCACGACATCAAACTATCTCATTTGTTAATTTACACGATGTAACTGACTTGAAAAAAAAAACATCCTAACAAAAAAAAAACCCAGCTTTCAACCTAGTAAGGAGAATGTGAGGGGGGTTGTGACATTTAACTTTATCAGGTATCAATTTATGTTTTGCATTTCAGTTTAATTAATAGCTGCATTCTAAATGTTTCACATCTTATCTGCTGGGTGAAAAATGAGCGTTTTAGAAATAAAACAGCAAACATATTACAGTTGCTGATGTTTTTTTGTACGCTTGTCGGTGATTGCATAAGACACACGAACCAGACAAATTATAAATATCACAATATCATAAATTTCCTTCTAATCAGGGTTCGTTTTATCGAGATTATTTTGGTAATAAATTATTGACCGATATTCAATGTCCTTAAAACTATAAATACACCAGTCTAGGATTGACACAAGAGCTCACGTAAGAAGTTTTTTATTTTTATTATTTAAATTGTTGACGTGATAAAGTAACATTGATATAGAAAGGAAATATTAGCTTCAGCTGATTCATGGTGTAAACGATAGCCGGTGTTTATTTACAACAGACCAGACATTGTTGAAAATGTATTTTTTGTATTAATTAAATTTAAATGTAAATGAATGTAAAAAATATTTTGTGTGAAATATAACCGATCCATATATTTTCACCGTTAAAGTAGATATGACATTTGATTATCTGCTCTACTTTAATAGACAGATATTTTTCATCTATTTGTAAATTATTGTTTGGTGAAAAAAGTTGTCAGTTGTAAATAGGATTCATGCTTTAGCTAATAACTCCAATTGCCTTGAAATGTACACACACAATTGCAGTAAATTATTCGGCGTGTTTTTATATACATTTATATCGACATCACATCTATTATATTTAAAAAAAATTTAATCGATTGGTTTGGTAAAATTATTTCTTTACTTCATATTATTGTTTTAAACAACGGAAGGTAATTCAATATTAAAGACAAATTGTTCGCTGAACCAACTGCATAATCGCGAAAAAATCAAGTAATAACATTTCATATAGAACGACAATTTTAATGTCATAGCGAAAGCATTTTCATTTTACTTTGAAATAATTTTGCCATATAAATTTCCTCCATTTAAACCAGGCATTTACTTATAGTTACAGTGGGCATACCCCTCCATTTTGTATCTGACTTTCCCTTTCATTACTGGCATCCCATTTTATTTACATTCGTGGTGTACGATAAAATATTGTTAACAAGCAGATAACTTTCTAACTTCCCACTGCAGTGGGTGAAGCACTACAAAAAAAAAAAAAGTACGTGTTAGCATGTCGTCCATTTTGAGAACCGCTTGTTGTTACCTCCCATCGTGTACACATACACACACAGTCTGGCGCGCGCGCGAGGAAGAAATAAAAAAACCACACCGATGAGATCAGTGCGACATTTCACGAGCAGTTAATCGAATTGTACAGTTAGTATTTCAGTCTAGGCCAGTATGGAAACATTGCTAATAGCTGACCTGGGATATAAATAATACTTAATTGTATCTAAAGCAAGTTGCTGTTTATACCCTCCCAATGGGCTAGGCTGCATTCTTGTCGGTAATTGAGCGATCTGGCTATGTTAAAAGCAGGTTTTGAAATCTTCATTTGTCTATATAAAGTAGTGTGTGTTGTCAACACAAACAATTGCATTCACAATCTAACCATTAGGTCCAATCTCAGGTTGACATTATTCACTTCAGTATCTTTTAAATCAAGGTGACGCTGATTGCGTTGAAAGATTGCTAAGTATTGTGACGGTACACGTTGCGTAACAAAAACCGCTGAAAGTCCATTTATGTGATGATGTCTGCCAGTAAATGAAGGACTAGGAAACAAGTATTTTTTTTATTCACCTGTCTAAATAATATAATAACGAATAGCGCTTTTATTATAAATATAGGTCATATTTATTTTTAACATAAATAATTCATGTATATTTAAATGTGAGTTATGTATTTTGTTAAGTGCAAAAGTGAACTCTACACAAAAATGCATTAAAAGTGCTCTGTGCATTTTTTACAGGTTTTGCAAAATACACACATAAAATAAAACCAACTCAGTATCTGCAAATATCTAGATCAGATTTGTTAAAAAGGAGATCCAATGTCAATCATGAGATTTTTCTATTAAATTTTTTCACTTAACTAATTTTATCAGTAAAGTTCGAACTGTGAATAAATCGTTAAGTTCATTTTACTTCTATAAACAAAGATATGACCATTTATGCCATAACCTCAGTTATCTGTGACCTCACAATATAACAAACATACTAAATCCGAGCTTAATGTTTCTTGTTAAGTCAGTGGATTTCCAAAATTAGTTTTTTTATGCAAATAAACCCATTCTGGATACCTAAAATCTAGATTTTGAAGATTATCATTATTATTATTTATTTAATTTTAAAGTAACTGTAGAATATTTGAATGGCAAATACACTATGTTGTGAAAATTTTAGAGAAAAGAACAAAAATTATGAAGAAAAACTTTTGAAAACTTCACGAGATGTTTCAAAGACATTATGAAGTGACACGTGTGCTAAAACTACTATAAATAAAAACAACACAAACACATAAGTACAAATAGTTTGAAATAGCTCAATTAGCGTTCGAATTCTAAACAAAATTCCAAGTTTCTACATTTTAACATATTAATATTTGATCGGATTTGGTGTTATGGCGGTATATCTAAAGATTTAAAAACAACACACTGTCAAAATGGAAATGAAACCAGCAACAATCAGGAAATGTGTCCAATGCACGACCACTAAGTCCCACGATCACGTGGAAATGCCGACTGATCAAATATCTCTACGAATACCATTTTAATTGCATTATTTTCTAAATTGTGATCAATTTTCGACTATAAAGTATGTAAACAATTAACGTATCATGCACAAGAATACTAAAACAGGTATCACTACTTTACATTGAAAACTAAATCAATAAAAAGTGTCAACATACACCGGTTAGCTATCAATATAGACAGAGCTAAGCAGTTAGCTCACTTCAACATGACGACTTTCGCTATTTTAATTCCAAAATTATTCACATTAACCGAATAAACAAGTTTTTGTTGATTAAAAATAGATTCTTTTGAGATATTAACTTATTAGTATATAACAGACAAAAAATGAATAGTTAAAACAAAAAAGTCTCAAATTTTATATAAAATAAATACAACTGCCCGTCACGAATCTTAAAGAATGCTTTCAATTATATATATACACACTTGGGGGCCATCCATAAAGACGTCCACACAAGGGGGGGAGGGGTTGAGGACAGAGTGGATGTCCACAATGTAGTGTTTTTGCATAAATTTACTGCAAAAAAATTCCAGTTTAATGACAAAAAGAGTTATAGGAAGCCGTTTTATTATTTAAAAAGTTGTCAGAAGTATGCCGACAGTTACATGTTGTAAAAACGAAACAGACAAAATGGCGATTGTAGTGTCGGCACAAGGGTTTTTTCTTATGTAAATATTTTTTGTAATTTCAAATTTTTTTATTGTTCATTTTTATTTTAACTAATTTTATTATCGCTCTTTACAATCAAAAATTTGGCAGTATTGATGGGCAGTCAGTGCACAATTTAGGTATATGACTTCAGAACAACACTTGTATGGCATACCATCAACAGATGAGTTTTTATTGTAGAAACACAAAACCATATCAAATTTATTTAAAAAATTGAAAAATGTCACCCACCAAACATTTTGAAAAATGTACCCACCAAACATTTTGAAGTTTTAGAAAAATTGACATTTGTTAATAATTTCAAGTATTGTTTCATAAACTTTTATTTGTAAAAAATAAAACGTAATTTCAATTTCTCTGGTGAGTGGCAAAGAGGAATAATATCTTGCAGAACTTTTATTGCTCTTTCTGCACAAACATTGCTACGTGGAGTGAGTATTGGAGATGGACTTTGAGACCAATGATTTCGAAGACAGCGCAACCCTTTTGGATAATCATTAACAGCATGGAAAAGAAGTTCACATTGTTCAGCTTTGTAATGATGATCACTAAACCAGGCATCACTCATTGTCCACATATAAATTCACACAATTTCTGAAGGTTCTTTAGTTCATCAGGCAATAGTATGAAAGCCAACAATGCAAAAATTGCTCGAGAGTTCCATCGAGCATTGCTGAGGCTAGGCAGTGCGCTAAAATTAACTTTCGGCATTTAGAGAACTCTTAAAATGCTTAAAAAATGCAAATTAGATGGTGCAAAAATTTCATATCACATCTCTCCAACCTATTTCCTGTTTTTCTAAAATTAGAGCACATTTCTTTGTTTACCTAAAAATCTTTTTTTAACATTTCATAATCTTTAAGTATCTTATTTACAAATGGATAATTTATGTTAGGAGACTCAGTTGAATCACCGAGCAATGCATCACACACGTGTCTAAGAACACGATCAAGTATATGTGGTGCTGACAACCTATAAAGACTGGTGCAGACTCACCATGTTGAACAAACAGTTTCTGAAGTTTCACCACAACACCAGACTTCGACCCTGTATTAACATTTGTAGTGTCTGACACTATCATCTTTATAATGACCATAAGTTATATTCATCTAAAACTTTTTGAATGGCAGATCCAATCGTAGCAGCTTTGCCATCAGGTAAAACTAAGACGGATAGCCTCACTTCTTTTGCTTCATTTATTAATACAACTACTTGGTGTTCTTTTTTCTTCATAATTTTACCATCAAAATGAAAACTCCATAAGCTATTACAAAGTATTTATTAATGTTTCTTTTAGTTTACTGCTCTGAATACAGCTCGATAGACACCTGACTGAGAAGGAGTTGCTATTTTTACGCCATTTCATGCAACTTTGCTCACTAATGCTGCTCTTCGAGCTGGTAGTTTCCAGATTGAACTAATGAAACTGCACTAGAAAGTAGATTGCTGTGATTGTTTCTTATGTGTGCTTTGATCCAAGCTTTCTGTGGATGACAGCATTGCATCAGCACCGTCAGAGCTACTTTGAGAATTCTCGTTATCTTGAATCACTGGAACTTTCAAAACTGCTTTTGTTGTTGTGCCTCATTAATTTTGCAAACAATTTTCCGTTTTGATGGATGAATTGTAATTTGACTAGCAATTTTAGTTGTTAGTATATCCCATCTTACCTCCACTTTGAATTTGTATTTCGTAAAGTTTTTTGTCCTCAGCACATAACCATTGACCAGTTTTGTTTGTGACATCAAATAACTTATCAAACTGCTCCCGTATGTCACCCACAGGTTTTTTCAAATGAACATCATACCTTCTAATTAAAGTTTCAATTTTTCTGCTCACTGATCGCAAAGACAGTATTGGGAAATTTAAAGCTCCATAATAGCTCTACTTCTTTCCTGAGTGCTGCAACTCTTTTCAATCTGGATTTTTCCATTGAGGCCAAGCCCATGTAGCGACCAATTGTCATCCACTCTTTTGGCATTCTAGAATGTGAAAGCAATGGCTCGATCTTGATTCCAATTTTGTTTCTTTTCTTAAGAGTGTTTGAATTTTTTTCAAATTACTCGCCCATTTGTCCTATTTTTAGCAACGGAAAGTGATGACTTTTTTTAAAGACATTTTTAAGAATAAAATTAGGCAAAATTAAAATAATCATTCAAACTCAAGTATAATTGAAAAATCTAACATGGAGAACAGGAAATAGAATTTTAATGGTAAACAACTGGAGTAAAAGTAAACTTCAGTAAAAAGAGCCAAAAGGATTATTTTTAAACTAAAAAATGTTTTGGTGGTGAACTTTTCAACAAAATTGATGATTTTTGTTGTATTTATTATTTTTATATAAAAGCTCATCCAAAATCTGGCACGCCACTTGTAAATTTACAAAATTTGTTTTCAAGTCATATACCTAGACTGCACATTCTTTCTTAGCCAGGACGACAAGACTAGAGTTCCTTTGGGCCTTCCAGCTGCATCAAAACAGGCACCACTTCCTAATTACCTGGAATATCGTATCCATTTGCCTGACCATGATTCGCTAGTGGCAGATAGGCATAAACTAATACCTTCAGTTTATGCTGCATGTATTATCAAGGATGGCAGTGTGACCTATTCTGGACCAACATCTATATAAATAAGGAATGGTAAACATGACTCAGTACTGCTGCCTCACATGTTGCGGATTTTGATGTACTTGTCTCTCAGGATATTTTCAAGAATGTGGCATGTACAAATGGTGAATTAGTAAAGCCTATAGTTATTATTACTGTTGACGGAGAGCCCAGACGAGAATCCCACGTTATCCAAAAACTTTGAATGCTGCATATAAATTGTTTACCAAGCACAAACTTGATGCTTTTTTTATAGCCTGTCATGCCCCGGGTCACAGTGCCTACAACACGGTAGAACGACGAATGGCCCCATTGTCTCATGACCTGTCAGGCCTCATTATTCCTCATGATCATTTTGGGTCCCATTTGGATGCAAATGGTAAAACTATAGACCAAAACCTGGAAAAAGCAAACTTTAAAAAGGCTGAGAAATACTCGCTGAAGTTTGGAGTCAGGCTGTCATTGATGGCTATGAAGTGCATGCACAATATGTTGAACCAAGCAGCACAAGCATTTCTTCCTCTGTGAATTGGTGTTGGAATCATGTCCAACAGTCTCAATATTTTTCTGCAGATCATCAAATGTAATGATGTAACATGCTGTGGAGCAAGACGAACCAACTATAATGAACTATTTCCCAAACGTTTCATTCCAGCTCTTGTACCTTTTGTTAGTCATGAAGCAGGCGTCATGGCTGCAGCTATCGGGAGTAGTAGTGGTACTTACGGATCACTGTTTCAGAGGCTTGCACTGATTGGTCTGGAGCCGGATCAGTTACAGTAGCATGCCTTTTTGATCTCTATTGCCCATCAGTGGCTGGAAAAATTCCCAAACGAATGTGTTTCTGCGGCAAATACTTCCCGTCACAGGTGGCAATGAAAAACATAAGGTCGTCCATTACAATATTCCTGTTTGTAGAGCACAAATCGGCCAGAAGTATCAGACAAGGAGATTGAACCAGAAAATGAAAATTCACCAACAGATGTAGTCATCATACGAAATATGTTTGAATGGCTGCAATCGAATTTCAATCCCGCTGAATAATTGTGGTTTAATAGAATTCTTTGCATTTTTAATTATAATTCAATAAAATGTTTTTAAACAGTAATTTTTTCATATTTAGAATTATGTTTGTAAATATGTACTCTTTGTCAAGGTCCCTTGCGGGGTCCCTGCGGTCGTTGTCTATTGGGTATGATCACTTACTGAGTTCTGACCAGCATTTATATTTGTCACAGCCACGTGGTTATACAGGACGCACAACACAACAAGAAATGAGTAAAGAAACTCATAAGTGAATACGCTACAACACATATTTATTCACAGTGAAAAAAAGGAATGCAATCTCAGCGTGTCCTAAAAAGGACAGTAGCGTTACCGGCTACTACAAACAACATAATACATACATAAGAATAGTTACCTGGGGTGGGTAGTTCTCATAAGAACTCAGGTCTGCGGTGGTCGAACGTCTAGGTTCTGCCACACTAGCAGCCCAAGTTCCCACCCCAGCTGGAGAGCCTGAGTTAGACCTCTCTCCTCGACTGCCCGATGCTCACTGGTAATTCTAACTAAAAGTCCCGCGACGCGCATCGGATCTCCGCGCATGCGGTACCGAGACTTCCGCTTCACTGACCAATCGCAGTGACCGTGTACGTCACAACGATCACGCGTGATCAGTGGCGCCTTCAAGCGTGGGGGATAAAGAGAAAAGAGCCCATCCCTCTCCCTGAATATACCAAGGGCACAGGTTATCTCCCCCTATAGATATTTCCCAATTGGTGTTAGAATTAAGGGGTTAATCTTATGCCAGACGCGCTGACCACACCTGGGAATACAAAAAAGCCTTTGTCTATCACTATATATTTCCCTCCTCCCTCCAGTAATTAAATAGGAGTGGGTTCGGGATTTCATTCCTTAAATCACAGAATGTGACACTCTTTATATTGTTTACATTCTCCCAATTTAAAAATTCGAAATATTCATTAATTCATGTTCGGTAAATTTTATGTTTTTGGACGTCCACAACTGGGGGGGGGGAGGGAGGGTCCAGTCAAAAGTGGACAAATGTGGACAAGGGGGAGAGGGGGGTAAAAAATAGCAAAAAATTGGTGAATGGACGTCTTTTATGGATGGTCCCTTGACACTATGTTTTGGTTGTTGCTAGCATTTATAAAGGCCATGATTCTGCTATATGCTATTTACTCTGTATTCAACAATAAATGACTACATTGACCGACTCTACATGTGGCCTACAATTCAGTTAAGCAAGGAATATAATTTTTGATGTTCGCCCATTTTTGCTAAATCGTTTGTGCGCTAAGAAAGACTGATAAAATATTTAAGTGATTGAGCACATTTCTATAATACACAGGTCTAAAGGATTAATTATCCCATTGGTTCAATGTTTCCATGGATACAGCATCGCCACAGACATATTCAAACGATTGGGGGGCTTTGTTATATCCTTACCAAAACTAACAGATCTAGCAGCGAAAAAAAACCCATCAATAAATGATTGTTTGCGATGGTCATAAATAGTTGTTTCTTTTTTAATCCATGCTGAAATTGAAAGTACCGTCATTGTATTTACTCATTTGAAACCCTTTGCTTTTTTTTTTTTTTTGTCATGTCTTTTTCAATGTTCACTGCACGAAGGGAAACTTTTCAAGACGTAATCACTTTTAAAAATGTGATATCACCTTCATGACCACAAATCTAACACTCTCTGAGTGCCGTTACAACTGAGAATTAAAGTGAACTAAAAACTTTTTCACTGCTTAGAGTATCCCTATGGGACGGAGGTCTTCAAGATGGTGTGCTTATAATAATAATAAATCAAAAGATCGGAGAAAGACTGCTTCACTATGTTACAAGTCAAATAAGACAGCCGCGTATTGTGTGAAGCATTTCAAACTGGCACTGTCCAATGGTGGCGCCACTGCCTGTTGAACTCAAAAATATGATATATAAAAACGAGTTTATTTGGATTATGTTTATTCTCACTAGTTTACCCGTATGAATAAATCTCCACGATATGCTCAAGTATTGCAGTGATCTGTATATTTTACAAAAAAATAGCGTTATACAAACAAGTCTGGTTAATTAGAATTTTGAAAAAGAAAATGCTTGAACAATACAAAATGATGCTACATTTATTGTTGAAAAAATATAATGGAAATAATAAATTATTCATGCCTAACATTTATATGACATACACGTTTAAATAAATATATGTTTCGTATTAAGATGTAGCAATTTGAAATGATCGTACACTACCCCAACTAATCTTTATATTTTACTTAAGAAATTTTGTTAGCATTAAAATAAAAATAGGTCAATACCTCTGCTGACGTAAATAGAGCAAAGAGAAGTAACTCCATCTCCACGAAGGATAACTCTGTCTTTCGTATGGAATGTTCCGCAACGTAAAAAAACAGTCGTGTTCTTGACAACAGAAAACATCGCTATCGCACATACGCTGACTGTACTACTGTCGAGAAAGTTTTCTTCGAGGGTAACATCAAAACTAGTATAGAGTGCTGTGAATTAAAACAAAAAAAAAACCTGGAAAAGACTGGACATATGTTAGTACTTCATTGAGAGCCCCTGGGATTTTCTTTCTTTTCTTTTTTTTTAGAACCTTTCAGTTTTAAAGTCTACACAGCTATAAATGTGTTAATTATGTTAATTAAAGGCGATTGGACGTTGTGCTGGCCCCACACAGTCACTTAATATGACGTGGTCACTAAAACTTGTGTTTTACACTTCATCTACCTTACTGAGTTTAACGGATTTTGATACTTCTGTGTAATGTATACATTAAAAGTAAGGCAGAAACATAATATTTTTCTAGATCTCATGATGAATACAGATTAGACATGGGCAAACTTTAGCCCGCATGCCTGGTAGTGTCCTTCGAATGTTTGATGCGGCCCTCTCCACTGATGTGGCTCCTGTTAATGTGGCTCCGGCTTTTGTTGCTCCATCTCCATCGTGTGGATTACGAGCCCAACTTATAGCTAGTCCAATAGCTCACATTAAAGCTGCATCCATTATGTCTTGGCCATTTTGGTTTGTGTGTGTGTGTGTGTGTTCCTGGTCTGCCCAAATGTAGACCCGCTAATTCCTCCAGTAGCAATGATAACGTGTAAAAAGGGGCAATAACTTATTGATTATAAGAAATAAGTGTATGAGGAATCATTACGGCAGGGGTTCTGGGAATATTGCCTGCGATCACCAAGGCGCGAACTTTCCGCATAACTGACAATGATCTAATGAAACTGTTTATTTTTTTTTTTTTTTAAATCAGCACCGGGCCATAAAGACATAATTGTGAATTGTGCAATAGATCACAGCTGCGTAACTTTTTTTTTTGTTGTTTTTAATCTCACAGCACACTTATTTAAGTAAAGATCCCTTAGCCATAAAGGGCCATCGGGGCAGATGAAGTGTAGAATTCATCTGTTTCTAGAGCCTAGACATATGAAGGGATTGTGTGGTTAGCACAACGCCCAGCCGCCTCTACTTCCCCAACTTAGAGTCAGGTACCCATTTAAAGCTGGGTGGACTAGTGGGACGACTTTGTAACACATTTCCATAGGTTCTCACCGAGGATCGAACCCATGACTCTCAGGTCGACAGTCGATACCTACACCACTGGCTACTCGTACCACACACTTATTTAAAATTATTTAAAATGTTACAAAAATATGGCGGCACACTGAACGAAAAAACCCTTAACCTTTAAGGTCATCGGGTCAGATGAGTTGTAAATATTACGTGATCCTGATTCTGAAGCTACATCACATTTCAGGGAATGTCAAAAAAAAATAAATCAGGTACCCATTTATACAGAAAAAAAGAAATACATTATTTTTAAAAATAACTATTGTATCTGCTGTAATACATATATCGACAAAATGTAATTTTTTTACGTCATTTTCAACTGAAGGCCAATACCTGGGTCTCCAACAACTAATGCTATGAAAAAGAAAGGGATCTTTTGTTTTAATATAATAGCCACTTGGACAATGGACCTATCTGTGATGCACGTCGAGTCGTCTTGGTCTGTCCATACAGTGGTGTTCACGACTGTCTCGCCACTTGAGACGTGTATGTCAGAGACAAAGTCTTCTGTTAAACATAAAAAAAATAATATTAAAAAGAGCAATTTAATATGTACTCCACGAAATAAAATTAGAACCGGAACAATAAAATAATAAAATAAGAACTGTAAAATATATATATATATATATATATATATATATATATATATATATATATATATATATATATATATATATAAATACACGCTTGACATAATATTATTTGTTTCTACCCGTATGTTAAAAGACTCTCTCGATCACGTTTTTGTTTATATTTTTTGTCATCTCGGAGTCACTTCCCCTTTTCTTTGAACACTAATTGTGTATCTTTACTGCTTTTATTGTGTCACTTTTTTTTTCTTTTTCTTTACACTTTCTTTCTTTTCCTCCATTTCCAGTCCATCTATCATATATTTGTCATCGCCAGTCAATTCATCTATTTGTCTAAACCTTCAGTTTCCACTTCTCAAGTCAGACATCATTTCCAACTCTCAGTTATCTATTTATCAATTAATTCTTTCATTGCATTTGTATTAAATGGATGTGTATTGATCCATTTCCCGTTTCTTGTATTTCATATCTTCATTCTGCATCCAAACTTTGATCCCTCTTTTGGTCTTATCTTCCCAATTAACCATTGTATCCATTGTTTCCGTTTGGTTATAAATCTATTCATCTACCAATCTATGTTTTGAACCCAACCAGCTATAGGCCTAATCAATTAATCCCTTAATCCCTTAGTTCCGTTTGTTTCACCTGCCTGTTCATCAATTCCATAAAAATGACATATTATCCTAAGATGTAATAACTTCCTCTCATGAAGAGAAAAAAATAACTAAATATAAGGAATTCTAACAAACCTCGACATTACGCTTTTACTTAGATGGGTTTTTAGATCTCTATGCTTAACTACCTGCCTGGATCTTATTAATAGAATCATTAATATAAAAAAAAAAAAAAATAAACGTGATGGGCGATTTAAAAGTGGGGAAATAAATGTGTCGGGCTAGTTTACCTATCCATTTAACGGACGTGTTATTTTGACTGGAAGGATATAACTGAGCGTGTAGCTAGTGGCAATACATATAAAGAGCTGCACAACATGGCGGCCAGTATTCCTTAAAATCCGTGCTTAGAGGTGGGCACTCAAACATAGTCCAGCTGCGCAAACACATCCTAGCATTACATTGTTCAGAACGCCTTTATACCGATTTGTTGCGCACATCTTTTAATGAAGATTTTTGAAGTATAAATCGATTAAGATAAGTTAAGTACTAAACACGTATTTTCATTACAGTGTTTATATTTTTCTGCACGTGGCTCTATATATGTGTTTATAAGATTAAAATATAATAAAACAAATACTTACGATATTGACATTTATAGCCAAACCAGCCTCTCTCACATATTTGGCTCTTGCATTCCCCGTCTGTGTCGCAGCCGTTTAAGCATCGACAACGATACTGACACTTAGACCCAAACCAGCCAACTTCACACATAGCTGTACATTAAACAACCCACTTTAATATGTTTACCGAGAAACAGTATTTTAATAAAATAATTAAAGATAATAGTAATAATAGCTTATATAATAATAAGCTATAACTATTTATACATACCTTTACAATTAACAATCAAATTTATAAAAGTAATACCGAAGACAATGAATGCAGAAGAGCTCATGTTGTTTTAAATCATTAAAAAAAAAGATTGAAACACAGTGTATAGATACAATTCAGTCTAAATAGAATGAAGTGAAACTACTAACGCAGGTGTAAAACATACTGGGCAAGACTAATTAACTACAACCTGCCACAAAACATTGCTATGTTGTTGACACATTTGTCTTTCCAGGCCAACTTGACACATCTTTACAACGTTAAACGAATAAGACGCACACGTAATATGTTAGTTGCATACAACGGCTGTAGTGCCGTCGCGAATCTCAATCTGCAGTTCTCATTAATTGTAAATGTCATTGGGTTACACGTTGGTATTTTACTTTTTTTTTCTACAAAAAAATTGAAACTTTTCATGCTACGCTAAATGCGCCACATTCAACCCAACTCTCTTTTTTATTACTCCTTTTATAAAAAAAAAATAATCAAATTAGTTTTGATACACATTTTTTTTTCGTTCAACGTGGGGGAAATGTCTTGCAACAGTCAAGAACAAGTTACAAATATTCTTACGCCTCGCGCAAGTTTTAAGTGTGTGACCTGATCGACCCCTTTAACACGCTTATAAAAAATAATGGGAAGACAGAATTTAATGTGTCTCTAAGGTACACTCAACACATCTTCAGTATAGTTGACAATCTGAATGATACTATTTTTTTTTTCTTTTTCTTTTTTTCTGTTTGCAGAAAACATACTGACTAGTTAAAAATAGTTATTTTTAAAAACATACTGAATATTGAAAAAAAACAACAGGGTTGGGTGGTCCAGCAATGTAAATCACGCGACTGTTGACCTGTAAGTCCCGGGTTTAATCTCCCATATGCGACAAAATTCTATGTGTCATTTTGAAAATGATCTCCCTTGATATCTTTATGACTTCATATGTATTACTTCATCAGCTAAAGTAAGATTGACTGAAAGACACTATTAAAACATACCATAGTGGGGAAGAAGCATAAATCTGTTTACTGGGTTCTATTTATAAGTACTTGTTACTTAAGAGTAACTTTTTTACTAAAACTGATGAAGTATGTATCCCCAGGGAAATAAGTTTGTCTGTATTATTTTTTTTTTTTTAATCAAATAACTTTAAAAGAAAACAAAATTGTTACCGACCATTAACCTGCTCACTAAAACACATCACATAAAGATGACCAAACAGCTACATATCAAAACAACAACAATTACATGCAGTGCACATTATTAAAACGTATGCAAACAATTTTATATTGCAGTTTAAATGGGTATTCTGTAGTTCTGGAGCGCATTCCTTTAGTATGATTACTAGTGGTACATTGTAAAGAAATGATATGAATATACTATTTTAATTATGTCAGTCCATCGTATTGCCATTATGATGGATTCAGATTAGGAGTAAAATCAGTAGCATAGTTAAATATTCTTCTGTTGCTGTTTTCTTATTTTCTTACGGACATTTGAATCTTCAGAAGACATTTTTTAATAGATTATATCTGATAGTGTAATTACAGTTATTTTAATGATTAAATAATTAAAGGTCTTGCAAGTTAGTAGATTGTGTAGACATTTTTTTTAAAACTAGGCCCTATAGAAAAAGTAATTATTACGTGTGCAAAAAAAAAGGGACTGAACTATTTTCCTTCAGATTTAACATGAATAGTTTCCCTTAGATCGTAAAATTGAACAGGTCATATTTTATAAATCTAGAATAAAAGCTCTCTACGTTTTACCATATACTTGAGCCGGTAAAGTATAAACTATTCTTTTCTGTGTGTACATAATCTAACAATACGTATTTATTTACTGCATGCTTGTTTCAATATATCTAGTCGATAACAAAACATTTTGAACTTCTATTGACGTTGTGTTAAAATGCAAATAAATACATACGTGAGATGGTACACGCGTATTAGCCTTCATTTCAGTGAAATGCGGTGTCAATTGTGTTGTCCTTTTAAATAGACATCTTGTAAAAAACAAAATAGTCAAAACAATGAACTATTTTATAGGCTTCTAATAGTAAATAGAGATTTAGTCATTTAGAAGGGCGTCACATTGTGAAACTTTTACCCGGTACACCGGTAGACAGTGACCCGGTAACCGGTACACGCTGACCCGGTACACCGGTACACTGCTATGCAATGACTTGGAGGCGTGTGTGGCCCACGACGGTTTCTAAAAAAAAAATGAGATAAAAAAATATCCGACGAAAAAGGGCACCATGATTGCGAATTTAACTCACTGTTTTAAAATAAGAGATAATATATAGTTTCAGTGGTCAGAGTCTGTTTAGGGCTGAAGATATTCTAGCACTGGTCTTCCCCTATTAATTATAACTTGTACAATTCACCTGACTAGATTATAGTAAAATATTCATTTAAGTTTCATAATATAAATCTGAAACCTACAGTTATGGATATATAAAAAAATTAAGTCCAAATTTGTGAAATTTTCAATGATTGAAAATATTTTAATTTAGCAATACAAATATAATCTCATATTTTAGACACACCTTCAGATTTACTAGGTATCTATACCAATGTATTTTACACCAAACAGAGGAAATATCATATATAATAATACTCATTACCAGTGTGCGTTAAATCGAAAGTAAAGAATTAATACAATAGTATTCCAGTTTAAAATACAACCATGAAAAAAGTCGGATCTGCCCGAAACCAAAACATAACCTTGCCTAGCGATCAAGCATAAGGGGATATAACTCTATGCAAAGGTTTTTGCAGGGTACAGCTTGTACTTCTATATAGGACATTATTTTGAATTACGGGTCAGTGGTCACATTGTCTAGTAACATGCTTACAATCAAATGTACATTCGCATCATAGTTTTCAGCAAATTAAGAGCACATTGAAAAAAATGACCAAATAAGGAGATAAAATATAAGAAAAAAATAGAAATCAAAATCAATCACAGTTATTAAAAAGAAACGAAAACTTGTATTTATCAACATGAAATATATACACATGTATACGAATAACTAGTTGATACACAAATCAATATCGTGAAGAATATCAATACAAAATATGCTTAAAGACAATTAACTCAGGTTCTTATAAAGATCTGTATTTCGCCTTGGTCTCATCTATAAGTCAATTGAATCTGTTTATAAAAGTATCATCGATAGTAATAATATTCCCGAATCGCAACACTGACTTCTTAATACTAAGGAGTGGGTAGAACTAACTCACACGGTTCCACTGGCAACACACAAGGTGTGTACATTCGTTATTTAACCTAAAGGAAGATGATACTATATGTGTAGTGTTTTATTTATACCTATAATACTTATGCCAGAATACATTTTATAAACTAAATATTGGTTAGGACATTTTATTATAGGAAGAAATAACATTTACCATGAGCTCAAATACGCTAGTTTACAATCTTTATATTGAGTACATAATATTACATATACAATTATTGTAATATTTTCAGTTCTTATGTTACTCTGTGGCATTAGTTTGATTCGAGCCAACAAGTAGCATGATCTATTTAATAAGAACCTAAATTTGACGCAAATGTTGTTATACTATATGGTAGCCAATTTGTAGATGTTTTTAATTTTTTTTTTTAATGTTTTTAAAAAAAATTACAGCTATTTTAATGACAATTATTTAACGTGAAAAGTCTTCAAATGTTTATAACTTGGGTTGGATCTCGTCTGTTATGTTGATATAGTTGGGTACTTCATATTCAGACTCCTCGGGCGGTGTAGGTGGTGTGCAGTCCACATAATTTGAGTCAGTTCTGTTCATAGGCCCAGGTTTATCGTTTCGCCCACCAGTTGGCGATTTTTCAGTGGCGGGTTTGTTGTGGGTTGTTGGCTGGGGGACGTACCTCACTGTGCTGGCTGTGGGAGAAAAAAATTGAAATACAAACAAATGACCTACTGTACTCACCTCATTAAATTATCAATTCGCTTTGACATTTGTGTTATGCTAAATAAAAACGTTTATCTACATTCTGTTCCAGAATTATAAATCAGAATAGATGCACTAATTTATTTTTTTCAACTTTACTCTGTATATTCAGAGCTACAGAAATATTTTTTTTTACTCGATTACCAGTTGATTTAAGCCAGTGACTTAGCAGGGTGACACATAGGAAGGCTACTGTTGTGTATAAGATCTTGTTGGGCCTCTAATTTATCTCCTTCGTTAATACTTCATAATATGTCCGCATCCCAACTGCCTCTTGAACACTACGCAGCAAATGACACTTGGGAAAACACTCGCTAATACACAACAGTGAACACATTCAAATATTCAATCATTTATAGGAACAATGTATTCATAAACGGAATAATATAAGTTTAATCCATCAAACCTATAAACAAAGAAGACCAAATAACAATAAAGTCCAGACAAATAATATAGTCACCAACGGCCCAACTTTATACTCGTGAACTAGCACCTGTCCCATACGACGATAAACTCCTTACTGTCGGTTAACTCCCTTCTCCATATTCACCTACAACCACCTTCCCTCCTAACCCCCCTGATCTCCTCAACCAAATACAGCCATGCTCCACTGGTCACACTGGTCACTCCGGTCACTCTCCATTTACCGCTTTGATCTTCCACCCTTTTCACGATCAAACCCACGCCATGCCATTCAAACACGCTAACTGATCCAACACACCCTCTCACACCCACATATAATATTCTCACAGCAACTCAAAAACTAATACACAACACTACATCAAACCTAAAGCCTGTTGTTTTACTACATAGCCCTTCACATATTGGTTCATATGATCAGGTGGTCCAGTCCGAACAAAAAGGCTTGCGTTGTGATGCTCAGCAGTAGACAAAGCAAGTAAACATTGTTGTAGAGAGATAGGGCGTGCAGGATGTGTGAGTCACCTCGGGGGACAGCGTATTTTTAGAGACAAAGCGATTCATTTAAATTTTTTATGACAGTGCTAACAAAAAAAAAAAAACGAAGACGTTGGGTGACGCTTTGGTAGAGACCGTCTTCTTCATTCTGTAAGATACGGGTTCGACTCACGGTGAGTCTCAGTCACCTATATATACCTCCAGTAATGCCTCCATGGCTATTGCACTATCGTCTATGGTGGGGATGATAGTAAGTGCACTGTAAAAATCAGTTCCATTATTGATTTATAGAATCTAAGAGATAAACATCTCATCCTTACTGGGACGGGTAAAAAAAACGAAAACATATTTTCTGGATTTGTATTACATGTAGACATGTAGGCCAATTGTGCCGATTTATGAAAATGACATTTTGTAAATAGAACTTCAACGTAAGGCTCAGTGCGAAAAGGACATACATTGATTATTACATATAAAAATATTTACATTTTTAAGCATGTATAGAAATACTAGTTGTTACCCTTTACATTCGCAATTAAATGAGAGTTGATAGGAACAATAAACATGTTTTATCGTCTACTTAAATATGAACTATTAACACGGAATTCCAAGTGAAGAATTATTTTTTTTTATTATTATTTAAAGCGACGGCGTTCCCATTCTGCCATAAGCGCAGCCAACTTCCGATATCTCAAGTGCAGAATTTTTTTTTTTAAATAGTAAATTTAAATTAATAAAAATTGTACCATCGGGAAATGTCGTCATAGAGGACATCCCAAGTGTAGAATTATTGTTTTATTTATTTCTGCCACGTACATACGTAACAAGTTCTATTTAGCTTAGTTAACTTTATAAAAACCACCATATGCAATTTCATTTTAGTGTACTAACTTGTGGTATTTATATCCTCATATACTGTCTTGGGATTTCTTTGACTTTCTTTTCTGCCTCTTTTAAGATGGCGCATAATAATAAGAGCCACACATAGTATAATAAGAGCTGCTCCAGCACACGCTCCTAATCCTATTCCAAAGTTAACCGCACTGAATTGAAATCCTGTTTCCTTAATTTCATCAGATGGACCTTAGAATAGACGTTTAGAGTGACACATCTAAAGAATCGTCAATAAATTCAAAACACATATTTTAATATTAATTCTTTTTAATTATTTAATTGTGGTTTTTTTTTTATTGATCAAATGTCGAGTATTTTGTTACCAGTCATCCATGTTTGTTGATATTGGTTGAGACAATTGAGTCCATAGCGACCGTTCTCACAGGCTTCATTGTTCCAGAAAAAAACATTTATTATACATTTAGTTTAGTCAAAAAAAAATATAAATAAAAGAAAACGTGTAAAAAATGTTTTTTTTTTGTAGTCCTATAACAAATGGAGTGAGTGATTTTGAATTTCAGTTTCGATCAATTAGTTTGTTTTTTGTTTCTTATCCGTAAAAACAATTTAATAATGAAATAAATAAATATTGTGTATGCATTTATGTTATGTAAGATAAAGTTGCTCATTTACTGGTAAAGAAAGTAAGAAAGAGGTCAGTAAAGGGAGTGAAAGGGCGGAATTAGAAAGTCGGTTTATCTCACCTTTAGTACAGTACGGTGGATCAGAGTATCCATTACATCCTGCAGTACACAATCCATCTACACTGTTACAGTACTTGTACTGACATCTGTCACTGCAGTTTTCTTTACAGTTCACTCCCCATTTGTCAACTGGACATTCTAAATAATAGAGGGAATTTTAGTGATATCTCTAGACTGTAGTATCAATATAAGGATATATATATATATATATATATATATATATATATATATATATATATATATATATGACTGTTTCTTATGTTTGTTTGTGTCGTGACTCTATTTATGTTTGGGTAGCGTGTATGTAGAGTGACAACAACACAGGCATATATCACAACAACCAATTGGGATGGTAACAGAAAATAGTTTATTTAGACTTATATACATTGAATAAACTCATGTATAAGAAACAAATACTGGTTCATCAACCATCAAATATGTATGTCTGTTAATACTCAATACTATATCTTCGATATCTTTTCATTCTCTATCAGCCTGTCCATAGCCATCATTACTTCCGCCATATTGCCATCTTGAATATCTCTCATTCTGTCCTTTTTTATCTCCCCCTAACACGGGGAACAACTCTTATATTTTTTATACTGTCCCTTCCCTCCAGAGTTGTGTCACGACAGTTTGTTTTGTATTTTTTTTTATAAATATTTAAATTATTTGAAAGTGAAAATGGACATTTTCTTATTATTGAAAGTAAAAATATAATAACATAATAAATTCTAAATTGCTATTGGTATAAGTTCATTTTGGAAATCTGAAAGTTATTGTGCAACGAACTCTAATTACCGACTGTACAGGCCGGTGGATAAGATCCAAGACAGCTTGTTGGACATGATCCATCCCACTCACTGCAGGAATTCGGACATTCGCTTTTACAGGTTCTTTTACAATCCAGATCCCATTTGCCAGGTGGACATTCTGTGCATAAAAATTGAATTAAAGATTTCTTTATTTACTTTTTGAGAATGTTTGTTGAAATATTAGAAATAAATAATGAATGACCTAATAAAGTGGCGGGAACAAAGCTCAAAAATATCACCAAAGGAAATAAAGAATATTATATTTAGGCAAGACCTTTTAACATTTTATATGTAAAATTAAAATTAGATATAAGTATGGTCAACATCACAATGACCTGCATAAACCAATAAAAGTTGATTAATAGGTAACTAAAAACTTAATTCCAAAATAATGTGGTTGTTCATATTTATAGAAAATCCGGCACTTTGCTTAAATTTCCATTTATATTTATCAAGTGATACAAGTTTAAAAGCAGATAAAACGTAACCTACATTATGTTTATTTGCACCGATGACTAAGTATAGTTAGTTACCTTATCAGCGCAGATTAATATTACTTAATTTAAGACATAAAATATAATAAGAATATTCTACACCTGATACGATAATAACTTTTAGCTCTATTCATTTCTTAATTAAACAAATCATACTGGAAGTTATCAGTCTGTTAGCAATATTTATTGACAAAGTGCTAATAATTTAATGTTGTCAATCAATCTTTGTTAACGTTTATTAATAACCCAATAAATATTTGTTTATATATTTTTTTTTTATTTTTACTTTTTAGTTCATTTCGATGAAAGCTTTTAAAAAAAAAATATATATAAATGTTTTGTTTCATAATACATCTCGTCGGTTCTTTTTATCCATTACTTATCTATTTTCTGTTAGTTAGATATGATACACAATGATAGATTGAAGACCACTACATTTAACCTACAACCATGTCATGACCTATTCAACCACGGAAGTCCATTAACAGGTCATTCGTTTGATTGTGGCGTGAGGCTCGAACTTATAACTTGTAAGATACACAGAGATTGTTAGACAACCCACGTCCTCTGAAATATGACAATGTAGACCACCCACGTCCTCTGATGTATGACAATGTAGACCACCCACGTCCTCTGATATATAACAATGTAGCACCAACGTCCTCTGATATATAACAATGTAGCACCAACGTCCTCCGATGCATGATAATGTAGACCACCCACGTCCTCTGATATATAACAATGTAGACCACCCACGTCCTCTGATATATAACAATGTAGACCACCCACGTCCTCTGATATATGACAATGTAGACCACCCACGTTCTCTGATATATAACAATGTTGCGCCAACGTCCTCTGATATATAACAATGTAGACCACCAACGTCCTCTGATATATAACAATGTAGACCACCCACGTCCTCTAATATATACCAATGTAGACCACCCACGTCCTCTAATATATAACAATGTAGACCACCCACGTCCTCTAATATATAACAATGTAGCACCAACGTCCTCTGATTTATAACAATGTAGACAACCCACGTCCTCTAATATATAACAATGTAGACAACCCACGTCCTCTAATATATAACAATGTAGGCAACCCACGTCCTCTAATATATAACAATGTAGACCACCAACGTCCTCTGATGTATGACAATGTAGCACCAACGTCCTCTGATTTATAACAATGTAGACAACCCACGTCCTCTAATATATAACAATGTAGCACCAACGTCCTCTAATATATAACAATGTAGACCACCCACGTCCTCTGATATATAACAATGTAGACCGCCCACGCCCTCTGATATATAACAATGTAGACCCCCCACGTCCTCTGATATATAACAATGTAGCACCAACGTCCTCTGATATTTAACAATGTAGACCACCCACGTCCTCTGATATATAACAATGTAGCACCAACGTCCTCTGATATTTAACAATGTAGACCACCCACGCCCTCTGATATATAACAATGTAGACCACCCACGCCCTCTGATATATAACAATGTAGACCGCCCACGCCCTCTGATATATAACAATGTAGACCACCCAAGCCCTCTGATATATAACAATGTAGACCACCAACGTCCTCTAATATATAACAATGTAGACCACCCACGTCCTCTGATATATGACAATGTAGACCACCTACGTCCTCTGAAATATAACAATGTAGACCACCCACGCCCTCTGATATATAACAATGTAGACCGCCCACGCCCTCTGATATATAACAATGTAGCACCAACGTCATCTGATTTATAACAATGTAGACAACCCACGTCCTCTAATATATAACAATGTAGCACCAACGTCCTCCGATATATAACAATGTAGACCACCAACGTCCTCTAATATATAACAATGTAGACCACCCACGTCCTCTGATATATGACAATGTAGACCACCTACGTCCTCTGAAATATAACAATGTAGACCACCCACGTCCTCTAATATATACCAATGTAGACTACCCACGTCCTCTAATATATAACAATGTAGACCACCCACGTCCTCTAATATATAACAATGTAGACCACACACGTCCTCTAATATATTACAATGTAGACCACCCACGTCCTCTGATTTATAACAATGTAGACCACCAACGTCCTCTGATATATAACAATGTAGACCACCCACGTCCTCTGATATATAACAATGTAGCACCAACGTCCTCTGATATATAACAATGTAGACCACCAACGTCCTCTGATATATAACAATGTAGACCACCAACATCCTCTGATATATAACAATGTAGACCACCAACATCCTCTGATATATAACAATGTAGACCACCAACGTCCTCTGATATATAACAATGTAGACCACCCACGTCCTCTGATATATAACAATGTAGCACCAACGTCCACTGATATATAACAATGTATACCACCAACGTCCTCTGAAATATAACATGGTAGACCACCAACGTCCTCTGATATATAACAATGTAGACCACCCACGTCCTCTGATATATAACAATGTAGACCACCCACGTCCTCTGATATATAACAATGTCGCACCAACGTCCTCTGATATATAACAATGTAGACCACCAACGTCCTCTGATATATAACAATGTAGACCACCAACATCCTCTGATATATAACAATGTAGACCACCAACGTCCTCTGATATTTAACAATGTAGACCCCCCACGTCCTCTGATATATAACAATGTAGACCGCCCACGTCCTCTGATATATAACAATGTAGACCACCAACGTCCTCTGATATATAACAATGTAGACCACCAACGTCCTCTGATATATAACAATGTAGACCACCAACATCCTCTGATATATAACAATGTAGCACCAACGTCCTCTGATATATAACAATGTAGCACCAACGTCCTCTGATATTTAACAATGTAGACCACCCACGTCCTCTGATATATAACAATGTAGCACCAACGTCCTCTGGTATTTAACAATGTAGACCACCAACGTCCTCTGATATTTAACAATGTAGACCACCCACGCCCTCTGATATATAACAATGTAGACCGCCCACGCCCTCTGATATATAACAATGTAGACCACCCACGCCCTCTGATATATAACAATGTAGACCGCCCACGCCCTCTGATATATAACAATGTAGACCCCCCACGTCCTCTGATATATAACAATGTAGCACCAACGTCCTCTGATATTTAACAATGTAGACCACCCACGCCCTCTGATATATAACAATGTCAGCATTGGAATACTCTTAAATAAACATAAAGCTTACCTCCAAACACTAACAGCTCACAGAATGACAGTATAGCCGTGGTGTACTGGTACTTTGATGCTGTGATTTTCACCTTTTCGATTGGCGTTTTATTTATGTTACTTAAACTTGTATAACACTGGTTTACATAAAAAAAACTGCAAGCAAAACATTATGAATTTCTGAAAGCTAATTAAAAATGATAAATTTTGATGTACTTATTTCTTTTGTATCACGTCAGGTTTTTGAGAAAACCACAAATTTGTGTTTACAAATTTTATGCTTATCATAAGCAGATGACGTCATCACTTTATGTTTGAACACAAGTTTAATTGAATATTTTATTGCTGTTGTTTATGTGTTTAAGATTATATTTGATTAGCTGATTTTAAATTTTAAAAAAATTTCACAATGCCAAGGTATTGTACGAATTCAGCAGACAGTTTTTGTTATGTTTGTGGACGATTTTGCACAAAGGCTGAGAAGAAGAAAATATCAAATTTAACAAAGAAATATTATCATGCATACTTTGGATGTAAACTGGGAGACCAGGACAAAACATGGGCGCCTCATGTTATTTGTAAACTCTGTGAAGTAACTCTTGGCAAGTGGTTTAAAGGTAAAGTGAAAACTATGCCATTTGGTGTGCCCATGATTTGGCGTGAGCCTTCGAATCATGTGACGGACTGCTATTTTTGCATGACGAATGTTGTAGGATTCAACAAAAAAAGCAGACACATGATTCTATATCCTAATGTACCGTCAGCCTTGAGGCCTGTAGAACATTGCGAAGACATTCCTGTGCCTACACCTCCTACTCAGCTGGATGATTTTGAAAGTGATGACAGCTCAAGTTCTGAAGACAGTAGTGATGTTCTTGATCCTGATTTTAAAGAAGATGTCACACCAAAACTTTTTACTCAGGAAGATCTTGATGATCTAGTTAGAGATCTAAACCTTCCAAAGTCATCAGCTGAACTGCTTGCATCCCGCTTACAAGAACGAAACCTTCTCACTCCTGATACTAGCGTAAGTGTGTACAGATGTCGAGAGACAGAATTTGTACAGTTTTTTTCAAGTAAGCAAGAATTGTTATATTGTAATAATATTGAAGGCCTTGTCACATCTATGGGAATTGCTTACGATGCTAATCAGTGGAGATTGTTTATTGATTCCTCAAAGCGCAGTATGAAAGCAGTTCTTCTATTTAATGGAAATAAATATCATCACTTCCAGTGGCACACTCAGTAACATTAAAAGAAACGTATGAAAACATGAAACTGTTGCTCAGTTCGTTGAATTATGACCAGCACAAGTGGTTGATATGTGGAGATTTGAAGGTCATAGCCATCATATTGGGACTCCAAGGAGGGTATTCAAAATTTCCATGTTTTTTGTGCCTCTGGGATAGCAGAGCAGACTCTGAGCATTATACCAAAAAATAGTGGCCAGCGAGAGAAGAATTCACTCCAGGAAGCCACAGTGTAAAGTTAAAGCCTTTGGTGGAAGCACATCGAGTTCTCCTTCCACCGCTGCATATAAAATTGGGGTTAATGAAAGCTTTTGTCAAGAATATGAACCATACTGGCTCTGGGTTTCAATACTTGGCAGAAAAATTTCCCCATTTAAGTGAAGCGAAATTGACTGCAGGTATCTTTGTTGGACCGCAGATCAGAGAAGTAATGACTGATGAGGAATTTTCATGTAAATTGGCCACAGTTGAGCTACAAGCCTGGAATGCCTTCAAAGATGTTGTCAACAATTTTTTAGGAAACTTTAAATCCGACAATTACAAAAGTCTTGTTGAGAACATGATAGCCAAATTTCAGGCTTTGGGTTGCCGCATGAGTGTAAAGTTGCACTTTTTGGACTCCCATGTAGACTACTTTCCTGAAAATCTTGGTGCGTACAGTGAAGAGCAGGGTGAAAGATTCCATCAAGACATTTGTTCAATGGAGAGTCGATACCAAGGTCAATGGAACGCGAATATGATGGCCGACTATTGCTGGTCATTAAAACGCCACAATCCTGGCGCTGCTCATAAGCGCAAATCAATTAAAAGACAATTCGTACAGTAGAAGACAATAAATTAAAATAAATCTGCTTTTTTTTAATAATTTTGTATATATCAATAGTTTTCTGCATGACCGAAGTACATTTTGTTGTTGGTTTAATTGACTTTTTTCTACATTAATAAATGTCAAACTGCAAAAAATCCTGACGTGATACAAAAATTTGGATTACATATTTGGAATCAGCATAAAAAGTTGCATAAGAAACACTTATTTGCATATCAGCAGTTTTCACAAAATGAAAATTTGTAAACCAGTGTAATAATATATGTAGTCAAGTCTTAGATTGTACACAGTTTCATTGTTCGTGTTGAAGGTTAGTAACGTGGAGCCGTAAAAATAATAATTCATGGGTGAATCATCTGTTGAAATGAATAAATACATTAGAAAGTATTTCTTTAGTCAAACTATACCAGACCCGCACCCCATCCTCCTTTTAAATACCCATTAATGAAGAATACATTTAATTGAGATATTACTTTTCATACATACTCTCTATCCTTCAAATCGTGGTCTGAATTGTGTTGATCAAGTTTATCAGTTCCAGTTTTTGATAACTGAATGGTTTTAACTTTTTTTAAAAAGCGATAAAACATGGCAGACATTTCCTTGAGCATTTAAACTAAAGCGAGCGTGGCCCTTCTTAAACATGTACAAATACATAGGGATGTGTAATAGATGCATTTTTCAAGTGTATGATAAGATCTAACTTTTTAAATATTTTGAAAATGTAAGAGATTTTCCTTAATCATGCATTGTGTTTAGATTCTTCAATATACTTTTAAAGTAAAAAAAAAACTATACATGACTTTAAATTACATAAAATGTTCCACATATTTTAAAAGATGTTGGATTTAATTATTTATATTATGCCAACCTCTGTTATGGACTTCAAAGCTGCCAACTACAACAGGTTCATCCAGAGTCAATATCCATGTGGGAGCCGAGTCCGTTACATTTTCAGTCAATGTGCAGCTTCCTCGACTAAACGTTGTGTCAGTACTTCCATCGACCGCTTTCTCTGCAATATAACTGCCGTTTGTTGATGTTTGTTCAACCCTCTGACGAACAGCCACATTGCGACCTGGGCGGGGGGGGGGGGGGGATTGACACAGAAGTAAAATTAATACAAACTAAATATAGACACAAAAAATGGTTCCTATTTTTAAACTGATTAGAATTAGAATTCGGTTAAAATTTGTTGTTTTTTTTAAAGTAATTTATTATTATTATTTTTTTTTCTATAATTTGATTTCAATATCGTCTTTATTGCTATGAGTATCAAACGGGATTCATATATCTTGTATCCAATGCCGATTTTTCACTGAGTACAAATTTTATCTCTCGGGGAATGCGGAGCTCTGTGTATGATTTGTTCATATTTTAGCAGCTGGAATGCATTTCAGAAATAGATATTCCTAAATAGTGTGAAACATATTGACACACTCACCATTAGAACCCCTCACACGTGCACAAACACATGGTCGACAAGTTTATCTTGTATTTTTAATACAATTATATGTCATAAGTTACATATATGAATTTAAGCATTATTTTATTGAGACATCATGCACGGTATTAGATAGAACAAAATGAGCTTTGTCAGTAACCTGTGCCCGAAAACAAAATAAAATGGATGTGCGATGTCTATATTAGTAAATAGCAAAACCTAACCTCCATCTCAATAATACAACCTATACGCCAATATTGGATGAGACAGCTAGCACGCAATACACTTAAAACAAAATATGTTAGCTTCAAACCTATGTTATTGAAATGAAAAATGTGTGTACCTCTGTTAACATAAATGGAACAAAGGGACGTAATCCCTTGTCCTTTAAGGATAACTTTGTCAACAAGTTCGTTCATCTCACACCTTATGTCCACTGTCTTTTTATCAACTAAAGTAAACTTCTGGCGCTGACATTCAATACGTTTACTGATATCATTAGCGTCTTGGACATACACTGTAAACTTATACAGTAAATCTGGTAGGAAAGATAAATAAAGAAGTTATACAACCAAAATTTGGTATATTCTATTTTTAATATTAGTTCCCTGATAAACAAAGGTTCAACTTTCAGTTATCGTCAATAGGTCAATGTAATTATACGGTTATGTTTATATTATAATATGATAATTTTTTTTTCAAACAGGCAAGAAACGCAAGCAAGAGGTCATTAAAATTTAAACATGAAACATCATACTTTCGCTCTGCAGAAGACAGACTCGAAATGGAAATATATTCCATAAGATGCAATTTACACACACATATATATATATATTAGGGTGAGTCATAATTTTTTTTTTTTCAGTTCCATATCTGAGAACAAGTGTAGAAAGATGCCTCATAGCATCCAGATTAAGGGTTAAGAAAACAGTTTTCCAAACAAACTATGTCTACCACCTGCAACTTTAAAGTTTATAATGCCATAGTAACAAGAAAAATACAGCACAATGTCTTCCCATGTGCGATTTTTCTAGCAGATTGATATTCATCAAGAATACCTGGCGTCACGTGTGCCTAATCATCAGGACCTAGCTCAAAACATAGTTTCATAAGATGGGAAAAATTCTGAGCACCATCGTAACATTCTGAATGAAGCTTTATATAAAACCATGAAGGTGCATACACGTTTACAATGAATCTGACAATTCTGTATAAAGACAATGTACAATTGGATGAAGATATATATAATCGTAGGATTCGGTTAGCCGTTAATAACCATCTTGCATGGTTAAGATTTCCTGGCATACAATTTTTAAGAAATTGTTTGTTTTCAGTTCCATTGATTCCGTTCTGAAATGCTAAGCAACTTCGTAGTAGATAACTTTGATCAGTACTAAGATCTTTCTTCACGTCATCGGCAATGTCAACAACTTTTCCTGGGACTGTTTTGAAATTCGTGAAAGGTAATTATTTGAGATCAAAGTCTAAGGAACTCATGATTTTATCGGTTGACGTACTTGGACCTGTTGTGCGTCCGCCGTCAACCACAGCAATGTATTTCGCTAGAGGAAGTTCATTTGTATGCAATAAACAAATGAGCCACTGCAGTGGTGTTCCAATATGTCTTAATACCACTGGAATCACTCCATTTATCTTACCAGTGTTGACGACTGTACCATCACAAACTATTGCTGACAAGGTTTCCATGGATTCGGTGTGTGTGATAACTGACAGAAGTTCTTTGGCAATATCACTTGATTTGCTACTGTCCGGCACAACATGATCTACGTTCTGTCCACCAGGATAGGAGACTACGACATAATGTTGTTCTTTAATAGATCTCTTGTTATATCCTGTACCTGTCCTAACCACTGTTACATCCTGCTTGCCATCAAATCCCACACATTTAAATTGTCTTACATCATCCGAATGTCTGTTTATTTCTTTCTGTCTCCAAACTTTTCTGTCTGTGAAGTTTTGCTGGATCTACGCTTGATTGCAGTCAGAAAAATTAGATCTTTCAACATAGAGTTGACAATTAGGCAAGCATTTGTTACTAACTTTAAACCTGTCCTGAGATCTACACAATTCAGGATATTGTAAAGTATTTCGTACTGCTTTAATTTCCTCGTCACTGCTTGCCATCATATCATCATTATCATCACTACGTACAACGTCATCATTATCATCGTAGTCATCGTGCATGCCGCTTACATCAGAAGAAGCACAACGACACAACTTGAATTCATTATCCATCTCCACATCGTTCATGGTCTCTGTGCTTTCTGTCTCTTACTTCTGTCAACTTTCTTCTGCAACTTCATTGTCATTTCGTTGTCAATTTTCCCTATATACATTTTCCGTGTTATTTTTTAATCTGCCCAACAATTCTATTCTAGCCCTGGACAAGTACATGCCGATCTTTCTCGTGCACCAAAATCAAAAGACTTGCAAAAACATATATCAAATACACTTTGCAAACTTTGAAAGGTTTCTTCAAAAGTTGATTGACGATTTTTTTAAGGTAGAATATTTGTTGAGTTCCTTTACTTTAGCAACAAGCCTCTCAACACGCTTCACTACACTATTGATTTCAGTAGTAGGTATACCAGCAATATCGTAGTTCTCCTTCACTTCTTTGTCAATTAATGAAGATATTCCACGCACCGAGGAACATTCTCCGAATTTCAGCTGATAATCATACGCATGAAAAACGTCAGCAGAAGTGGGCAACTGACTTTTAGGCATTGGCTGTGGGTTACTAAATATCGAGTGTTCAGTTGAACTCCTTGTGGTCATGTTCAATGTTCAAATATATGTCGCTGTTCAAATACAATCCTGTCGTGCACGTATCGATGAATAAATCAAGATATGAATCTAAATTAGTAACTTTACAATATATTCCATTTATTGTTGACTCCAAATTCTTTGTTGTTGAGCAGTGGCGCAACCAGCAAAAAATGCTGGGGGGCGGCTCACATTTTAAAAAAAGACAAAAGCCCGCCAAAGTCGAACATTTTATGAAACTCGTCGAATCAAAACTAAAATTTATAATTAATAAAGAATTAAGGATATAACAGATTAGTATTATTATTATGAGTTTGACATTCTTTTTTGTAACTTTAATTATGTATTGATGTTACAAAAGAAAGACTGTTGATTGAGTCAAACTCAGTCTCAAACCAGCAGAAGCAAATGTAAAAAAAAAAAATAATTTCATGATATAATATATGTTCAAAATTGCAATATGATATGATTTGTATCCTACACGTTTCACATATTCTAAATTGTGTACAAAATTAAGTTTAAAATAATGTTGTCACGAAAGATCCTTAACAGTCTAAAACAATTTTTAAAATGTTGTAGTCTAAATTCATTGGATTTGGAAAAATTGCAGGGTCCCTCCGATTTGGCCTGGGCGGGGGGCTTGAGCCCCCACCCCTGCCCCAACCCCTGGTTGCGCCACTGTTGTTGAATACTATAGATCTGAAACACACCAAAAATGCAAAGTTTAAAAATCAGTAGGTCACAATTTAAAGTATAAATTATAAGGAAATATACAAAATAGGCGTTTTACTACACAGTCACATTAGGATAAGACAAATCTATAAGTTGCAGTATGTAGACGAATTTAATTTTTTTTTTGCAAATTACTTATTGAATATTTAGTACATTATGCAACTTTTCCATGATGTCTGAAGAAAAAAAAAATTGTATGACTCACCCTAATATATGTATATATATATATATATATATATACAAAATTTGTTTTTCAAGTCATATACCTAATATATATATATATATATATATATATATATATATATATATATATATATATATATATATATACATTAGGTATATGACTTGAAAAACAAATTTTGTAATTTTACAAGTGGCGTGCCAGATTTTGATGAGCTTTTATATAAAAATAATAAATACAACAACAAATAATCAATTTTGTTGAAAAAGTTTACCCACCAAAACATTTTTTAGTTTAAAAATAATTCATTTGGCTTTTTTTACTGAAGTTTACTTTTACTCCAGTTGTTTACAATTAAAATTCTATTTCCTGTTCGCCATGTTAGATTTTTCAATTATAATTGAGTTTGAATAATTATTTTAATTTTGCTAAATTTTATTCTTAAAAACGTCTTACAAAAAATCATCACTTTCCGTTGCTAAAAATAAGGACAAATGGGCGAGTAATTTGAAAAAAATTCAAAACACTCTTAAGAAAAGAAACAAAATTGGAATCGAGATCGAGCCATTGCATTCACATTCTAGAATGCCAAAAGAGTGGATGATAATTGGTCGCTACATGGGCTTGGAAAATCCAGATTGAAAAGAGTTGCAGTATTTCCCAATACTGTCTTTGCGATCAGTTAGTAGAAAAATTGAAACTTTAATTAAAAGGTGACATACGGGAGCAGTTTGATAAGTTATTTGATGTCACAAACAAAACTGGTCAATGGTTATGTGCTGAGGACAAAAAACTTTACGAAATACAAATTCAAAGTGGAGGTAAGAAGGGATATACTACAACTAAAATTGCTAGTCAAAGTACAATTCAACCATCAAAACGGAAAATTGTTTGCAAAATTAATGAGGCACAACAACAACAAAGCAGTTTTGAAAGTTCCAGTGATTCAAGTGATAACGAGAATTCTCAAAGTAGCTCTGATTGTGCTGATGCAATGCAGTCATCCACAGAAAGCTTGGATCAAAGCACACATAAGAAACAATCACATCAATCTACTTCTAGTGCAGTTTCATTAGTTCAATCTGGGAAACTACCAGCTCGAAGAGCAGCATTAGTAAGCAAAATTTAGCATAAGTCCGGCGTAAAAATAGCAACTCCTTCTCATTCAGGTGTCTATCGAGCTGTATTCAGAGAAGCAAGTAAACTAAAAGAAACATTAATACATACTTTGCGTAAATAGCTTATGGGGTTTACATTTTGATGGTAAAATTATGAAGAAAAAAGAACACCAAGTAGTTGTATTAAAAATGAAGCAAAAGAAGTGAGGCTAGCCGTCTTAGTTTTACCTGATGGCAAAGCTGCTACGATCGGATCTGCCATTCAAAAAGTTTTAGGTGAATATAACTTGTGGTGAGCTATAAAGATGATAGTGTCAGACACTACAAATGTTAATACAGGGTCTAAGTCTGGTGTTGTGGTGAAACATCAGAAACTGTTTGTTCAACATGGTGAGTCTGCACCAGTCTTTATAGGTTGTCAGCACCATATACTTGATCGTGTTCTTAGACACGAGTGTGATGCATTGCTCGGTGATTCAACTGAGTCTCCTAACATAAATTATCCATTTGTAAATAAGATACTTAAAGATTATGAAATGTTAAAAAAAGATTTTGAAAGTAAAACAAAGAAATGTGCTCCAATTTTAGAAAAACAGGAAATAGGTTGGAGAGATGATATGAAATTTTTGCACCATCGTATTTGCGTTTTTAAGCATTTTAAGAGTTCTCAACAAATGCCAAAAGTTAATTTTAGTGCACTGCCTGGCCTTATCAATGCCCGATGGAACTCTCGAGCAATTTTTGCATTGTTGGCTTTCATACTATTGCCTGATGAACGAAATAACCTTCAAAAATTGTTTGAATTTATATGTGGACATTGGAGTGATGCCTGGTTTAGTGATCATCATTACAAAGTTGAACAATATGAACTTCTTTTCCATGCTGTTAATGATTATCCAAACGGGTTGCGCTGTCTTCGAAATCATTGGTCTCAAAGTCCATCTCCAATACTCATTCCGCGTAGCAATGTTTGTGCAGAAAGAGCAATAAAAGTTCTGCAATATATTATTCCCCTTTGCCACTCACCAGAGAAACTGAATTTACGTTTTATTTTTACAAATAAAAGTTTATGAAACAATACTTGAAATTATTATCAAATGTCAATTTTTCTAAAACTTCAAAATGTTTGGTAGGTGACATTTTTCAATTTTTTTAATAAATTTGATATGGTTTTGTGTTTCTACAATAATATATATATATATATATATATATATATATATATATATATATATATAATATATATATGAATTAAAACTAGCCAAATCTGAAGCAAAAACAATTTACCTGTATTAGCCACCACTAGCCTTACGAAAAAAAACGGAATCTTAGGTGACAGGGTCAATATAATGGTTTCAAAGGTGCCAGTGATAAGACAAGTAGAGTCATCTGAGTCTCCCAACACATTGGTATTTACAGAATAGTTTACTGACGGGGCGGTTATATAAGAAATTGCATCCTCTGTAGACACACAAATATGTATATTAAATCAAATGATTAGCTGCACATGTTTCATCATGTCTAGGCGAAAAAAGGAACGTCCTTTTTTAAAAGTGGATGTTATTTTTTTATTATTTTTGCGTATGTGAAGAATTATTCTTAGACTTCATACATACAAATTTAAGTGTTTTTTTTTGTAGTATTTAGAAAAAAAAATTGCTAATAAACTAAAATATATGCTTTCAATGTTAAGCTGTGTACCGTACCACTGAATGACTATTGCAGAAATATCAGGTACTCTGTAACTAAGGGAATTATATATACATATTTCTGGATAAAATCCATTTAAACTTACTGTACTGACATTTATAGCCAAACCATCCGTACACACATTTCTCTTCGTCTTTACACTGTCCACTTTTGTCACACCCTTTAGAGCAATGACACTGAAATTGGCATTTTGACCCAAACCATCCACTGTCGCAATCTGTGTTGAGAACGGTATTACAAATTATATCCATCAGAAGATACAAATACACTAACGTTGAAGTATAGTTACAATCTACTGACGTATGTAGAGAAAATATTAATACATTGTTACAATTAATAAATATTTCGTTTTCATATTAAATGCAGGGTCATAGATCAAATTAAATGTAATGAAAATACCTTCACAATGTACTAATCTGCTTACGTTAAATACAAAGCATAACAATAAGATGATCGCGCAATGCATTTTAAAATCCAAGAACACGACTTGAAAATCAAATTGATAAGTTTATAACATATTTCAAGTTTCACAGCTGTTTAGAACTTAGTACGGAGTTTAGTAACATTATAAATATAGATATTAAATATTTTCTCAACTTATTTAACTAAGGCGGAATTCAATGCTAAATAAAACATCCTGTATTGACAAGGAAGTTAAGCTATTTATATATTTGAATTGGCTCATTTGTAAGACTTACGTTATGAAAACCCCCAACAGGTATGACGCTACTCTACATAAAAGAAAAACTTCCAGTATGCAGTCTACACCTCGACAAGGTCATGACTCGTTAAATAAATTTCCATTTTATGTTCATCCGCTTCAACGCTGGGTTTTTCAACTATAAAAAATTGTTTTTATTTTCCAATTGTTGGATACATAAAAGTTGTACAGTTGTATGGTTTTTGTTTACGTTGTATTACATTTTTTTAGCGATTAAGAGAAAGAAAGACAAAAATAGATTGAGAAAATAAAGAAATTGAAAGAATATGAGAGAGGAAAAACGAGGATGAGATAGAAAGAAGGAGATAGAGAGAGTATGAAAGAAGGAGATGAGGAGAGTATAAAAGAGAGAGAGAAGAGAGAGACTGAGACTGAGAGTGAGAGAGAGAGAAAGAGAAAGAGACTGAGAGAGATTGAGAGAGAGAGACTGAGAGAGAAAGAGAGTGAGAGAGAGAGAGAGACTGAGACTGACAGAGAGAGAGAGAGAGAGAGAGAGAGAGAGAGAGAGAGAGATTGAAAGAGACTGAGATAGAGACTGAAAGAGACTGAGAGAGAGAATGAGAGAGAGAGAGAGAGAGAGAGGGAGAGAGAGAGAGAGACTGAGAGACTGATTGACAAACTGATAAACACTTCACGTGAATTTTAATTAATTTAGCCAATAAATATCTATTGATCTTTCTACCTATCTTTTACTTTTAAATGATGTATATTGTTGTAAATCTTTACATTTCGCCAGATTTCTCCGTAAAAAGTATCGTTAAAGCTAAGTGAGATAATTTATTTTTAGGCCTACTTATGACTCATTTATTATACAAAGAGCATTAGAGAAAAAAATATTCTGTTTTTGTGCTTCATGATTCCGTAATTTTATTTATATTTCAAAACCTCATTTAAGAGAATATCATTGGTAACTTTTACTTCCAATGATAGACGTAAAATTCATGTATCGGTGTATCTGTAATACGGATATAACTGTCATATCATTAAAATGTCAACGATATGTTGAATGTTGCATCATGTAGTACTGTTTAGCTAATCATTCACTCACAAAATCAGTCAACAAAGAACCATGGTCAATAGTTATTATGACAACACAAATAATAAAATGAAGAATCACAAAAGCTGCACAGAACGTAATGCACCTCTCCATAATATGTATCCACTTCTCCAATACATTAACACAACGTAATCCACTTCTCCACAATATGTATCCACTTCCTAACGATATCTCGAGCAACTGCTACGGTCAACTTTTAATCACTTGACCCCCCTCAACCGATCACCTTCTCTTCTGACCTTTCACCCACCACTCTCCACGATCAATCTCAACATGTGAAATGTTAACAAACACACAACATATCCTTCATAAAAATGCATTTTTTTTTCTCTCAAATCATTTCGGCAATACTACTGGCCAGATGTTTCCTGATGTATGGGTGAATGTATTTACATATGTATGTATTCACTATGCATGATGTATTTTTAATATATGTATGTATGTATTACTATAAATTGGCTAGTGTGTACAGATGTAGGCTATATGTGTATTTGTGTATTGTTGTATGTATGCATTAATGTATTTGTGCATGTATTTGTGTATGCATTTGCTTGTCTACTCAAAATTCTATATCCCTATGTGTGTATAAATGTATATATGTAGGTAGGCGTAGAAGTATCTATGCAATGATGCATTTGTGTGTATATATATATATATATATATATATATATATATATATATATATATATATATTTGTTGTCTGTCTGTCTGTCTGTCTGTTCCCTTATAACTCAAGATCCAGAAAAAACAAATAACGTGAAATTTGTTACACGTACACATAATTACATGGGGAAGGTTATAGGACAGGTTTCGTTTCATATCGATGGGTAGTTTAATTGTAATTAATTTTTTTTTTATTTTAGTATTTTACTATATTAAAGTAATCTCGACGGCGCCATAAATAAAATTCCTGTGACGTCATTTCCCTATGATCGAATAGAACTTGCGCGCTGGTGCTGTATTGTGCCTTTGTGATGCAAAGAATTGTTGATGTTTTTCATGCTCTCTGATGTGTACAGTTTGAGGAAGGTAAAGGAATGAAGAAGGATTTTAGAAGAAGTGTGAAACCATAATTATATATATATATATATATATATATATATATATATATATATATATATATATATATATATATATAATTATTGAGAGAGAGAGAGAGAGAGAGAGAGAGGGGGCAGGGGGGGCGAGAGTGGAAAGGAGGGTAGGAGGGAGGGAGGGAGGGGGTGGACAGGGGGAGAAAAGAGAGGGGGAGAGAGGGAGATGGGAGAGGGAGTAGGGGGAGAGGGAGGGGGGAGAGGGAGAGAGAAAGGGAGGGAGAGAGAGGGGGGTAGGGAGAGAGAGGGGAGGGAGGGAGAGATGGAGAGAGAGAGATAAAATGTGAGGGGGGCAGGGAGGGAGAGAGAGGGAGGGAGGGAGGAAGGGGAGAGAGGGGGAGGGAGAGAGAGGTGGAAAGGGAGGGAGGGAGAAAGGAGGGAGAGAGGGGTTAGGGAGGGAGAGAGAGGGGAGGGAAGGAGAGAGGGAGAGGATGGAAGAAATGGGAGGTATGGGAGGAAGAGATAAAGAGAAAGAGGGGGCAGGGAGGGAGAGAGAGGGAAGGAGGAGGGAGGAGGCGGAGAGGGGAGAGAGGGAGATGGGAGTGGGATGGAGAGAGATTTGAGAGAGAGGGAGGGAGGGAGGGAGAAAGGGAGGGAGGGAAAGGGAGAGAGGGGGAGGGAGGGAGGGAGGGAGAGAGAGAGGAAGGGAGAGAGGGGGTAGGGAGAAAAAAGAAGGTAAACAGAAAACCTTATTTTAAACCCGGGCAAAACCGGGTACTTGCAACTATATATATATATATATATATATATATGTATGTATATAAGTATAGGCTTGTGTACTCTCATTCTATTTCATTATATGCCCTACCTATCCATGATGTTTTTTTCTACAACAGGTATCCCTGTAAATATGTATAAAGCTCTGAATTCCTACATTTGCCTCTGATTATACTGTCTATCACTGTGATTATACTGTATATCACTGTGATTATACTGTCTATCACTGTGATTATACTGTCTATCACTGAGATTATACTGTATATCACTGTGATTATACTGTATATCACTGTGATTATACTGTCTATCACTGAGATTATACTGTCTATCACTGAGATTATACTGTCTCACTGTGCTTATTTCATCAGTACAGATGTATAGAACGATTTATACAAATGTATATCCTTGAAAAGTTTATGACTTTATCCTTCATAAACCTCGGATTAGGCAATAAGAGTTCAGAGTTTGAGACCTACATGGATTGTCAACGCAAATCACACGTTATAACACTAATCGCATTAATTTTCAAACGCACCATCTTGAATAAACTATTACTTAATATACTTCCCATGTCTTAGGCCAACAGCTAGGATGTATTGAACACAGACATAATCAATACATGTAGTGATGACTTTACGTTACGTCTGTGTATTTGTATCTTACATAATGAATGCAGTATTTTAAAACACCAAAGAACATTTTTGTTATCAAATATAAGTAGGTCACACGTGTTTTGACTTTAAAACTCAAAAACTACATAAAGGCTTAAATTTTGATTATATTTAAAGCAGTTTAAAAAAGAGTTAATTTACTTTTGTGTTCCTAATTGTTAATTAGTCGATGAAAAACAGAGTTTTGCTAATCATTTGTATTTATATGAAGAGGGGAATGGGACATAAGAAGACGATGAGGCATAAAAGCTAAATCAGAATTTGATATCGATTTACATTTTAACACCTTCAAACACAGGCTATGTATGCCACAAATCAACCACGTGACAATTATCAACAAAATCTTAAGAATTTATCAAATCTTAATTTTTTGCACCAGTAAGCTTTCCTCCACAAATAACTCAATATTTGAGATCTACATAATAAACTATCAGAAATCATAATGCCCGATTAAAATAATAAATGTCGAACAAGCACAAAAATTATGTGCCACTCAATTGAGCCAATAAAAAAATTTAGACTTGAATGAACGAAGTTTGCGGACCTTAATGAGCTCGACCTGTCTCAGTGTCTTATCATTCAAATACAAACATCCCATATCTCACAATTAATATGCGCACATAAAAATAAGCACATATTATCTTAATTTATTTCGAGGGTTTATCTTATGTCTCAGCTAAATGCATTTATCTTGATATAAATGAATACATAAATTGTACGATATATGTAAATACCACGTCTACAGTTAGGGCGATTTTATTTTAGCGGGAAGCCATATCTTTTTTCCACACAACGTTTTTGTGACTGAAGTTCGGACCAGTCTGAATAGAATGAAGAAATCTAGCTTCGTCTTGTACATTCCCTTTCTGGTGTTACTGTTACTAGGTGAGTCCATGTATCAAACTTTAGCCTTACGTTAAAACTATTGTCTTAAAATAGAGATTGAATCTGGCAAGAAATAATAATATTTTTCAAGAATAATTTATATGTCATTTTTTTAATAAGTTACAGGCGTGATAACTTAATAACAAAGATATTATATGAAGAATTAAGTAATAAGGATTTCGTAACTTGGTTATTTTTTGTTTTAATGAAATTATTCTTTTTAATTATACTTCTTTAGTCGCTAATTAAGTTGAACGAAATATGAAGTTATCGTGAACGACTCAAAGAACGTTAAAAAAAGACAGCATGCAATGAATAGTATTCGTAGTTACACCATAACTTACAAGAACCAATGGTGTGGAAGAAAACACTAAACCCCATAGTACGTCAGTGGGGTGGTTTTACTGTCTTGTAAAATTTGCATTGAAATTAATTTTTAAGAAGTGATGCCTCATGATAGTTTCCCTTCCCTCCCGTCCGTCCCCCCCCCCATTTATTCATATTTCAAAGAATCACAAAGAACAAATCTTATGAGCTAATTGTATCTTTACGTTTGTTCTATAAATAGGCAAGTTGACTTAAGACAGTCAAGTGCACAGCTTCATTATTTATACAGATAAATTACATTTATATTACTTTTCTGTAGCCCATTTTCTATTTTCCCTGAAAAAAATTATCATGGATGAGTAAATTGACTTTATGATGGTCAAATGATGGTCAAATGAGTTTGCAACGACCGTGATAAATATCAATAAACTACCGGCACACTATCCCATTAAAATAATTCGTCATAAATCCGATATGCGCATACTTATTTTGTGATTTGCATACATTTTGATATTACAGAAAAGATTTGATTTTAGTTTCCATTTTATTGATATTATTTTGTATTTGTTTTTCTTTTTGATCTCGTTCAATGTTGATCACACGAAGTATCTGAGATACAATCACAGTTTTGCTTCCCTCAGGTATACAATAATTTTTTTTATTAAATCTAATTGTCACACATTGTAGTTTTATCAGACTTTATACATGTATCATGGGTTACGTAATACGGCCGGAATGACACTTGGGAGTTGGCAATGGAGTCATTGACAAAAGAATATATATATATATGTACATATATATATATATATATATATATATATATATATATATATATATATATATATATATATATATAATAGCGGTTTGGGTTCAGCATTCAATTGAAAGTAAAGAATTAATACATAAATATGCCGGGGGGGGGGTATATATTGATAAACTTTCCATTTCAGTGATAGGTATTAAAATTAAGATTCCCATTGCTGTAATAGGGTTTTATTTTGTGTAATTACTTCTAATAAAGAGGCTTTTGTAAAAGAAAAAAAAAACGTTTTGTTCTGTATGTGTACCAAATGCTACTGACTAAACACACAAGTAATGTGAAGCACTCTATGATAACGACATGTTCATGTTTTACTAAAGAATAACAGACCATGTGAAAAAGGAATGCAGCCTAACCGACAAAAACGGTTTGTCATGGTCAAGGTTCTAGAAAGAAACATGTTGTGTGACACTTTGAGCGATGGCGGAGGATGGCTCGTAATGCAAGTAAATATATACATACATATAATTACATATATCTACACATATCTAAATATAATTACATATATCTACATATATCTACACATATCTAAATATAATTACATATATCTACATATATCTACACATAACTAAATATAATTACATATATCTACATATATCTACACATATCTAAATATAATTACATATATCTACATATATCTACACATATCTAAATATAATTACATATATCTACATATATCTACACATATCTAAATATAATTACATGTATCTACATATCTACATATAATTACATATATATACATATAATTACATATATATACATATAATTACATATATCTACATATAATTACGTATATCTACATATAATTACATATATATACAGATATCTACATATCTACATATATCTACGTATAATTGCATATATCTAAATATAATTACATATACTTACATATATCTACATATATCTACATATACTTACATATACTTACATTTATCTACATATACTTACATATATCTACATATACCTACATATAATTACATTTATCTACATATACCTACATATACTTACATATATCTACATATGTGTTATTCCCCATACTGCCACAAATGGATATTTATCAAATATCAATAACAACCCTCAACTGTTAAAAAAGGTCATCCTCCACACGTCCAGTAAATCGTGTGTCATGCCCGCATTTAGTATTTTAACTGTAATTGTGTTCTTTGTTGTTCCATGCACCGTCAGCATTTTAGTTGGCAACTATTGTATGCGTAATTATTATTCGGGTCATTTCTGGATTGTCTCAGAACATTTCTGTTGTTAAAAAAAAATGCTCCAGCTTCCGAGACAAGCAAGAGAATTTCCTCTTCAAATCTAGTGCAGTTCTGAAAAGACATTAAATCATCAAAGGATAGTACTGTTGACAGTATTGATCAAATGCGAACAATTCCAATGGAACTACAAATCGTGAACAGATATAAAGCCTTAGCTTCTGATATAAAAAAGCAGAAAATACAGGATCGAACTGATAGCTGGTGAAGTAAAACAGTTATGGAAAAAAATGACACTGCCTATTCAACAAGGTAAATTGACAATGTTGTTAAGAAGTTTGAAATACCTAATCGAAGACCTGGAAACTATAATTTCACAGCGATGTCTAATGTAACAGATGAGAAAGGAAAGCTGTTGTGCCGAGAAGATGGAGGGTTCTAGGCACTTCAGATTTCAACAAAAGGAAAAGTAAGTTATTGTACCTGAGAAGATTCACAAAAGATTCACCCAAGAAAAATGAACTTACTTAAAGGGAAATTGCCAGTCACAGAAAGTTTTACTGAAGAAAGTGATGAATCAAGTGTCTTACCAAATTCGGATACAGAAGATTCTGTGAGTAAAGAAGATTTTGTGAGAGAAGTACTGTGTTCCAGTATTAGTGAAGATAATGAGAAACCATTAAAGTGTAAAAGACACATAAACCTCTTCTTCAGTGTGTTTAGTGACTGCAGCGAAATTGAGTATAAGGAAGGCCCAAAATTCGGGACCTGGAGTTTGCATATCTACTCCAACTCAAAGCGGCATTTACAAAGGTCTAATGAAAGAACGAGAAAAATTAAACAGTTATTTCAAGGACAAGTAAAAAAGAACACTGGTGCTTACAATTTGATGGAAAGACAACAAAATAAAACATATGAGGTTGTCATAATTGGTTTTCTTCAGCTGGCAAATACAAAAGAGGAGATACTATTCAATTGGAAAAAAAAAACTGTCTTCTTGCTTTCTTTGAATCTACATCTCATTTAGAGCCCTGGCCTGACATAATACTCTTCTCCAATTTTCCTGAATAAAAACTGTGCTAAATGAATAAAAATTATTGTCTCTGACACAACTGTAGCAAATACTTGAAGAAAAATTGGTGCAATCACACTGTTACAGAAACACTTTCAAGATGTTGGATTAGAAAAAGCTGTATAGATTGTATGATATCACCACATTCTAGATACAATATTGAAACATGTCATGAATGATCATTTTAGTACATCAACAACTTCACCAACATCAGCTACTCGTTTGTTTCAACATTAGCAGAAAAGTGTGAACAACTTAACACATCATTTGATAATGCTGAAGCAGCATCAAATAAATCACAACAAGAGTGCTAGCGAGATGACATGGCTTCAATATAATGCTACAGGAATTTCAAAACTAGAGGAAGCTTCCCCAAAGTAAATGTTCAATCACTTTCAAAAATCAGTAATGCGAGATGGAACTGAAGAACAATTTATTATTTGTCATAATTCGGTCTGATACAGGAGTATCTGAAAACAGCTAAAGCTTGCATGTGATTTCATCAGTGATACGTGGGCTGACATCTGATTCTATGCCCACTGCTCCAATACTACTGACTTTGATAATTATTAGAAGCTTGTAAGCAGCATACAAAGGTTTTGAAGTCATTAAAGACATGGTCCACAGATCCAACTTCTATACCAACGCAGCGTTCTAATATCTGTGCAGAGCGTGCAATTAAAGTTATGCAAGATTTACTTCCACTTTGCAAGTCCATTGAAAAATCGAACATTAAATTACTTTTAACTACATATATATATATATATATATATATATATATATATATATACCTATTAACATATTTTCTCATGCCTATACCCGACATGTTAGAAGAAACCATGACCCCCATCCCCCACCCACCTTATCATTCTTCCCTCCCATTTCCTCCTTCACCGGACCCGCCATTCACTACTAGTCCCCGTCCCCTGACTTTCTGCTTCAGTAGAAACCCCGCCCCTCCGTCATACCACTCCCCTTTCCCCGGGATTTGGTTGTTGTTTCTTAATAATATCGGCCATAATCCACTGTTTATACACGGCTCAAAAACAGTTCATAACAAAAGTAGGTGATCTTATATATCGATAGATACATAGATGGCATAGGGACTGCATTGTGCACCAACATTGTAGAAGTAATGTACATATTGTTCATGTATACACAGCCATTAATAATTATATGAATCGTTATAACGTAAAATACTGGACATATCTCATATAAATTGTCAAGTCTTAGAATAAACAAAATGACAATTGTTGCTTATTGACTATGTGAAATCATAGCATTTAAGTAGATTTATTCATTAGATGTCTTCTAGTACGGTACACGATAGGTGAGTATTTAAAGTTCATTTTAAATAGTTAATATATATATATATATATGTCGTATCCCACTTGTACTCTTATTAAATCAAACGACACAACTCCTTGTATTGTAAAAGAATTAACTGAACTTTTAATGCGTGATATATACAGATGAAAATATGATAATTCAATATAAACACTTGAGGAGATGAATCAATATTCAATGAGAGAATGTACAATAAATCACAAGTAACTGCTATCACTATAAAACAGTACACGAGTCTATAACTATTACAACTCTCGACTACACTGTCCACTAAGTCCACGTGTTATATCTAGTATCCCCGTCTCCTATTGAACCGTAATCACTTCCCTATTTATAGGAAACATCAGCCCCCATATTGCATCAGGTAAATACCTCATTTTCTATTTTTAGAATGCTTATTCACTTGGGTTGATTTCATTACTGGGTCGGTTGCGTCATGGGTATGATTGCATCCAATCTATTTTTAGATTTCTCACTTTACTGGGGCGATTGCATCATGCATGCCTGACCCTGCAAGCACTTACAAGGGATAGGACAATATATATATTGTTTCTATTATTTGAACTACTCATGGTGTGTTTTTCTACCAGTCGTGTTGGCACACACATTGATAACAAATTTTCGTCTTTCCATAACAGAGGCGTTTGACGTCTGGCGGGGTCACTAGGTTTCAGCAAAACTGGCAAAAATACAAAAACGGTTTTGGTAATATCTGCCAGGACAGCTGGTTGGGCTTGGACTACGTATACAGACTGACCAACACAGTAAGCATATCGCAGAAATAATAACAAACAACAATCAAAAGTGCAGTTATTAAAATGGAGTGTTTGTGCGTGTGTCTGTCTGTGTGTGTGTGAGGAGGTGAGTGGTTAAGGAAGAATGAGCTCTACGGAAAGAAGAAAATGTGAAGGGCTCTCGGAACCTAATTACTATAGACTAACGTAACGTGCTCATCAAACAAAGATTTTAACTACGACCTTTGCTAATGAATGGTCACTTAGTCTCAGATTGACTTTCACCATGCCAAACTATTTTTTTTTTAAATATACACTTAGTAAAATTGACTTAATTAATGATTATTATTATTTCAGTATTAAATTGTCTCTTCCTTTTTCCGATTAAAATAAAAACGAAATGCGTTCTCATCTTCCTCTGTAGTCATAGAATAGTGACTAGCATAAGGCCCAAATGTATTTACTTTGATAGTTAAAGTCATGTATGGGCCCATATATATACATATAATTGATAAATTTTAATGGGTGTATCATCCCATGAAAAATATAACTAATATTACTACCCAATATATCTTAGAAAAAAAAAACCTGATGTATAATAATAGATGGTTTTCAGATTGTATTTATTACTATACTGAAACGGTAAAATAAATCGAAAGAGTTTATTGAAATTAAAAATAATATATAGTGTGTAGATACTCGACTGTTGAGCCGAGAGTCCTGGGTTCGATCTTCGGTGAGAACCATGGGAAATTTTCCAGGTGAAATTCGCTTCAAAGTCGTCTCACAAGTCCATCCCTCTTTAAATGGGTAGGCCTACATGAATTAAGTTGGTGAAGTAAAGGCGGCTTGGCGTTATGTTAACCACACAATCCCTTTATATACCGAGGTTATAGAAACGGATGAATAATATATTACACCTGCCCCAATGGCCCATTAGGACTAAATAAATTTTACTTACTATATATATATATGTGTTACTCATTTCTGCTTATTGTAAAGTTCTAATCGAAATAAATTGTTAGCACGGAAACAATGTATAAGTATATTCATTAATCTATTACGATAATGTAATAAATCATTCATCTCTACACAATTCGTAAAGCAATATGCTTTTCACATTTACTATTACTTTCAACCAAAGATTAAAACAATATCCATAGGAATTTGGGGGCCAGGGGGGCTTGGTCCTCTTGGGGGCCCCTGCATTTAGACTCTCGACACCATGAAATGAGATAATGTACTTAATGTTCAATATAAAAAAAAATCACGTGGTTCTTCTCAAGCTCAGGTCAGTAGGACTTTCGAATTTGGACCCCCCCCCATCATCCTAGGTAAGCCAATGCTATGACGAAACAAATATATTAAAATATAAGCTAGTAATGACAGAAAACGGTTATTAGCAGTGCACATATTTTTGCCTTTATAAGAGCTGTTATCGATTTTGATGAATTATCCTTTATACTACGGACACATTTATGTATATAGTCTATTTACAAAAAAAAAATCGGTTTAATCAGTCCATTAAAAGAAAGTACTTCCATTATCTTTTCATGTTAGCCCGGTGAACGTTACCAACTCAGAATCGGCATGAAAGTCGGTACGATTTCGTACGAGGCCATCTACGACGATTTCAAGGTGGATTCAGAAGCTAACAGATACAAGCTTAGTATCGGGTCTTTCAGAGGAAACATAAGCAACGATTTCGCATCCCATAACGGGGCAATGTTCGCCACACCGGACAACGACAACGATCTCCAGTGCGGCTGCTTCTATAACGTGGGCTGGTGGTTTCACAAGTGTTTTGATGTCAACCTGAACGGAAAGACGGGGAACAGCACGGATGAGTCCATGGGCGCCGTCTGGGAAAGCCTGACTTCTCAGAAGGGTGCTATTGAATCAGCGGAGATGAGCTTTCGAAAAGTTGTCCAAGACATTTAAAATATAGATACTGTTTAATATTAAACATGAAATCTATGGAATTTTCGTTTTTATATTCGCTGTTTAGAGTTATAATTTTAATGGGACGTTCTCTTCTCTTTTTGTAATTAATTCTATAAATTAATATATACATTATTGTGATGTTACGTTTTCAAATGAAAGTGGTGTTTAATTACTTCCCGAGTACTTCAATAATTTTCAATACACACAAACCCTTGTCTTTTATAGTCAGTTCATTTGGTATTGTTACGTTAATTTTGAAAGTCTCACTAGATATATAACGTTAACTTTTATATGGTTTTTATATAAAGAACAGAACTCAATGCAATACACTATATACAATACTTTAATACATACTTCAATAAATTTTTACTTTTTAAAGATGTTCTAACTACTTCTACTATAACAAACAACTTCTTATATACCTATGTCTACTCTTAACTATTAAAATCGTCCACAACGAACTAACCATGTCTAACTACCAAGCCTGTCAGCACCGTACCACTGCATCTTTCTCTCTGATATACTCTACTCTACTCTACTCCCATCTGCTATACTCTACTCTGCTCCCTTCTTTCCTACTCTACTCTACTCCCTTCTGCTGGACTCTACTCTACTCTGCTCCCTTCTTTCCTACTCTACTCTACTCCCTTCTGCTGGATTCTACTCTACTCTACTCCCTTCTGCTGGACTCTACTCTACTCTACTCTCTTCTGCTCTACTCTACTTTTCTCTACTCTAATCTACTCTACTATACTCTATTCTAATCCCTTCTGCTCTACTCTCCTACTAATTACTAAATAATTTCTGAACTTAATTTGGCAACACAAAGGTCGGCAATAGGAGCTGATCACTTGCTATGCATGTACCATCAGTAGGCATTAAATCTAAGTTGGGAGATTGGCCCGAGACCCGACCATGAACCTGGGTTACATAATCAACATGGTCAACCAAGGTGGGTCACTAGTTTGGGAAAGGAAAGTTTCACCTGCTTGCGGTGAAGGTGGGATGAGTTGCTCATAAACAACAAAATATATACCTCAAATATGTTATGTTAGCATGACATTGGAAGTAAATTGAAAAAGGCCTTCAAGTGAAATATTTTATTGTGTTGTGTTATATATGCAACATGAAACAAGCAATTAAGCCTGTTCCATTCTGGACACAGGACGTGTTAGCGCATTTTCGTGTTATGTATCAGTACGTTTGTTAGCTTTCAGTAAATATTTGTAAATTTTGGAAATGTTTATAAATTCAATTGTGTAATGCATATATTTGTAAAAAAAAATAATTATAAAGACGTTTCTTTATATTTGAAAAAAAATTATTGTCTCCTAAATCTAACTACAAGTGGTTTGTGGTTACTGAAATAGGACTCATAATTGAAAACATTCTAAATTATAGTCATTTAATCGTCCGAAAACTCCGTCAATTGTTGCATAGCTCTGATACTTTCAATTAAACTCAGAACACAATCTTACCATTTCATTTGATGAGTTTCTTAATAAATCTTGGTGAAACTACGTGCTGCAGTATTTCGCACCAAATGAACGGGTTATTGAACGTACAAGGTGTATATATAATATATAAGCCCCTTAGGAGCCCTGAAGCCCGGCCCTCAGAGGTCCTATCGCGAAATGAACTTTTGATGTACACATGGCAGGCCAAGACCTACAAAATGATATATACATCATGGGTCTAGGACTTATAGTTGCTGAGATATAGCGCTCCATTATTAATATAGCTTATGTAGTAAAAAACGGTACTAAGGCCCCTTTTACGGCCCTGAGAGGTCAGATCGCGAAATGAAAAAAGTCATTTCTTGGCAGGCCAAGACCTACAAAATGATATATACATCATGGGTCTAGGACTTATGGTTGTTGAGATCTAGGGTGATGACGGACGGACAGACAAAACGGGGACAATAGAGCATTTTTTTTTGAAAATGCTCTAAAAAATACAATTCAAGTCATAACTTGATAATAACAAAGGAAGTTAACTTTGAAATACAAATACTTTTAGCTGTTTACTTCCCTTTTAAAACTAATAAAAAATTGTGAATATAACACTATGTGATAAACAAATACAGGTAAATAATTAGCTATTTATATCACAGTATGGTAGAGTCCAATTCTAAACAAAACAGAGAAGTTTATTAAACCTCCATCTTTAAATATGATACATGGTGATTAATTTCATTGAAGCTAGTGCTTTTCATTTTTATTCGAATTAGTTTATATTCAATTGCAGCAATATGATACTTTCATTATAGTTCCATAATTCAGTCTTTCTCACAATCTCGATAACATAATGCCGCCGAATGCCGTCCAAACTGATTTCAAACTTGAAGAAATTTTGCTAAAACTATTTACTATTATAAACAATGAGCTAACAGTGTCATAATTATATATATATATATATTTGTATTTTTCAGTCATCTGATTGCTTCCACATGTTATTAACACGTTTTCCAATGGTTCAAAGGAGGGGAAGAAGAGCATCAATAGTTTATCTTACATAGGGGATAATAATGATATCTACTAAATCTACCAAATAAGGCTGTCTAAATTTGTGAAGGTTGCGACGTTTGTTCGCACCATCTAATTTTGCACGTTGAAGTATTTGACCCATTTATCGATGTAATTTGTTGCCCTTATTTATATTTTATTCTATTTTTAAGGCCTTTCTATGTAATGGTGGATCGTTATACAATTCAAGTATATAATGTATACATTGTTTTCTGAAAAATCTATACCCATACAAATTTCTCTGTTTCCCCACAGTTTCAGCCTGAATGTCTAAATACTAGAGATGTGTATACATTTAACGCCAATATAAATACCAATATTTATATATAATATATATATATACATATATATATATATATATATATATATATATATATATATATATATATATATAATGATTCGATGCTTAACTCTCAGATCCTTTAACATCTAATAAAATGGCGTATACAATGCCACCATAGATATTGTGCAATGTAAAAGAAGGCACCAAAGGAGACAAAAGAAAATTATCATCATCAACTTAAAAAAAAAGTTGTTTTAACCGGAGACCGACCCTCAGTTGGATACTTAGCAGTCAACACCACACATTACACCCGTGCCCCCCCCCCCCACCTTTCTTCGATAAACTGCTCTACAGCATGGTGATCAGATATAAGTAGGACAACTGATCTACAGCATGGGGCAAGGACAAAATTAGGTCAATCGATCTATCGGGTGGAGCTCGGGACAGCTGGTCGTTCGGCAAAGCACTAGATAGTGGACCTAGGGATCCCTGGTTCGATATTGAAAGAGAACCAATGGATATTTCAGATCTTGGTGAAAGTCTCCGCATTGTACCATCGACTATGGTGTGGATGAAAGATGGGCACTGCGAAAACCGTCCCATTAGTGGTTTACATGATCTAAGATATTTCATCCTAACATGGACTCACAACACAAACACACTGGGTTCAGCTCTGACATAATTAGGTCAACTTAACTACTTTGTTGACCTCAACGATTATTAGGTCAACTGATTTACTGCGTGAAGCTCAGACATAATATAGTGTGAGGCAATCCAGTTTTGACAGACTATTAATATCGAACGAAACGTGTGTAAGTTGTTTGCGTTGAAAGAAAATGATATCTGTTTTAAATAGGGTGTACGCCTACAAGACTCATGAATAGATAGTTGTATTTTGTTTAAATAGTGAATAGAAATAAAATTTAGATTGATATTATAATCATTAGTTCATTTTCCATGATTGAATATAAACATAAATAAACATAAGTAAAGTCTGTACTTAACGTACTATATATATTATGAAAAACGTTCCATTCTTTGTCGGGCTTGAATCATAATGAAAAACTCGAAAAACATTTTTTTTTTAAATACTATTAGAAACTATCAAGCTCATCCTAGAAATGCATCAAACTTTAACAAGTGTTTTATATTTGTGTCCTAAGTAAGGAGGGCGAGGTTTGTAGTGAGATATGATACATGTAGAGCAAGAAATGGGAGCGAAATAGTTGAAAGAAATAGAGGGAGATTAAAAAAAAAGAACTGCTTGTGTGAATGGAGTAATTGGTTTACTCAATAAAGATCAAACATTGTCATCGAACTGATAATGCTGATATTGATTTATTTTGGCCTGTTTTAATTTGTTTTGGCCTGTTTTAATTATTTTTGGCATATATTTATTTATTTTGGTTTGTTTTATTTATTTTTTTAATTCTTTTAGACGATCAAATTTAATACCACAATATATCATTCGCTATATACAGAATCTGTGTTTTTAAAACACACACACATTGGTTTTAAAATAAGATAATTTAAATATATTATCATGTCAGCCTATCAGCAAGAACATGCATGAAATTTAATTCAAACAGTCTATGTAGACATCTCATTACAATTATTCCGTGACTCTCTTTCTCTATCGGTGTATTTTGGAGTTTCTCGCCCGAATGTACACAAAGAAAATGACCCAGATTGAAGCTGAATACATTTAATGAATGAATTAACTTCGTTAACCAATGTGTTTTTTTTTAATCTTTCAATAAGGTGGTTCACAAAAGACAATCATGAATTTTAGTTGGTAGCATATCATAAAAGTATGAGACCCACTGTTATATTTCTTAGCTAACAATCACACAAACTAATCATAAATTCATCATTTTATAATGAATTCAGTTTAACTTATTTAATTTTTGCAATCTGGGTTAATTAATCGTTATATAAATAGATGCAGCTTTTGCGTTTGAACTGGAACACCAACTGTAGATTGCGAATGAATTATTCGTTATCTTAATTTTAGACTTTGCAAGCACCTTTATTCTTCATTAGTTTTTACTTCACATCTGTCCATCTAAAGGAAGCGAAACAAAGAATGAAGAAATTCACTTTCTTCTTTTTCCTGACATTATTAACGTTAATTGTGCATGGTAAGTCTATATAAGTATCGTTATACGTAATTTAAAACCAATATTTGATAATGCGGTTAGCATATGTCACGGAGAAAATGGTGAATAAAAAAGAAGAGACAGACATAATTTCATTAAAACATTTAGCAATATAATGATTCAATATATTTTGTGTTGACGTTTTTTACTATTATTACAAATGTAATATTGACATTTTATTTTACACTTCATACGTTTTAATTTGTTAACCAAGCCTAAGTTTCATATTCCAGCCTAAAACAATATATCTTGTTTCTTAATCTGCATTTTTTCAGTTTCTAGAGTTGCTAACCTTCTTATTAGCACCACGTTAAGTGGTATCTATGCTGCTAATTTAAAACTGATGCCCCATAGTAGCTCTTAAGATCACAGCCCCCTTCAATACAACAGTTACCCCCTATATTACGTTCCTCCTCCCCTCCCCCCTCCGCCCACAAGATGTCAACAAGAGCTGTGATCAGCGGAGCGCAGATCAAAGTGACCGTGTGTCGAGAGCTGGACAAAGGTGTAACTCCTCACGTTTGGTTACAGCCCCGTAGCGTGAACATTCTACAGGAGGGGCCAGGCATTCTACAGCAGGGGCCAGGCAATAGCAGGGGGGTAGGTAATACATTTTACTAAGTAGAACAAATTAGCAGGGGGGGGGGCGAAAAAAATGCAGGGGGTGGCACGCCTGTTTGGTTATCTACAAATAGCAAGGTGCTACCGAGCTCAGCAAAAACCTCACTTAGCCCTTGGTGTCACTACGCCTCACGACCGAATCCCCACCTAACTCATTGAGCAGCGATACGCGCTGTAGACGAGTATTTTTTTTTTTTAAATATGAGTTGAGATACATTGAATGTAATTTTAGTGAAAAAGCAGTCACGGATAGTTTTTTTTAAAATTTCATTTAATTTGCATTTCATTTTACCAAATGTTTGAGTTACCTTTATATTTGACTGTATTGTGTGTGATCACAAATACATCAACATTGCCAAAGCCTCAAGGCGTAGCTGTGTCAAAATTACCCTTGACAAATCTTCGTACAGTCACATTCAAACATCATGCTTCAGAATACGGGCTCAGTAAAGTCCTAGCCATTTTACACTCATGCATAGGCATCAAACCACAATACACAGCCTAACATTGTACTCACCATTAAAACGTATATCCAAGCATCATACCCCAATAGATAGATCACCTTTGGACCTAAACATGCTAACGTATAGCCAATCATCACACCTCAATAGACAGATCACCTTTGGTCCTAAAAATGATAACGTATAGCCCATCATCACACCTCAATAGACAGATCACCTTTGGACCTAAACATGCTAACGTATAGCCAATCATCACACCTCAATAGACAGATCACCTTTGGTCCTAAAAATGATAACGTATAGCCCATCATCACACCTCAATAGACAGATCACCTTTGGTCCTAAACATGCTAACATATAGCCAATCATCATACCCCAATAGACAGATCACCTTTGGTCCTAAACATGCTAACGTATAGCCAAGCATCACACCTCAATAGACAGATCACCTTTGGTACTAAACATGCTAACGTATAGCCAATCATCACACCTCAATAGACAGATCACCTTTGGTCATAAAAATGATAACGTATAGCCAATCATCACACCTCTATAGACAGATCACCTTTGGTCCTTAACATGCTAACGTATAGCCAATAATCACACCTCAATAGACAGATCACCTTTGGTCCTAAACATGCTAACGTATAGCCAATCATCACACCTCAATAGACAGATCACCTTTGGTCCTAAACATGCTAACGTATAGCCAATCATCACACCTCAATAGACATATCACCTTTGGTACTAAACATGCTAACGTATAGCCAATCATCACACCCCAATACACAGCCCAGCTTTGGTCCTAACAATGCCAATCATCACACCCCAATAGATAGATCACCTTTGGTCATTGCCATGCTAGCGCATATCAAACCATCGCACATAATTCTAGCGAAATATAATCATCATATTCAATTAAAAGCAAACCTCTAAGTAATATGCAAGGTATGCTGGACAAATGCTCACGTATGATGAATGCTACATTTTCCAGCCGTTCCGCAGCCAAAATATACACTGATAGATCACAATTTTACTGTAACGTTCAATAATTCGTTATTGTAGTCATGTACGATAATTTTATAAGCACTTTTTCTACTATTATCTACTATTTATTTCCGATTTTCAGATCTTTAAAGATCTTCCTCCACTAATTTACCCATATGATCGCTAGTCCTTTCTGTATTTCATATGCGAATATTCTATGGGTCTGCATTTAGGTTGTTTCCACTTTAACTTACGTTAATTTCAAACTGAATTTAAAACTTTATTGAAGCTGATTGACAAACTATTTTACATGAAATATCTACGATCTATGCGGCGACTTGAACTGGCTTTTTTTTCCTCTTCTGTACTTAAATAAAAAATTGCTTTACTCATGTAATTATTAAAATTAGATGAATTAAATTAAATTATCGAATTCACATTCTCGCAGTAACGCAAACACACACCCGCATGCATACACACACTTACACACACGTTAGCATACACACACACATATTAGCATACACACACACGTTAGCAAACCCACACACAAAGGCATACAACACACATGTTAGCATATACACACTTGTTAGCATACACACACACGTTAGCACACACACACACACGTTAACATAGACACACGTTAGCATACACACACCCGTTAGTATACACACACACACGTTAGCATACACACACACGTTAGTATACACACACACACGTTAGCATAAACACACACGTTAGCATACACACACGTTAGCAAACACACACGTTAGTATACACACACACACGTTAGTATACACACACACGTTAGCAAACACACACAAGTTAGCATACACACACACGTTAGCATACACATACACGTTAGTATACACACACACGTTAGCATACACACACGTTAGCAAACACACACGTTAGCATACACACACGTTATCATACACACACACGTTAGTATACACACACACGTTAGCATAAACACACACGTTAGTATACACACACACACGTTAGCATACACACACGTTAGCAAACACACACGTTAGTATACACACACACACGTTAGTATACACACACACGTTAGCAAACACACACAAGTTAGTATACACACACACACGTTAGCATACACATACACGTTAGTATACACACACACACGTTAGTGTACACACACGTTAGCATACACATACACGTTAGTATACACACACACACGTTAGTATACACACACGTAAGCATACACACACCCGTTAGTATACACACACACACGTTAGCAAACACACACAAGTTAGTATACACACACACGTTAGCATACACATACACGTTAGTATACACACACACACACGTTAGTATACACACACACGTTAGCATACACATACACGTTAGTATACACACACACACGTTAGTATACACACACACTCGTTAGCATACACACACACTCGTTAGCATACACACATATATATATATATATATATATATATATATATATATATATATATATATATATATATACATATATTGATGCATTTGTACGAATTACATAAACAATAATTCGTTCTTCTATTATATTCTAGATAACTAGACTATGTGTAAAAGGAATGGCACCAAACAAACTAAAACGTTACTTCATTGTTAAAGTTTTTGGGAAGAACATTCTCTGTGACACCGTATCTGACGGAGGAGGGTGGCTAGTCATCCAAGTATAACTTAAACAATTTGTTTATTTATATCTAATTTCAAAATATTTAATAAATAGGTTATGGAAATGTAAAAAAATAAAAATCATATGTCTGAATTAGAGGTTTGGGTGACTGCTTGGTCTAGTGTTATTGGAAACGTATTCAAAACCCTTCGTGATCAATAAACTTTCTTCATCTTACATGTTTCTTTTATAGCAGTCGAAATCTATTAAATAAAGAGATACAAACAAGCGCAACAATTTCAATTAATTTTATAGAAGGATAAACCTCATCACAGTGCAGGGACTTTAATACATAGTCATATGATGCTTTGTACTATCTGTTTTTAGCGTATGACTGATCAATGTAATAAAAAAAATATTTATAATGTTGCTTCCACAATACATGATACTAATAGTATAACACGTTTCTACATTGTATATACTACTCTGGCCTAGATTCATGGTTCGTATAAATATCGTCTGCTACTATTTGTAGTATGAAATCATAGCTAGAATTGTTCTTTATTAAATGTAAAAAATGGTCACCTTGCTATTGTTAAAAGAGAGAGAGAGAGAGAGAGAGAGAGAGAGAGAGAGAGAGAGAGAGGGGGGGGAGATATGAAATGCTAAGATTTATATTCCAAACCAGAGCAGCGAAAAACCCGGCTACTCAGTCAAAATAGACCCACATATGAACAGTTCATTTTTATTGCTTTATAAAATTCATTTATCCGATTTCTATAGCATTAGAAGTGATGGGTAAGAAAGACAATCTTTACTATTTATTTTTTAAGGTGAAAGTTTAACCTTTTAATAAAGGAAGGCACATTTTCTTTTCAGATAAATAAAAGAATACACACATAATGTAAAAAAAAACAACAAAAAAAAACCCCAGAAATATTTGTTTTACAAAATGCCCATTATTTAATGTTTAAGCTCTGGCATTATATAATAAAATTCATAAACAATTTATAAAAATAGCATTATATTTGTTTGACATAATTCCCTACTACTATAATGTCTTAGCCGATGGCAGTTTTATTCACCTGTAGCTTCTTGTATCTGCTGTAACAGTCGAATTGGGGTTAATAGACAAATATAAAATGTCGCCCTATTTGCAACTTTGTATGTCACTTAATTTTACTTTAGAACCTAATGCAGGGACTTGATAACCCAGTTTGAACACGTGATAAGCACCATTAGAGTTTGGAAAAAACGCACATTGTACAAAAACAAAATAAATACATAAAATTGATACAGTTTATCCAATAAAAGTATTATTTACGATTATATGAGAAATTAAAAGAAAAAAGTATATATTTTGTTTAAATGTGTACTAATACAATTACATAAGTTTTAAAAGTAGCCAACATCCAATAAAAACTGTCAAAATCATAAAAAAAAACAACCGGAAAAAATATCAGTGAAATCATAAATTTAAAGCTACAACACCGTTTACCCTCTATTAAAAAATGTACAATACACCATTTAAAGCAACAAACTATTAACACATTCATTGTACACCACAGCTAGCTTAGTAATACACGTATTTGAATCTTGACTTAGTTCAAACGCAGGTTGTACATTCTAATATCTTCCTCGTCAGACTCATTATTATCACCTGGTGTGTTTTTCTTGCGCATGCTTGTACATCTGATAAACAGATAAGGAAGCTGAAGCAATAGCCCCAATAGGGCCACCTAGTAGAAACCCCCCTAGGGCTGATCCTAAAGTCACTCCAGCGAAAACTTTCTGAGTCTGAAATTATATAATTGTTTTATATCAGTATCAATAAGCGAGATTAAAATAATTGATACCAACCGTTAGTTGAAATGAAGCTGTCACACGGTGACTGTTTGTGTTATTTGTGTGTAAGTGCGTACGGGAATGGTTGTATGCGTTTCTTTTGCTCGCGTGCCTTCATAATAGTATAAAATATCAGCTTTACTTAGGTTGGGAGAGTGGGTCGTTGTGCACGTGACTATATGGCTGACTAGAGTTGTAGCTAAACTGATAAATCGAGACGTGTCGAATTCGTTATGCGATGACATGTATTATAATGCGGGCAGTTTAGGAAAGACCTGGTAGCAAAAGGTCATGCTGGGGAGGGCATGTTTATGAGTCGTTTATAACATAGTTGTGTGTGTTGTTGTTGTTTATTCAAGTGTTATATCAAAAGACTTATGTTATATACGATATAGCATAATGATGAAGTATATATCACGTAAGACTTATGATTGATTTATGAAATACCCGGATCAAGTGCTTTCAAGTTACATAATCTGATGTGAGATCCAATGTTAATATGTATACACATAGAAATAAAAAATAGTTTTTGAAGTAAAACAAAAAATAAAATAAGTTAAAAAATTCAAATCATATTTAAAATCAAACCAAATTTAACAGCCAGAAAACAGTAAATAGTTAAACTTATCTGAAAAATTTCTTAATTGAAATTAAAGAAAACAAAAACACAATTAAATTTACTTTCCATCAAAGAATATACGGAGTTAAATTATAAGTAAATAAAACGGCGGAGGGGGGGGGATAGCCGAGTGGTGTAGATACTCGACTGTCGATCCTCGGTTAGACCCATGGAACATTTCCAGGTGAAATTTGATACACTGTTTTCTGATGCCACTGTTTTCTGACGCCACTGTTTTCTGACGCCACAGTTTTCTGACGCCACTGTTTTCTGACGCACTGTTTTCTGACGTCACTGTTTTCTAACGCCACTGTTTTCTGACGCCACTGTTTTCTGACGCCATTGTTTTCTGACGTCACTGTTTTCTGACGCCACTGTTTTCTGACGCCACTGTTTTCTGACGCACTGTTTTCTGACGCCACTGTTTTCTGACGCCACTGTTTTCTGGCGCACTGTTTTCTGACGCCACTTTTTTCTGACGCCACTGTTTTTTGACGCCACTGTTTTCTGACGCCACTGTTTTCTGACGCACTGTTTTCTGACGCCACTGTTTTCTGACTTCACTGTTTTCTGACGCCACTGTTTTCTGACGCCACTGTTTTCTGACGCCACTGTTTTCTGACACCACTGTTTTTTGACGCCACTGTTTTCTGACGCCACAGTTTTCTGGCGCACTGTTTTCTGACGCACTGTTTTCTGACGTCACTGTTTTCTAACGCCACTGTTTTCTGACGCCACTGTTTTCTGACGCCATTGTTTTCTGACGTCACTGTTTTCTGACGCCACTGTTTTCTGACGCCACTGTTTTCTGACGCCACTGTTTTCTGACGCCACTGTTTTCTGACGCCACTGTTTTCTGACGCCACTGTTTTCTGGCGCACTGTTTTCTGACGCCACTGTTTTCTGATGCCACTGTTTTCTGACGCCATTGTTTTCTGACGCCACTGTTTTCTGACGCCACTGTTTTTTGACGCCACTGTTTTCTGACGCCACTGTTGTCTGACGCCACTGTTTTCTGACGCCGCAGTTTTTGACGCAACTGTTTTCTGCAGCATCAAGGGTATAGTGTTAAGTCCAGTTTCCGTTATCTCATTTAAACAAATCATTTTCGCATAAAACACAAAAATCTGGCAATCAACGGGTCCGTAAACCCGAGTCCTCCAAGTCATAATTTGATGATACTTTCACACAATCATGCTATTTTGAATGACGATTGTCTGAAAGTGCGAAGTATGAATTATCGGGAGGTGTACTGTTCATATAATGTTTACCTCGATCAATACCAGTTAATAACACTAAGATTTTTTTTTCCATGTCATGGTTAAAGTTCCGAGCTTTTCGTGTTCCGTGTTCCGCCCAGATAGCCGTTGCACATTGGGATAAATTGAAATCATAATTAGCCATATCTGGAGAAGAAATGTTTTACTAATATTTCATCTTGTCTATTTCCGGTGCTCTTCCGTGCTGCAAGCCATTCATCCCACTTGATCGCACCAGTACCAATTCTGTGTTAAAAAATAGTGTGGCCAGCAAACATCCCGATAAGCTACACATCTAACTCTGGTTGGGTTTGTGGGACACCCAACTTTCATTAAAACCTGGAAAAATCACCGATGGCCGAACCCTGAACCCTCCGGTCAAAAAAGCAAACTCTCTATACTCTCGATCAACCTGATATTATAGACTACCTGAGAGCTTTCCTCGCTGTTATATCTGCACCAGTTAACAAAATGTTCACAGTTTTTATATAGCGGGTGATATTGTATTAGTCAAGTTTTGACCTGGCTCTATTCACTATCTCATGAGATGAAAAAGGTCTGAAAGATAAAAGATAAATTAGCGGAACATTGAAAAGACAAAACTGTAATTAAGACTTAATTAAAGAAAAGAACATCACACAATACACAGAAAAATATGTCTGGTTTGAAACATATGAACAGTTTGGTTAATGAGAACCAGCATCGAGGCCGATATTTTTAGTCTGCTTGAATTAATAAAAAAAAAGAAATCATAACTTCACAGATACATTATAAATGGAATCCAATATATATATATATATATATATGAGATGCAGATGTTACCGTGTGTCACTGGGAATTTCCTTAGACAGCACACCACATGAATTTGATATTGAACGGAAGTTAGTAAAAATTGTTTGACTAGAAAAATGAATTGATTGCTAAAATACTCCTCATTATTGTTGGTGTTATTTTATCTTTATATTGTGATACCGTGTTTTATACAGCCCAAATATTGATGATGGCTCTCTCTGTGAAACAACCATAATGTCACCCTTTATTGCATTATGTTATATGTGAACAAGACAGTCTTTTATGTCTTATTTATTAGGGCAGCTTATGAAAAGACTTATGAAAAGTTTTAAAAAAGTAACTATTACATTTTCAGTAAAGTTGTTTTGTCAATGGTTTTCCATATACTATTTACATTTCCACTTTGTTACATTTGTTAAAAACCTCAATAGCCAACAATAAAAAAAAAAAAACTATAGTTTAGCAAAGAAATACTTAGTGATGTTACGATAAAATTTCATATAATATATTACCTCTTAGTAGTATCCAAATCGTTAGCAATTTCAGCCATGTTGCTTTTAACGACATAAAAAAAAGATTCCTCTACTACTTTGACTACGCCTGGTCAGTTAATATGAGGGAGTATCTGCTGACCGCTGATTGCAAACAGACCTGGTTGATTGCCTTGTACATTCACTAGTTTATTGTCACCTGAGTCAACGGAAACTTGAGATTATGAAGATCGGTTTGTGTGTAAATCTATCTATCTTTATATATATATATATATATATATATATATATATATATAAAACATCGTAATAATGGTGCAAATACTAAATACGTTGCATTGACATTACAACTTTTAAAAAAAAGGGCAGCTTCAACGATGTACTATTTTTTTTTTATTTCACGGGATGTGGAATATTAGTGCAAGATATGCAATATACCCTAACCATATAGCCTCGCCCCCCCCCCAACACACACACATCTATTTGTATATATATATATGTAGGTAGCCGATATCTTAATAAACACAATATCAAAATCAAACAGTACACTTACCAACATAAATGCCCCAATGAGAGAACATGTTTCTGTGTATTTTTACTATATCGCCAGGTTCAAGATTATTAATCACATTAAAGTTATTGCACTTGATAATCGACTTTCTGTCAGATTCATACGCAGCAACTCCGTGGACTTTCTGGTAATTTATAAAATCAAGCTATTAAAATCTATTTACTGAGAAGATATGGATCATTTGATCTAATAAATATTTAATGCAGTTGCTCTGAATTTACGATATAATTGTTATCTAAGTATATGGAAAAGTAGTGTTATTGAATTACTTTTTTAAATCGTCGCACAATGATATAACAATTTTTTTTCGGTTTAAGCTCCAATGCATTTAGTCTCATACAAAAGTTTTAACAAAATATATGCCTATGGCTTTATGTAATAACACATTACTTGCATTTATATCGATGTGACATTCTAGGATACACATTATTTTCTAAAGAACTAATTGAAATATGTTTATTTATTTATTTTTTTAAATAATAAACTTTATGCAAGTTTTGTCTTCTCAATTTTTTTTCAAGAAATATTTGCAGAAACCTATAAAATGTATATACTTGAATCATTGAAATGATATAAACAATTAATACATAAATACTTCATCGTGTTGGGTGAGCAGCAATCCGTATCTGCACCAAAAGATAAAATGTTCGCAGCTTTTAAACATCTTATCATACGGCAGACGACCAACTTTGCTTTTTGCCCTTGCCACAATGGAATGTCTTGACAAAGGTCTGATAAAATAATGCAAAACAGTTTCATAACTACACTAGGCCTTATAACAACACTAGACTTTATAACTACACTAGACTTTATAACTACACTAGACTGTATAAGATAAAGAGATGACCAAGTCATTACAAATCATATTTTTTGAATATTACATTATTCTGTATCGCTTCATGCTGACCTACAAGCATGCTTTACTTCAAAACCGTTATTACATTAAGTTCATTTATGTATAAAATTGTAATTTATACATTGAAACAAGTTTATGTATGCAAGCTGGGTTATGTAGACATTAAAACATAATTATGTATGCATACTAAGTTATGTAAACATTAAATCAAGTTTATGTATCCGAGCTGGGTTATGTAAACATCAAAAATGGTTTTGTCTGCAAGCTCTATTATGTGAACATTAAGAACAAGTTAATGTATGCATGCTCTGTCATGTAATAATTTCATGATTCATAGTTTCATTTCACGCTGTTAGATAGGGAAAATGATTAGTGCCAAATATGAAGAACATAATTATTATTCATCGATCTCAACTTCTACTTAGAACTCAATATTTTAAGTCAGCCCATACACAATGACGGCAAAAACATAGAACTGAATGACAGACAAGATAATAATTAGTAAAATCAGATAATCACTCACAATGAAAGTATATTTCAAAATAATATAATAAAATATATCATTAACTAAGTTCTCACGATTTTTTTAAAAATAATTATATGTGCAGGTGTCGAGTGGTTACCTCAGGTTACCAAAATCACGAAAGACGACTTCATTTCCTCTAGCTACTGATAAAAGTGATTCTTTTGTTACCACAATAGTTTCTGGTACTCCTTGTAGGTTGCAGTCTTTGGTTTCACTGATGTGAATTATCATACTGTCCCCTGTAGAATAATTCCATATAAAAAAAAATGTATTTATAAAATGCAATTTTTTTTTATATATTGCTTAGATAATACAAATATTTATAAAAATATCATTACGAATATTACATGATTTCCCATAATTCTCTCTCTCTGTCTATTTATAATGATTAGCTCATGTTAATTTAAGCTAATGTATAAAAAGGTTATCTCATTTTGTTATTATTATTTTTTTTTTTAAATATTAAATTTTGTGATGCATGTTAAGCAATGAAACATAATTAATTTATCTAGTCTATAGTAGACTTAGAGCACAAACCAGAATCACTATTTTGACATGAGGTGAGGCTAAATTATTCAGAAGGTTAAACACATCTGCATGTTGTAATAGTTCACAGGTTATAAATATAATCCCACTGTACACACCAAAGCGCATAACTAATGTGAACTCGGCTACAGGAGGTATTAAATTAGGTCACTTCATAACATTACCATCACGTATATATATATATATATATATATATATATATATATATATATATATATATATATATTTCATGAAAAGATCTAAACCCTTTAATATATTTTAATGACCTGATTTTTTTTTAAAATTATTTTAAATTATTTTCTATTAAAAGATTACTAAAACGCATTAGCTTCGTAATTCTATTGTTCAATGAGACGTTATTTATTTAATTCGTGTATTGCCATGTAGAATTTATACCTGTGCCAATTTTCAGCTTTTTCGTTAAATTTGATTTGAACATTCAAAGAAAGTAAAACTAATTAAAACAATATTTAATTGTACGAGAAAATTAATTAAATTTTCTAATAATTTAATTAGCGAGACGCTATATATATATATATATATATATATATATATATATATATATATATATATATATATATATATATATATATATTAATATTGAATTCAGTTAATTTTAAACAGGATGATAGGGAAAAAATCACATAACTGTTTTGTTTAGGAATTATGTTAAATTAAATAACTCAGAATTTAACATATAGGGCCTACCTACCATACATACCTTTAGAATTTAACTATTTTACAAATAATATTAAATAAAAGCGTGGGTGATTACAACATACTAAACTTTTTATACTTTTAAACAATACATTTAGAAAAATAATCTCTATTACCAGATTGGCGCTTATAATTTGAGAAATTATAATTTACATCATTATTGATAAGATGAATTATGTCTTACTGTTCAGCGCATTATTGTAAAAGCTTAGTTTTTGTTTCAACGTTTTTTTTATGTATCTGTTTTTATTCATCTTAATATTTTCGTTTCTTAACAAATTACTGAGATTTAGATAGATTTTTATTTTTTATTTTAGTTAGTATGTTGACGGTCTTTCAACTGATATTATCAATTTAACTTTTCTACAAATATTTATATGTAGAAAAGTAAAGTAGTTTTCTGAGCTATAAACAGCTATATAAACCCACAAAAATATTCTCAAGCCAAGTAGCCATCAACATTACCATAATTTTATCATTATTCTAGCTTTTACCAAACAATACTTAATTTCGATGTTTTTTGTTTTTTTTTATTAAATTGCTACCATCGGAACCATACGAAAATTTGAAAACAAGATTAATACAAATCACACGAAATAATAGTAGTAATTTACATTCATTTTTATATTGCTAAGGTATTTTGCTTTTTTTGTGTAAGGTTTGTTATTAATAAGTAATAATAAAAAGTAAGCCACACTTTTTAGAACCTTTCACTGTCCAGCGTTTATCTTACCCACGTAAACTCCCCAGTGGACATGGTGATGGGTTGGGATTTTCACCACGTCTCCTGGCTTAAGACGTCTTACAAGATTCAAGTTTTTCTCCATCGTATTTGTCTCTGTATAAATAAAAAAAACAATGCTATTTTTTGGAGGGAATAAAAGATGTTAATATAATAAAATCTGAACATTTATTTCATTAAATTAGTTGAACGGTAATATCAAGCAAATATCGAGAACAGACGATATTTGTTATCACTTACTACCATATGAATCAATGCAAATAAGCCTGTCTCGTAACTCTCAATCATAGAGATAAAATGAGCACCAATTTATTGAGGACTCAAGATATTTTATGAAATATATTGGTATAGGAAATGAATGATGTCTATTTCTAAATGATTTTAGTCCCATGAAATGAGATGAAGAAATGTTTCAAAGGTCTCTATAGACTCGATAACTATCATCAGTGTATAATAAGCTTTAAATACAGTCTCTCTTTTGTTTCGAAAATTTGAAATCTATTCTAACTTTCAAAGATCAATCGATTGTTAGGTATTATCGATCATAATACACTATTTAAAAACGTTTATATCAATTAAGTTAATACTTAAGGAGCCTGAAATTATTTATTTGTTTATTTAATAATCTGCTTTATACAAGTACAATTATTCCTGTGTTTGTGCGTAGAGCATGTCATAGTATTTAGTCTGTCTTAGATCGTCTTACTAATAAAAATATAAAATATATATTGTTAGTTTCAATCAGAAAAAACGGAGGCCATTCGTGCTATATATATATATATATATATATATATATATATATATATATATATATATATTCACTTACACAAGTCTTTTGAATGTAAATGACGTTTGAAACAACGAATTGAAAGATGTTAAGCTGAATGGAAATTAACGGTACTTCAACTTTTAAAAAAAGAGTGATATTTTTCAGCTCAATCATAATATATAACTTGAGATATCATATCCTTGCAGTTTTTTTAAATACATATTTACACCTAAACAATAAGTATAAGCTGTTTGATACATCTATCCCAGATGAATTTATCAATAACGATACATTTCTTTATGTATGTATTACATATTTGAAATTATATCGGTAGACTGCAAGTTATATATTCATATATATCTCATAATCTAAGTTACCTATCTACATGTCCTGTACATTTCACAGCATAATACCTACCTAAAATAAAATTACGTTGTATGAGTGGTATTTTTTTAAATCGATAGTTCTAACCTGCAAGTCAAAAACAACAACAACAAAACACAGCGGTGAATATGTAGACTGATAGTGAACAAAATATTTTTTGAATCGATAACAATCTTTCATTCACGGAAAAAAAATCTACTTTCATTTTCATTTTTCTGAATTTCTAGCATATAGACTTAGTCCACATTTCATATCAACGACCTGTTATTTTATTTTAGTGTTTTATATTGCTATATATAAGAAGAAGATTGATAATTTTATAATCAAATTATTATGTTGATAATTTTACAATCAAATTATTGTGTTGATACATTCAAAAATCTTATATTATCACCATGAGATGTTTATTTATTCTAAACACATTATAGAAGAGCCTAAAGCAAATCAACTTACGCGATTTGTTTTATTTCATTATTATCTGTTTTGATATAAGCATCATATCAAAATTATAAATTTGCTTATTTTACAGTTTCCGAATATATAGTAAACAGGTAAAAAGATTACTCTTAAAAAATTGCTGTAGTCAAATGTAAAAACACAAAGACAGTATAAAAGAAAAACAATTTCATTTTTAAGAATTGTTGTTCATATGATAAATAAATCAATTAACAAACCAAAACCTTGCTTGGGTTTAAACTTACATGTTAACTGAATAAAATATAAACTTAAAAAAAAAAAAAAAAAAGAACTCAGATGCCTTGCGTTTCAAATAAACTAAAATGTTTTCGATCCATATTTTATTTTCCTTTTTAACAGACAACTCATTGTTATATTTAGAAAATGTCTCCTATAGATTTACATTGTGACACAATTGGCTTATTGCTCAAAAAATCGACTTACCAGACTCAAAAGCACGCTAGCCGATTTGTATGTATGGAACGTAGGCCTATGTTGTATTTTATCATTATTTATAGCGAAGCAAAGCAAGTTTATAGATAACATTGACTGCAGTAATAAGCAGCACAGTACAATTTATTACATCTGTTGAAAGGTTATCCGCCGATATATTTTTCTCTGATTCAGAAGGTTTCGAATTAACTATCTGTAGATAAAAACATTAAAAATCACGACATAACGGTTTTAGATTAAAAGTCAAATCAAAAATTAAAAATCAATGTTCTTTGTATTAGAATATCGATTTTAAATTTAACGGGTTACGGCTAAACTTTTAAAATTAATACTACTTTTCAACTAAAAACAAGCAAAACGAATCATCAATTTCAAAGTAACAAGCACATGTATTTTTTTACACAATATACAGCAAAATACACATAAACATACAAACTATAACAAAAATGAGAGTACATAACTACAAAATACACATACAAATACAAACTATAACAAAAATGAGAGTACATAACTAAAAAATACACATACAAATACAAACTATAACAAAAATGAGAGTACATAACTAGCAAAATACACATAAACATACAAACTATAACAAAAATGAGAGTACATAACTACAAAATACACATAAACATACAAACTAAAACATGCACATAAAAAGTATCAACATTCTCATAAACATACACATAAACACACACACTAATACACATATCATAGTACATAAATAGCATATGTTTATTGTAATAAATACACTTCACGAAATGATGCCTGACATTTTCAAAAATAATGCTTTCTGACTTTCCAAGCTAGTAAACAAATGTTTTAGTTTAGGGCCGGCAAAAAGAGGTGCAATGCCCGATTGTGAAGTGGTTGAGCTGTGCACCTATTTTCACACATGTAAATAAACGCTTTGTTAGTTGGTTTACTTTTTGAATAATTAGTTAGCTACATTAGAGAGAGAGAGAGAGAGAGAGAGAGAGAGAGAGAGAGAGAGAGAGAGAGAGAGAGAGAGACCAGATTATCAGACTGGGTCTTCTTAAGTTTACATAGTGTGACAAAATGAGTATTAGTGGGTCGTCAATTGTGTGAATGTGTCACAAATTGCGTGTGTGTATTTTCAATAGTGTGTGTGTGTGTGTATTCCCATATGTGTGTGTGTGTGTGTGTCAACAATTGTGTGTGTGTGTGTGTGTGTGTGTGTTAGTATGTCTTGTGTGTGCGAAACATCTCCTACTCCCACGGGCTGCACCACTGCCCCCTGAAACACGATGCCCTCTATGACGATGGTGGTAACGTCACCTGGACGAGAGAGAACGAGACGATGTGGGCGTTTGGGAGACGAGATCGAGACCACGGGTCATTTGCGTGGGAGGTAGCTGATAAAGAGACGTGGGTGGAGCGAGGCAGGATTTTGAAAGTTACAAGGTCAGCGTCCATTGTTGAGATTGGATGTTTTTACTTATTTTTTTTGTTATTAACTGTAGACTTTGATGTTACGACTGTTTCTATACTTTTGCTGGCTATTACAGTAGCCTTAAACTACGTAGGGCCATGACAACGATTTCACTAGGACTTGACCCCGGAACGTCAGGTCGACAGTGGAACGCCTACACAGATCGAATCATTTTTTTCCACAGCTGCTTACAGCGAAGCAGTCCATAACATTATAGAATATACTACAATCGCTGTGTTTTTTTTCTGATAAATTTCTTTGGAAAGTAAACCAGTCAACGTTCATACACTGTGTAGTACAGTATAATTATTAGTTTAATGAAAGTTTGTTTACAGAATTTGAACTCACTTGTCTTACTTAAGATAATCAATAACTCGAAACATAAAAAAAAGTAAAGCTCTTTTAAGCCCCAAAAAGTTCATTGGGCAGACGAAGTGTACAATTTATTTGTTTCAGTAAGCTCAGTTTATAAAGAAATTTTGTGGTTAGCACAACGCCCAATCGCCTATATTCCCCCAACTTAACAGTCTAGTACCCATTTGAAGCTGGGGTGGACGTGTGAATGCCGAATATAAATATTTTTAATTTGTCCATATCATCTGAAATTTCCATTTTTTATATCAATTAAAGGTTTTTAGCAGTGGTTCCCAAACTTTTTGAACCCATGGACCCCTTTTTACAGTCAAAACTTGTCCCTGTTCAAACATTGATTTAAGTTTCTCATGTATGATATTACAATAAGCTGTTCTGTATTTCTATGGATTCATATGTGTTTGAGATTTGAGTTTGCCCAAGCCCGAAAGGGTTTAACTGACAGTCGGGAATATAAAGTGAATAATTTAGTCAAATCTTTGGTTCAGGTCTGCATGAAGAGCTGTTAATTGTTAACACTAAGCAAGCAAACCTTCATCACTTTTTTGCAATTTCGAAAGATTTGCAAACTGAGAACATTCTCCTCTTCCCAGGTTGTGTTTGTACAGCAAACGTTTAGCCAAAAAGCTTTTAGTTTTGATTAACATTTATTGGTCACCTTGTAGCATCAAATTAGTTTTGTAAATCTGTCAAATAGATCAGTCATTTGGTTATGTCACTCTTGAGTTAAATTGCGTCACAAATCATTGTCTTTGCTTTCCAGGAATTCCAACACTGAGTCAAAGAGCGCATAAAATAGTTTTTAACACGCACTTTTAGATAAGCAACGTCCTTCTGTGTGAAGTAATGAACTATTATAGTCTTCATCATTTTCCAAACATATTTGAGCAAAACATCTCTCATTTAAAATATTCCTTTTGATTTTATTAACGTTATTAACTGCTTTAAAGACATAATCGAGTGATCTATGCAAACATCTACAAAAAAATTTGCGAAAATACATTTTGTACAGTTTTTTTTTAGTGTGCCAGAAAGCCTAGATATCTTCCTAGCATTGCCGGAGCACCATTAGCAGCAACAGAAATTGTATTGGTCAAGGGCATAGTCTTTACATTGAAAAATCTTTTTAATTAAGTAATTTTGTTTTACCTTTTGCATCGGTTTCCAAACTTTAAGCAAATAATTCTTGAAGAAAAATTCGTTTTTTTACAAATCTTACATACACTAAAAGTAACACTTCGTTTCCTGGTAAAGTGGACTATGTAGTTGTATAGAAAATTCAGATGTTTTAAGAGCTCACATTCCGTCAACCATTTGTACATTATTATTTATTACTATGTGGAATTATTTTTATAATGTGGGAAGCTTGTTTGTACAAAACGGTGCATATTAACTTACAGCTGATAAAATAATTTTATATGAAACCTTGCGCGGACCCCCTGAAGTTGTTCAGGGACCTCCAAATAAATGTTTATCTTCCACGGACCCTCTCAAAGATACAGTTTATAGGTAGACAGTAAGTACATTTTCTATGTATTGATTGGTATTATTTTCTAAATTTGACATATTCATTGCAATTAGTTGTTAGGTATTTGTCTTTTTTTGAACTAACTTGTTATTACAAGTTAGTTGACCTATACGTGTACATGGAAGTTTACCTATATGTGTCCATGGAAGTTTTCATCTATGTAACATAAACATGAAACTAACTTTTAGAATTGTATCAGATTAGTTTGACTCACAATAGATAAGGTGAAACAAACAATAGCCATTTTTTTTTATGTTGAGCCAATGAGATATTAATTACTTCGTGGTTTTATTGTGACAAAGATTTACCTGCGGTACTAGTGTGACAAAGAATTACCTTCGGTATTATTGTTTCAGAAAATTAGGACAATAATTACCTGTGGTATTAATGTGACTGATAAATTTGTCTCAAAGCAATTCTAATATAATTAGTTAACACAAGTACATGACATTGAAATATTTTTTTTTGTCATTTAAAGAAAATAGCAACTAACGTTAAATTAATATTCACACAATAATGTTTTACTGCAAACAATACAAAATACAAAGAAATGATAAATGCAAACCATTTCTAGATATACATCGCTTAGCCAGTCTCGCACACAGATCTACTTGCTAACATATACAGTGAGTATAGATAGTTATATAACACACAGACATTATTTTTCAAGAAGTTTACGTATTTATAAACTTTACTTTCTTGTGCCTTTGACATAACTGTCACTATATTAAAACACGGATATTCAGCATTAACCTATTTTCTTTCAGCTGTTTCCAATGTCTACTTTTGTCTAGACTGGTCAGTTTTACTTAGAAAATGATAAAACTATTGTGCTTTACACCGGTAACTAGCGTACGATAAAGAAACTGGCATATATATATATATATATAGTTGCAGTATTATACCACATCAATAACAAAACGAAAACGTCGCTACTTGATTTCAACGAGCAAAACATTCGCACTCAATTATTGTGTTTATTACTTAGGTTATGAAAAAGATTGGTTTGATTATGAAAGACGATTAAATATTTTTTAAATTATATAGCACAAATTGACACTCTACGTTATGCTGTTCCACCAATCTAAATGTATAAAACTTACATTATTCACACGCAACTGAATTATAGGTTGAGCTAGGTATAAACAATTCGTATTCTAAATTGATAAATTTTTTTTGTAAAATTAAATCTATAACTATTTTCTACGGTAAGCAGAATCATTATGGGAATTAAGAAGATAATCTAATAACAGGCATACTACACTCGGTTAATAGTTTACTGACGCCACAAAATGACAGACTGAACATTAAAAAATAATTTACAACTAAATATTTGGACATTTATTTCTTGTTTTTTTCTGGAGTATTCTTCTCACTGTGTCGGATCAATTTGTACGCTGAGATTGACGATGCAGCGAAAGCACCAAACGGTCCGCCAAGAACGAAACCTCCTAAAGCTGATCCCAAGACAACAGCACCGACAAAAGCTCGAGACTGAAGATGCATACAGTTAATATTAATGAAAAAAAAACAACTATAACTGCAGATTTAAATATAATGAATTGGCTAAAATGAACATTATTTAGAGAAAATGAAAAAAAACAAATGTTAACAACACACCTGGGAGCTCACTTCCACTCCATATCTGCAGTCATTCACGAAATGTTCACAATTTTTGTACAGAGCCTGGTATGGAATTGGCCCCAGCTTTGAATAGGCCCTTTTGACGATTTCATCTTGAGGCAAAGGGCTGAGCTCGGATGAACATGACACCTAATTAGTAACTTAACATTACGTATTTTTTTGGTTTATTTTTAAATACTATGACTATTGTTTTGACTAAATGAAAAGAAATAAATGATATTGACCAATCGTGAATTAATGATGTCTCTCATAAAGTTTTGTGCCGTTCCCTGGCATCATTTTTATGTTATTTAAATATATTTTTTTCTAATAAAGCAATTGAACTTAACTATCTAAACTCTCATTGAGTCATTGTTTTACTATATTTAAAAGGCGAAGCCGTATCTATCTCGGTTGTAGCCACCCCTGGCAAAACATACACCTAAACCCTTTGTCGATTTAGTCTTTAATTCGTTAACATATTTTCCATTTTAATAACTTAAAATTTCTTGATTTGTATAATACACTATTACAGTTTTATTTTTAATCTAATATATATATATATATATATATATTAAAAAGGTTAAATAAAATTTAATTGTATTGTCCCTCGTTACCTTCTATTATCATCTTTATTAGCTTTATTTAACAGAAATCCTTGTGCTGCACTAAGTAGTGGTTCTAGTTTCACTTCAGATGTATGCGGGCTATTAAATAATGGCATACCAGATACGGACAATCTACTCCTGTCATCTCCTGACACATGAATGATATTGGTGTTACCTATATTAACAAAATATACACATCTCTTTAGTGCAATCTTTATTTGTTCATACCCAAAGATTCAACAAACTTTTCTAAAATTTTTGTTTTATTCATGTTTGTAGTTTGTTTTTTTTTTTGTTTTTTATTTAAACAAATACCCCGCCGTTGATGGTTTAACTATTTTACAGTTATCAAAGATCTTGCCACATTCTGTTCTATACGCAATCACAAATGCTTTTTTTTTTCAAATGATGGAACAAAATATACTCACCAACATATATACCAAAATGAGAGTAAAGTTTTCTTTTTATTTCAACAATGTCTCCACGTTCTAGAGTCCTAGCCACGTTGAAGTTGTGGCACATGATCAATTGGTCATAGTTTTCATGATGTCTTGCCTATGTGTTATTTAACAAGATAATTTTAGTTAGCATGCCAGAAAAAGTACATTTTATTGCATCTTTCTTACGACTCTTAATTATTCACTGTATAATAAATAATGAATAAACAGCTAGAATGAAACTATTTATTTGTGTTAAGTATTGCTAAATTTGCTATATATATATATATATATATATATATATATATATATATATATATATATATATATATTTACATTTACTCAAATGAAAGGCACACGTGTAATTAATTTAATATTTAAAATTTCATTACGAAAAATTCGTGTTTTTTTATATGTTAAGAAGAAAATAAAACAAAGCTACATTTAACAAGTACTTATACAATCATTTTCAATGTCATATATATATATATATATATATATATATATATATTCTATTTTTAAATAAGTATTATATACAACACTTGAGTTAAAAATTGATAAAGAAAGTATTCGATTACATATTTTAAAATGTGCACTATTTAAAACAAGCAATTTAAGTCTTTTCCTTTTCGGACAATGGCCATTTTAGAGCATTTTCGTGTACGCAGTGGCTACGGTTACGCCGGACGAAATCCGCATTTTTTTCCGGTTAACAGCCATAGATATTGCTCCACTCGTATGGGTCTTGATAAATAGAGAGGGAAGTAATCCTGTTGAATAACTGTTACAAAAATAAATAATGATTACGACCCTTTGATTAGATTTTATTATTTATATTTAAAATATAAGCAAAACGGTAATTAAGAAATTCTTATATTCGGCCCTGAGAGGTCAGATCGCGAAATTGATGTACACTTGGCAGGCCAAGACCTACAAAATGATATATACATCATGGGTCTAGGACTTATGGTTGCTGAGATATAGGGCGGTTATTTTGTTAATATAGCTTATATAGTAAAAACGGTACTTAATACGCCCCCTTTTTCGACCCTCAGAGGTCAGATCGCGAAATAAACTTTTGATGTACACTTGGCAGGTCAAGACCTACAAATTGATATATACATCATGGGTCTAGGACTTATGGTTTTTGAGATCTAGGGTGATGACGGACAGACAGACAAAACGGGGACAATAGATCATTTTTTTTCGAAAATGCTCTAAAAAACAAATTAAAATGTCATTGATAGTTTACCTGCTTTCCATACCTGCACCAATCAACAAACACTTTACAGCTTTGGAATATCGCTTCGTACTTCATAGCGCCAAGTTTTCTTTTCGCTCTTGTAACAATTTGGTCTCTTGAAAACTGAGAGTCACTGTAAGCGAACAGGTTATATATATTTTTATTGAATCTGTTTTTACCATGAACTAACTCGTGTGAGATCACCATAGCATAACGGGACTTGCTTCATATTTCATTTTTACTTTATTCTTGTAGCATATAATACATTTAATATACTTACAAAACCATGATATTAAATTGGGATATCTAAATATATAATATAGTTACTAGGGCTGCTGATTAAATTGCGCTAATTTGCGATTATCGCGTCAAAAAAAAATTGATATTAAAATTTTTTAACGCAACACCTAAATGCGTTAATTTGATTAAAATGCTGAAAGTTCACCAAATCGATAAATAACGGAATTTCACGCAACAATTTGAAGTTAAATCCGTTCACTTATTAAGTAGATCTACTACACCCCAATTGTAATATAAAATGAAGATGTTTTGTTATATAGCCCTTCGACAATTGAACCTCCTGCTCCCTTCCCGGTCGATATAACAAGAAAAAAGTTTCATTCACTAGTTTACATTATATACTGTAGTGTATTGGTGGAGGTACTGTAGTGTATTGGTGGAAGTACTGTAGTGTACTGGTGGAGGTACTGTAGTGTGTTGGTAGAGGTACTGTAGTGTACTGGTGGAGGTAAAAGAACGACAAGTGTTTGGTGAACTCTGTTATAATTAGGTCAAAATAACGAGATGTTAGAAATTTTGTATCACCATTTTTTGGCGCCCAATTTTTTATTGCATCAAAATATTTTTCTCTAAGAGTTAGACCGGCAAACACTCTGATGCGACTGTTGCTATAACCAAAATGAAACGAAAGAAAAAAATTGTAATGTTGACACACGAAAGAACAACAGAAGATGAAAAATGAAAGCCGACCTATCAAAATTTTGCTTTGAACGTTTGAAACGGTAACATTAAAGAGTATCATTTTACTAGATATTTTTTTTATCAATTTAACTGACAGACAGATAAAAAAAAAAATTATTTTCTGTTGTTCACTAAAACATTGAACAAATAGTTTATAGTATGAAAGTAAATGAATAAATGCATATAAGAGTAACATTTATCGACATTGAAACGCAAAGCAAAAACTTCAAAAGAAGATTAAAAGTAAATTTGTCCTTCAACTCGGTGACTGTGGTTGTCTTTTCTGACGCGTGCTCCTAGTTTGAAACAATGGAACCGGTGTCAACTTGTTTTTGGGACATCTTTAAGTGGAGAGAGAGTGTGTTAAAAATGTGACTTGATGGGGAAAGAGGGGAGGAGAATAAAGAAAAAAAGCGTTAATAATAAGTGAGCGACAACTTTCTGGCTATACTATTATTTTATGAAGGAAAAAATACATTTGAGATATAAATGACGTGTGTATGTTTTTTTTTTGGAATGGGAAATGGATGGTAGCGTAAACAGACTTACGTGTGGGTGAAGTGAAGCAAAATGTGACAGGGAGGGAGGGAGGATGGGTTGACATACTTCATTAGTTCGGAAAATATGGTACGAAAAAAAGGTTAGACATAGTTGTTAAATAAAAATAAAACAATTCGCATCATTGACGTGATTGATACATGTCCATAAAATGGTCTCAATAACTAATTCAACAGACACATATACTAATGCTTAATAAATATGTTTTAATTCATAAAACCTCTTTCGTAAATTAAAATGACTTGTTTATTATGCCAATGCTATGCTTTGATATTATGACATATTAGTTTGAATACAAACAATTGTATTGTATTGTGTCAATAAAAATATGCGTTAATTTGCGATTAACATTTTTAATCATGCGTTAATTTCGATCATTTTTTTAATCGAACAGCAGCTCTAATAGTTACATAAATGCAAGCACATTTATAAATATAAAAAACATACGTGTGATAACAATCGTCTTCATTGTCTACTGAGACAATGTTGTCTTTAGCAACCGACATATATGATTCTTCTTTAACTTCAATGTCATAATGTCCATGTTGCCCGCTTTTAATGGCAGCAATATGAATCATGTTGCCGTAACCTGTGTGATTTTAAATTTATATGGTAGCTATAATACAAATATAACTAATTATGTCATTACACTTGTCAGCGATATACAAGTAAATATATTCTTACAACTTATAGTCAAGTTTATAACTCTGCCAGGCCACTAGACGGTACATTAATTGCTATCCCGAAATCTGTATTTTATGAGATCACGGGGTTCATTTGCAGCATACCCGTTAACGTATTTATGTCATCCGTGGTGACTTCATTGTCATTTCGCACTCGACTATAGTGAAAAGGTAAAACAGGCAAAGCAAACCCTTTTTATGAGTGTTTTCTTTGATCAAATGAAAATCATGTCTTCTTTCCTTTAAATTTAAACGTAGGCATGCAAATAAGATATATACCTATCTAAAGCTTTGCAATCTACTCGTCTATCATGCATTAAAAAAAATAATCTACTATCATTATAATCGACAGTTTACCTGATAGTCTTGGGTTCGATCCTCATTGGAACTCAGAGAAAGTTTCTTTGGTCAAAGTTTTTTTTTAAAGTCTCACAAGTCCACACAACTAAATGTGTACCTGACTTAAGTTGAGGGAAAAAAGGCGGCTGGGCGTTGTGCTAAACTCATAATGCCTTTATATGCCGTTGTTAAAGAAACAGATTAATTATACACTTAAGCTGCCACGATGGCGCTTTAGGTATAAGGTAATTTTATCGAATTACTTACTACTAATTGATACTGACGCCCGAGTCGTGTAGATACTCGACAGGCAACCTTAGAGTCATGGGTTCGATCCTTGGAATTATTCCAGGTGAAATTTGTTTCAAAGTCGTACCACAAGTCCACCCAGCTTTAAATGGGTATCTGACTTTAATTTGGGGTAGTAAAGGGGGCTGGGCGTTGTGCTAACCACATAATCCCTTTATATGCAGAGGTTAGTGAAATAGATAAATGCTACACTGTATCTGCTCCGATGGCCCGTTTGGGGCTTAGGGAACTTTGGTTTTTTATTATCAGTAAAAATGTATTAATATTTTCTTTTCATGAGTAAGTACTTTATTACGTGACTTTAAACTTAGTGTATTTGTATCTTCAAATGGATATAAGTTGACATACTTTTTCAACACAGTTTGTGACAGTGGTAGGCTTAGGTCCAAATGTCAATTTCAGTGTAATGGCCTGCTACTTTTTATCATTATAACCGCAATGACTACATGTATTATACATCGACTGACATATCAAAATTGTAGCCTAAATCTAAAGTATTTTATTTTTAGTGAAATGATTTTTGTATAAGTCGATTAGTTTAATATTATATTGCATCATGAAACTTTATGTTGATTAATACGTACGAAAAAAAAATAATAATTACTTACCAACATACAGTCCATAATGAGTATGACATTCTGTTGGAATTTTAAGAACATCGCCCGGTAGAATCAAACCCAACAGTCTTTGATTTTGCTGTACAACTGGATTCTCAGAATAAGATGGATACATTCTTTTGTTTTTTTCTTTTTTTTTTAGAAAATACAAATAAGATGGGAAAGAGTATCATATCATTAGAATTGACATGTAGCCTTTTTTCATGCTAATATATAATAAAGTATAATTTCAATTCTTTTTATTCATCGCTTAATCAATCGCGTGTTGTTAATAGCTAATTGTTCAATTAAAAAAAAAAAAAAAAAATTGTTAAAAAATATTTTTGAATATAAATAAAAAATTGCTTTGTTCATTTCGTTCATATTGTTCAGTTTGTTGTTATAAGTACAATGGCTATGCTAGGAAATAACATTTTAAAAAAAATGTCACGCATTTCTATTTTACAACAAACCAAATCAAGTGTGAAAAATGGTGATAGTTATAATATCTTTAGACGAGGCTTGTTCCAATAGATTTAGCAAATCTTTAGAACGGGCATTGGTCAAGAAGAGGGAAAAAAAAATCAACCAATTCTGCAGTCGGAATAAAATTTTACTAATTTCAAATTGGGGGGAAAAAAAAAATTCACATGTTATTAGCCTTGATCTAAAAGTGGGATTTTATTGAAAGGTTGAAATCAGCACCGTAGCGTGAAAATTCTAAGGCAGGGGCCAGGCATTCTACAGCAGGGGCCAGCAATAGCAGGGGGGGGGGCAGGAAATACATTTTACTAAGTAGAACAAATAAGCAGAGGGGGCATGACAAAACGCATGGGGCGTCCCCTCTGCCCCCCCCCCGCACGCTCCGGGCCTGGTTGAAATTGTTTACATTGAAATAAAACGCTTCTTTTTCTCTCTTTTTTTAGCATAATTTGTCCTTTAACGAAAAGTCAAAATATTACGAAATTTTAATATATCAGTGTACAGTGTGTTACAATACTGACTCTTACAACTTTTCCTTTTAAATGACATTTTAAATTATTCATTTACAATAGCTTACATATTAAATTACACGTGCGCATTACATATTTTTACCGTCCTACCTTTCTACTGTATTGCAAATCAAAATGTAAAAACAGATTTATTTCAATGAAACTTTTGATGTAACGATATTCACATGCATGCGCACAAGTGAGTGAACTACATTAATCAATTACTTTCTATTTCGTTTAATCACTCGTCGACTGAAAACATCGCAGATAACAAAGAATTGGTTATCGCGTACCTTTAACAAAGCAATCAACTTTCAGTTTCATTTTAACACTATTATCTTTAGTTTTCATTTATTTAATATTTAAATCATCAGTTAAACTACCAGCTAGAAGGAAAGTATTTTTTAAATTTAACCTTTACCGCAGGCTGCATAGAATGGCGTTTGATTTTCATTAACTATTTCCCCTTCTCCTCATTGTACGGTAGCCCTAGTCCTTCACACAATAAGGAGGTTCTACATACACTGTCATACATTGCATACATTTTGAGACTTCTTAACGGCCTTATGAGGCTTTACGTAGGCCTCGATAGCTATTACATTATTTATACCCACCTAGGGCGTGTGTATGTATGAATGTGGGTGGGTGTGTGTGGTCTTGAAAAGCTTTTACACAAACCTTAGGTGTGTCTAATTAATGTATGTATCAATATGTCCGTGTCCTCGAAAGCTATGGCTAAATCCCTAGGTGTATCTAATTAATTTATGCATGGATGTATATATATGTGTATGTGTGTGTGAGCTTGTTACCTTTCGCCACATGATAGTCAGTTTCATACATATTATTATAATATTTGAGTATTTTTCGGTTGTGTTCTTAGTATGACGACAATGTACATACTTCCTTCAAGCTTAATTACCTAATAGCTCGTAACATTCTTTTGGCTTAATTCAATAGAAGACACACACTGAAATATATTGAAGACGATAAAATATAGTATGATGAATATTTGAGTCACATTTTAAGTGGAGAGATACGATACACATGATTTATAAACAAAGTTATATGTATAGCAATATAATGAGTATTGCAGGTTTAATAACTTGAATGCAGATGGATGTACTTATGAATCTACTTCTAAAATGTCACAACTCATTATTCATTCAACTTTAAGACTGCATATTTAATAGAAAAATATTAAATTGATATGGATATCAATGTAATGATTGTCTATAGGTTATCACCATCAAGATATTGAGTCGTTTAATTAGCGGTGGTTACATTCATAATACTGATAATATCTAGATTGATTATCAGCCGAAAGCTTTTACCTGGAAAATGGAGGTTTTGTTTTTACTATCTACTTCCATGCAAAGTCAGGTGTAGGACTAAAACAGTCACGTGATTATGTGACAGATTTAATACGAAGTAGTCGTAAATAGATAATAAAGCTAAATGAATTTAAAGAAAGGGAGACAATGCATTGATTATCCGCTAAATGAAAGCAACCAATATTAGTTTCATCATTGGCTATGTTTTATAATGAAAATTTATCTTTAATAGATCTTTATGAAAAAAAGCGTTTGAAAGTCATTTTTTTTTTTAGTTTTTTTCTGTAGACAAATACACACAGTCTAACACATACATAAGTCAATATCATGAAAACAACTAAACTATCTGAATTCAACATAAGATGCAAATTTGTATCTGTAAGCAAAGGTCAACTATAAAATAAAGGATTGATATCAATGTAATGTTTTACTGTCCATTTGTGAATAAACCTAATTTTTTATATTATCTTTAAAAAATAAAACCAAGTGTTTACAATTAAGTTTTAATTCTCAAAGACATTAATCAATAAACATCATCATTTTAAGTATTACATATTTTTATATAACATATTTCATTTTCAAATGCTTTTCTCTCATTTGCGCTCTCTCTCTCTCTCTCTCTCTCTCTCTCTCTCTCTCTCTATCTATCTATCTCTAGTTCTCTCTTTATCGTCTCTCTCTGCATGTATATATAAACAAATTAATGATTTTACATTAAATAAAAACTTAATACAGTAGCAAAGTTGAATATTAAACAATAGAAAACAATGTTGTTTTCGTATTCAATTTTTTTCACATGCATTTCTTATTCATGTAAATCAAGGGATACTTATATTTAAAATTACGAATAAAGGCTAATTTTTTATGATTCCATAAAAGCTTTTAAACTTAACTACACAGCCTACCAATAAATAACTTTTTTATATGAATACAAGACATATAATCAATGATAAACTTTTCACAGCATTTCCTTGAGAAATCTATCTCCTATATTGACATATCGAATTGTAGTTTCACTGTAAACTTTCAGAATTTTGTACAGAAATTTATATTGTTCCTTCCGAGAGTAAAAAACAAAAAAACAACAACATAAGATTATGTATTGATTTGATGTGAATAATGGTCAATTTAATAAATTATAAATTTATAGTTTTATAAACAGAACAAAATAAAACGAATAATAAACAAAATAAGTTTTAGAAATGTATGTGATAAGGCAGAGGTCCTCAATTGTTATGCCTGGAGAAATATATTGAAAAAAAAAATTGCTGGTTTGACCCACCATAAAAAGTTGTTCATGTTTTTTTTTTTCCTTTGTTTTTTTTAAACTGATAAAATAAAAGGGTAAAATAAAATGTGGTCCAACACCCACATTGGCAGAACCTCTGAAATAGAGATGAGATATTGACATATATACGAGTTTTGCCTTAATTAGTTCATCCTGGTAAGCATATTAATTTATTGTTGATACTTTCTCATTTGAAGCAATTTCATTTTTGTTTTTTAAGAATGAGTAGGAAAGAAGATGATAATCATATCCTTGTTTGATTTTGTGCTTACAAATAGTGAGATTTATTGCAATCTTTTTACTTTCATTTCGTGGGTAAAATTTAACAAACACAATACGTATATACATCAACAGCAGAAATGTAAACACATTAACGTATTCTTTTTATCTGTTGCCATATTTGCAAAAGTAAAACTATAATCTACTTACAAGAGATGAAACAATCTCAGGTCGTAGTGACTTAAGTTCCCCAATTACTAAAGGGACATTAACTTCTTGGTTACTTTTCAACCTTTCTGTCAATAAAGTCAGTGCACACATGAGGCCACTAAACTCAGCTCCATTTCTTATAATAAGAAAAAAAAAAGATTAACTAATTTGAGACATTTTTCAGTTTACCATAAAACTAAAGATTCATATTCATACATCGCTAGAGGATCTGTCACACAATTTGTTGGTAAAATATTTACCAACATGTGTCGTAGATACGTTTAAATAAGGAATACATTAGAGTAATAATGTAAAATAAAATGCCTATTGTATCAAGTAACTGTGATAATTGTAACGATATGCACCTCCAACTTATATTTATTATATACTTTGTATTTTAATATTTTACTTTATTTCTTCAATATAAAACTTGAATTATTTTGTTGCATTGTGAGTTCTACTAGGATTGAGTAATACGACATCTAATAGCAATTCAAAGACTAATTCAAAAGTTGAATCTGACATCTGACACCGCAGACTTTCTTAACTTAAAATACTCTGAAGGTAGTCCTAAAATGGCAACTATCCACACGTTTTTTCCTCCATGATAATAATTCCTTGTTCTAAAAACTTCATAAAATAATATTAAGGTCAAATAAAAACAGACAGGAATTAGTCAGACAGTCCAAAACAGTGTGTTGACAGTTTTTATTTTAATTCTGACGGTAGCTATGGACTGTTAATTTGAGTCGCGGGTCGAATTTGGCTGGAACATTTGATAGGCGGGCTGAAACACGACCAGATGGGTGGATCAGTGTTGGTATGAGGTAATACACGTCGTGGGTAAACGTCTAATAAATACATAATCGACTGGCCTGGCGTACGTACGAGCAAGCGTGTGTATAACTTCCGCAGCTAAAAATAGACTGGGGAATTCCAAAGTTTTAGTCTCACTCAAGGGGAGTTAAGTCTTGCTTGGCTAAAAAATAATACTCGCCGGTACGGGTACCGGGCCTTTGATCTAGTTGTAACATAACAGGTCAGTGCTGTGAATCACTTTGAATCGAGTTGCGGGCCCTGGTTAAACAGGTCGGCGCGCCGGATATGACTATCGCAGGTACACTTGCCCACATTTGGTATAGTGTGACATCTTACTTGCAAAGATAAGCGATTCTCCCATACGGCACATTGCTGGACTGGAGATGTTTAACTAGGTTCCACCATTTGTTGGTGCTTAGATCTTTGAACAAAATTTGTACACAGACAACTTCATGTGTTTTATTTTCCTGATAAAAGAAAGTGACAATTTACACATTAGATTTACAAATGCATCTTTGTTTTTATAAACATAATTAAAGAATAAATTATATTTTTTTTTTATTATTTTCTATATTTTTATTGTTTTGCTCTGTTTTAAATGGAATAGTTTATTTGACTTTAAGAGATCAAAAAAAAAAAAAAAAAGGAAATGTTTTAATAACAGAATTTAGTTTTAGGTAAAGATAATTTTCAAACTAAAAAAAAAAGTATTTGGAAAAGAAGTTTTAAGCTAAATACTTCATTAAATTTTCTATATTTTTATGCAAGTTCCTTATCATTAGATGTCTTTGATTTAACTGTAGGCTTACAGATTCATGGCCGATATTTACTGTCAATCGCTGTTCATCCCATAACAATGTTTGCTTCCGATTGTTGCTTTTTATCTCAAACAAAGGTGTAGTGAGAACTTCAGAAGACAATGTAGGTAAAAACTGACCTATTGTCTGGAAACAAAGTGAGTTCAGTACAGCTCGTTACGTAATCCCACATGAAAACATGACGTAAATGTATGTATTATAAAACTGTACCTAAGACTGCAAAACAGGTGTAACTGTGAAACTATAAGTGGTTAATATTGGTTTAATTTAAAAAAAAAAGACTTTGACAGCTAGTAGAATATTAATAAAATGCTTGAAGAATAATATTTTCAACCTGATCTGAGATCATATCCTGTTCAAAGGTCACAACAACATTTATGTTATACTGGGTCACAAGTCTCCAAAAGTCATCTACAGTGTCCGGCTTTGGTAGCTGAGTAATAAAACTTTGATCTTTCTGTTTTAGTCCCTGCAAGTAAAAGACTGAAATGTGTACGTATTTTAAGATATTAACAGCAAGAAAAGAACTATAAAAAAAAGAGATGCATGCATGGAGAAAGATACAAAACAGTATAGCTATATGCACTATGTATATAAATATTGCAATGACTGATTAACTTAACGAATTTTTTTTTTTTTCATAAATACTGTCCTCTGAACAGTATGACATGTTTCACCTCAAACACGTTGTAAAACATTGGTTGTCTACAGCAGTGCTTCTCAAAAGTGGTGGGCCGTCCGGAGGGGGGCCGTGGAATATCGAAAAATTATAAATTTAAGCAATCTAAGCCAAAAAAAAAATAAATAGGGGGGCCGCGACAAATTGATTGGCGTTCCAAGGGGGGCGTGACTTCAAAAAGTTTGAGAAGCACTGGTCTACAGTTACTAAGGGAGGCAAACATAATCAAAATCAAACAAAAAATAATGCAATAAACGTTTGTTGATTTTAACCATGTATGACTATTTTTTTTTTTTTTGTTTTGGTATTTCAAGCTTAGCCTCAAATTAGGAAATAAATCAAAGAAAAATAGAAAAAAAAAATAGCTCATTGTAACTCTATGATAGATTATTTTAATTCACATAGCTTAGTTTACTTTTTTTTGTATTTCATCAATTCGACTATTTATTTTGTATAAATAAACATCTTCAAATTAAAGTGTAGTTGGTATAAAAGGAAAATATTACTGAATATTGATAATATATTAAAATGGGTTGGGATAATATTTGAACGAAGTCGTTTCGTGCTACCTGCAGTGAACAAGTCTGAGCTGTGTAGTTTGTTGCTTCGACACCATGTGTGCGAAATCTAAAAGACTTAAGTTGACCCAATCGTATTACTTTTAATAGGACTCAAAGCAGATGATAGCCAATCTATAGAATGGACCCGAGTGGATAAAGGGGAGGTTCAGCGCCGGATGCGGCTAAGAATTAGAGTAACGAAACTATTTGCAGCCAAATTTAGATATTTTGTATAAATGTGAAAAAAAGTCATATTCACCTGCACTCTAACAGCATTAATGTACCCACTCATTGCATCAGGTTCGCTATTTAGTGTAAGTCTGTATTTTTTTCCTATGAAACAATAAGAAGGAACATGAAGTCGAAGCGATAAATTCTACTTATAATTCATATAAAGTGTATGACACCAAGTATCGATACATTTTAAAGTTTCAAATTCAGGATTGCATTCATCTTCACAAATATTAGAATAAATACTTATTCGGTTACTGGGTAAAATAAATGAAGGTGTATTATTCTCTGGTTGTACATCTCTCTCTTTGTTTTGATCAACATTCTCTTCACCATCATCACCAGTGAGGAGGACTTCTGTGTTCACTATCTCACAGACATTGCAAAGATCCTAAGGAGATATTCAGTAATATAAACATTGATTTATCTTACAGTCCCTGAAAGTAATACACTCAAATGTGTATGCATTTGATGAATATATTAATTGATAGAAAAGAAATAAGTAAATAACACACAAAGATGGAGATAAACAGTTTCACTATTGTGTGCACTAACATTATTACAATGATTAATACGATTAAAGTCCTGTTTTTGTGATAAGTATTGCCCTCTTCACTGGTCAGTTTATGGTTGCATATGTTTACTACCATAACAATGTAATCATAAATACGTTTCTCATGTGAATGGGCGTTTACAGTAAACCAAACACTGAAAACTTTTATTTATAATGTCACCAAATGAATTATAACTTGCAAGTGTATTTTATTTAAAATAAATAATGTGTTAACCTTAAATTCTGCTTCAATCCTTGTGTTATCCATAAAGTGATTCAATTTTAATATGTTTATCTTGTTCATCAAGTCCTCCATTGTAATAGTGCTGTGTACACACTGTAGAGCTGCCAGTGCAGCCTTGTGGAGGAACTCATACTGCTCCTTATTATGAAAATATTTATATTTTATATTTTTAAATTACGTAAACAATAAAAGCTAATTTTATGTATAAAATACTATCTAAATAAATGTTAACGTTATAATCTACACTGAATATTATCCGACCTAATATGGCTGTCAGGAATACGGGATAACTAGAACTATCGCTTATTTCTGAGTCCAATTAGGAGTTATCTGATTGAATCAACCTTAGACTTTCTTGACTTAAGATACATTGAATGTAGTCCTAAAATGACAACTGTCCACATGCTTTCCTCCCCCATTATAATAATTCCTTGTTCTAAAACTTCATGAACTAATTTTAAGATCAAATAAAAGCAGACAGTCTAAAACAGTGAGTGGTCCCCAACCTTTTTCTTGCCATATACCGGTCAACGTTTGATAATTTCACTGCGGCCCGCTGTAAGTGAGAGGGGGGGGTGTTATAACTCGTCAACGGAATGTCACACAATCCCAAGAGAAATACACCACAGTTAATAAAAAAGGAAATAATGGAATGCTTTTTGGTATCGGTCCGAGGCCCGGAGGGTTAGGGACCACTGGTCTAGAGCAGAGGTTGCGAATCTAAAGCACGCATGCCACTGTCAGCACTAGACTAAAACAATAAAAATATCACTTTCTTTAATTTTAATCGGACTTTTGGCAATTTGCTATAGATAAATGTTTTTTTTTTTTTTTGGTTGAATTTTGGGCACGCTGCCCCAAAAGTGTTCGGCAGAACTGTTCTAGAGCAGTGCTTCTCAAAGTGGTGGGCCGCGGCCTCCTAGGGGGCCGTGGTCTGTCCGGAGGGGGGCCGTGGAATTTCGAAAAATGTGACACATACAATATAATTAACCTAATGTATTGTATGTAAATAGTATTAATACATGTTTAAATACAATCCAGTTTATTTTATATGCTGCATTCTTTCACTCTTTCATTGTTAACATTAGAAAAATCATGTATTGACTAGTAAAAGTTTGCATATAGAAGTTTAAAATTATGAATGTAAGCAATCTAAACCAAAAAAAATAATAGGGGGGCCGCGACATATTGATTGGCGTTCTAAGGGGGGCCGTGACTTCAAAAAGTTTGAGAAGCACTGTTCTAGAGTATTTTGATTTACTTATTTTACTTTTGAAATAGTATCAATACTTCTAAATTGCACTATGTTTTTTGCTGAAATGCACCAACTGTCAAGGAAATCTACTAATAGACATAGTAAATAACGATTTATAATTACTGCTGTCTGAACCATAAATATCCTGTCCTGCCTTAAGTTAGCCACTGTTTTGAAAAAGTTCATCTTTCCAGTTTCTTTGGCTTGTTTCATAATGTTCAGAAGTGCAATAAATGTACCTGTTCTTCCCACTCCAGCACTGTCCAATGATAACACCAAATATTATTCACCACATAAAGAATGTATAAATATGTGCACATATCATTTAAAAGTAACATATGCAACAATTAAATCGGACATTTAAGCTTAGCCTCAAATTATAAAACAAAAAAATCAAAGAGAAATAAAAAAAAAATTAGCTCATTGTAAAAGTTAATAATTTCTTTAGTATAAACTCTATGATAGATTTTATTAATTCACATAGCTTCGTTGGCTTTTTTTGTATTTGCTCAATAGGACTATTTATTTTGTATACATAAACACCTTCAAATTAAAGTGTAGTTGGTATAAAATGAAAAATATTACTGAATATTGATAATATATTAAAATGGAATTGGATAATATTTAAACGCCGTCGTTTCGTGCTACCTGCAGTGAACAAGCCTGAGCTGTGTAGTTTGTTGAATCGACACCATGTGTGCGAAATCTAAAAGACTCCAAGGGGCATCCGGTACACTTTTGTCTGGCCAGGAGTGGAACTGATAGTGGGTCAACTGTCGCGTGTACTCATGTTTCTGAAATATTGATGAATTCGGTGAAAATAGAGACACTAGCTATTTTAGCCTGTATTTGTAACCTAAACTTTTAATACGGGAGAAGGAGCTGGGGGGGGGGGGTCAATGATAGAAAACTTTTTTTATATATTTTTTTTTAATTAATGACAACTAGTTTTATATTAAATCAGCTTGCTGTATTGGGGGGGGGTTAGGGAGGTGTCAGTATATATTTGTGGGCATTTTATTTTCGACAATCGTTTTAGGTATTTATAGAGAGACATGTAATCATTGTTTGGGAGCTATGATCCATCAGGGACGAATTAATTTACTATAACGTCAAATGGTTGTGCATTGTCTAGACCAGTGGTCTGCAAAGTGCGGCTCTGGAGCCGCATGAGGCTCTGGAGCCGCATGAGGCTCTGGAGCCGCATGAGGCTCTTTGGCTCCTTAAGTGCGGCTCTGGCATTTGGTTTTATTTAGTGTACAACTTATTTAGTGTACTACTTATTTAGTGTAATAAAAGTTTACTAAACAAGCAGATTTGGCTCCCACTATTTTTTTTTAATTGTTGTAATGTTCTATTTGGCTCTTCGGCTGATAGTTTGCCGACCACTGGTATAGACCACTACTGTCAACTTTGAAATCCTGGGTTCAAACCTCGTTTTTTTTTAAAATCCCGTTGAAATTTTCAATATTTGTACATCTTTAAATAAGTGCCTGACATTTAAAACAAACCAGCGAACTTTTCTAGTCACAATGCATTGCATATACACATTTTAGATAGCTGTACTAATGGACGTGTATTAAAGCGTTTAATTTTTGACCTGGTTCGAACAATGTATATTTCAGGTCATGGTTAATCCTGCATTGTATCTCCCGTGTTGCCTCCTAGGACATCACACTATCGGGTATGGTGGAGATGATAGAAGGGCACTTTAAAAACGGTCCGACTAATGCTTCATTGGATCAAATGCATTTCCCTTCATCCTAAAATGGGCTTCACACATAAAAGAACCATTGAACTCTATACCTTCACGTACGCCTGTGGGCAGAGACGGATTTACAAATTTACTGGCCTTCGCCGCATACACTTTTAGGCCCATTTTTAAAAAAAATGCTAAGTTATTATTGTTTTTTTTTTAATTTTTGTATTATATTCAACATTTCGGGAACCCTAATTTCGTGGCTATCTTGGACCACACCCTAGAGGCCTATCAGTAGATCCCCACCTGCAGGCGTTTAACGTAACCGTTTATACAACTCCTGCGTCTTACCTTCACTAGTTCCAAGCCTTTGATAGTGTAGTCTGCCATTGTAACTGTGGATACAAGCCTCACTTTAATGTCTCCAAAATATTTCTTCCCATCTTCAGGCCAGTACATTTCACACTTACTCTGTTATTAGGCAGACAAGACAACAAATGACGGACAGACAGGTTAAGTTTATGTCCGGACTTTTACCATATGCTAAGTAGTGATTAAATATAAACATAATTTCAAGTAGTCAAAAATACAAATCGCAAAGTCGTAGATGAAGGGATGGTCAGTGACATAACAACATATCAGACCACGCGTACTAGTTGGTTGAGCAGACATTGCATTAATACATTATTAGTATACGCCTGGTTCACGTCATTAGTACATATCATTAGTTTACGTCATTAGCAAACGTCTTAAGTAACTCTCCACTTTAGTTCCAGTAATCGACCTAGAGTATCTACTGTACCCATGTGAATACATTAATTATGACACTGCATACCTTTTTTTTTTGGTAAACATTGCTATTTTACATTCATGTAATGTTTTAATTAAACATATTTTCTTTACTAAATTTCAAACAACTAAAATGGGATTTCAACTCACCTTCCCACAGTCGATTAAGTCAGTCAACATAACAATTTGCTCCACATTACATTCCCATAACATTCGCACAAAGTCGTTCACTGTGAATTCATTTGGACCTGAATATCGCCATTAACGTGTTTGATTAAAAGTAATCATACTTAAAATATGCGATATAATTTCATTATTAATTTCGCATAATCTTGATGTATATTTGTTATATCAATCAGTTCAAAATTTATATATATATATCTTTTTTTATTTATTTTTTTTTTACCTTGATTTCAAAATGTTTTACCTTGTGAAGCTATAAACTCAACATCGCCGTTATACCCCTGAGAAAAAAAAAATGTTTCAAAACTTATTTAATCGTGTTTCTACTTTGTATAAACAATGAATGTGTTATAATTATATGTTATTTTCCTCCAACATAAACACAATTAATGACAATTTTAGTTTGTCTTGATTTGCTATATGACTCACTAAGTAAAGGAACGCATTTCGGGTTATTTATATTTAAATCTTGTTACATGAATCGTGGCATGCATCAATGTACACAACCCCAGTTATAAAATGTATCATCAATTAAACTAGGATCATTTGCTAGTAACACGTTAGCAGGTACATAAACTCATGTCAAATGAAGAATAATATAGACGTGTACATGTACACGATAATATCATACTTTTCAATAAATAAAATATTGAGCAACCTCATCCTTTGTGAAAGATAAATGGTATTGCTAAATTTATGAAAAAAATCCACCTTTGATCACTGCAATTAATTCTAAGTTATATGAAAAAGTGTTTTTAAAATGTTAAATAAATATAAGTTTAATACATTTTTAATGATTGTTATAATGTAACAGAAGGACAATTTATAAATCAGCGGCACATCTAATTAACGTGTACCTTTATATATGAAGCATTGATATAATCTCCCTCGTCCTTATCATCGTTTATGTTCAATACGACTCTTGAGTGATCATCTGTATTATTTGATGAAAAATAATTCAAAAATTAATTTCCTGTTGTGCTTGCGAGTGCTTAGTAAACGAAATAATGAATGTTTTTTGAAATTAAAATATATTTGCTATTTTATGCAAGACACAGTAAATTTGATGTCATTAAGGTTTTATTAATGAAATAATTCAAACAAAAATATATTGTTTTCGTGATTTAATAAAACTTACACGGGCAAATATTCTTGTAGCGATTCTTGTTTTTATTCTCTTCCTTCTTAGCATTTTCCATAGACACACCTTCAGCTGACGGGATTTTCTTTAAACAAACAAAACAAAAAATCTGGCATTTATACATGAAGATAAATAAGTATACACATTTATTGTTAGATTCTTTGGATTTAAAAGCATTAGAGCCTGATTGTTGGCTTACATAAATACACCATACTACTTTGAAGTTGTTTTTTCAACTGTCTAGTCATGTACCTAACAACGCATCAAACATCTCTCCATGCAGTAATTATGGCTTTAGTGTCGTAAGTAAAACAATTTATTATCTTTTGTGTTAATGCCAAAGTGTTCAAAGTGCTGTGGTTAATATTCAAAATTTCTACCTCGCTTTCGCTAGGCGAAGTGTAAGACAGCTGGGCATTAAATGATTCATTCACATTAACACATTCTGTTCTTAATGTTTAAGAATTACTTTAATTTACTATACCTTCCCTGTTATGGTAGTCTATGTAAAGTGTCTATAGAGAAATATCATAAGATACGTTTTAGGCAAATACATGCCGACTCTCAAAATAGTAACAACAAAGCCTACATTAAACTGATGTTGTAGGTATCATATTATATTTACTTTCGATTCTCTTTCAAAAATATGCGTTCATGTACTGCCTGGAGGTTTGCAAGTTAACTTTGGCATTTCCTTTTTATTTAACTTATTCAGCGTGGTATATATATATATATATATAGGAAGTAAAGTCATTATTTTTTTGCCTAATTACTTTGAATTACTTAGTTACAGTGAGCAGTTGAACAAAAAACTATTATATTTGTGTCTTTCATATCAAACAAATTAAAGTTATATTTAAATGTTTCAAATCGTTGTAAAAAAGAGTCATTTATTATTACATATCAGTATAAAAGATTTGTCAATATTTGTTAAAATAATAAAAGATAAATCGTTCATTGTATTAATAATACCTCAAATTGTTCCCATAAATATGACATGGGGTGTTCTGCCATAAATTGGTTAAACTCAGATATCGATATGGAACTGTCCTCTACTGGTTGATTTACACTGATATTACCGGCATCCGTTCCTGATTCATTGCTTGTGTTAATTGTACATTCTACTCCTACTAACAGAACATAGCAACTATGAAACATACTTCAAATGAACTAACAAATATGACTTCAAAGAACTAAGATACGTCTTCACCCTATTAGACTTCTATTACAATTAAATTATCATTGTATAAATTAGTTTTTTGGGACGGATAGCCGAGTGTTGTAGATGCTCAACTGTCGACCTGAGAGTCCTAGGTTCGACCCTTGGTGAGAACCAAGGGCATTCTTCCTGGTTCTCGTGAAAGTTTATTAATGTCCACCCAGCTTTTAATGAGTACCTGATTTAAAATGGGGAAATAAAGGCGGTTGAACGTTGTGTAAACCACACTGTTGCGAGGTTCTTTTATTAAATTGTAGTAGATGTTCAAACAACATCGAACAACCCTAATATATTAAGTCGACTCCAGTTTAAAGTAGCAATAATAATATATATGAAAGCGATATGGGCTCTGCGTTAAATCAAAAGTAAAGAATTGATACAACAGTATTTTAGTTTAAAATACAACCACGAAATAATCGGATCTGCCCGAACCAAAAAAAATAACCTAGCCTATTGATCAAGCTTTAGGGGATATAACTATATGCAAAGGTTATGCAGGGTGCATCTAATACTATTTAATTCTTTAATATAACTGTATGAACATGAACTGACATATAGTGGTGAACTCCTGAGAAGTACAATACTTATTGTCTAGTTACAAACTACAACATGCATCCGCACACTACGATGCCCAAAGCTAGACTGATTTCACAACTGTTAAAATAAAGCACGTGCTCCCCGCTGTCAGTTGTAGTTTACGTCATTTCTACCAAACTCAAAATAAACTACAGCGCGTTAGCGGAATGACGCCATAGAGTCTGTTGTGGGCGGAGCCTACCAAATTGCGTCATCAAACTTCGACTATACTCTTTCTCCACACACACACACATCCTTCATATGCCTTTGATGCAAAAAAAAAAAACATGATATAACTTCATCTGCTCCTAAGGCCCTTTAAATCATTCTATAAATATTATATTTACCTTTCCTAGATGATGGACGGTCCTCAACAACTGAAGTACTATACCCTTGTGATAGAGCGTTTTGTTTTCTTAGTAATGTTTTAACTGGGCACCTCTGTATTGATTTTCTCTTTAACTGTTTAACTTTCCTAAACAAATCATGGATGGATATTAAGAGGAGCCTACATCAATGTATTGGGCCCTTTTTTTTTTTCTTTAATGTTTAAAGTATGATATTTACCAGAATAATGGCTACATTTTTATTTAATATATATACATTAAGAAAAATATATTTTTTTTTTATTTTTGTGTATTTTTTTATGATTAGAAGTTATTTATAATTAATATATATATAGCTGTTATTATTTCCAATACTTTTTTTTAAAATACTCTTACCTCCATAAATAGAGTAAAATCAAGATTGATAGTAAGAACATTATGATAGCTACAGTTGATCCAATCAATATACCTGTATTATCGTTTTCGTTTTGAATATCTGATTTAAAAAGAAAACAATAAAAATAATGACCAATAAAGTTGTAGTAAGATAAAAGCTTTTAAAAAAAGTTGACTTTAATACTCGGCTAATAATAAATTTATTATATGTAAATTAACCCAAGTGTCTTCTAAATATAGCGTATGACAAGAAATGTCAACAATGTGAAAATTATGTGTGGAGCAACAAGTGTATTGATTAAAATGATAAATATTAAATGTTGGAATAAATTTGATAAAGCAAAGAAGTCAATTATTCAAATAGTTTAAGATGCATAGAACCATTAAATACATCCTAGTATAATTCAAACATTGATATACGATGCACAATAGATTATTAGAATATGGAATTACAGTCTTATTCAGGTCGTGCAGTCGCACACATATTTTTCTTTAACACAATTTAAGCATAAAGTAATTTCAAACACTTTTTATTTATAAATATTTACCTGTTACTCTAGAACCTTGATTACAGTGTACCAGGCAAACATCTTGGCAATATCCATCTTCAATTTTGCAGAAATCTGAGCACTCAGTTGGGCACGATTTATTACAGTCCAGTCCCCATTTGCCCTTTGGACAATCTGTGATTGAAACCAGAGAGTGATATTGATAATGTAATGTTCTTTTGACAAAATCGTATTCTACTTAAATGACTGACATTATTTACACTGTAAAAAAAAATAATTAAAAAACAAAAAAAAAAAAAAACATCCTGACGTTAATCACGTAAATTGTTCAAATAAATAGTAAAACATTTTTTTTTTTAAGTGAATGTGATATTTCGTGTAATTTGTTTGAAGAAACTTTACCAAATATACACGATTTCTAATTGCAGTTAAACTTGAAAACATTAGTTAAACCAAATGTTAGGAGCTAGAGTAGATCTAGAGACAGAGATAATCCCCTTCGACGTAGTAAGATAAGATGTATCAGAAGTAGGATAAATAAAATGATGGGTGACAAGTTGACAGACGACTTAGGACAGGGGAGAAAATAATAGAAAAGTATACAGACGTCAGACAGTCTAGTAGGTTAATAATGACGACCAGGTGATGCTCCCTAGAAAGATTAGATAGTAAGGACAATACTGAAGGAGACTGTGACGTATTTAGGGTAATTAGGGCACGGACGGTAAAAGTATAAATACGACTGGATTAGTACATTAGTTAGTTGGTGACGGGAGTGACAAGAGTAACGGGAGTTAAGAGAGTTTCGAGAATTGTTACGAAAATAGTTACGAGATCATTAGTTAAAGTACTTTACTTTGAATATTTATGTTCATTCCGTATTTAAGCATATAAAAAGCTTGTGCGCCGAATGGCATTGGATTAATATTTGTAAAGCAGTATCACTTACCTCCAAAGATCTCCACTTCACATAATGTGAGGATTGTTTTACCTCTTTCAACATGTGTGGCAGTAATACTTACTGTAGATACTGGTTCACTTATAAATGTGTGCATACTACAGTTCGCTTTGCTTTGAAGTGTAGAGTCATTGTATGTAATTAACAATGTCTTCTTCTCGTTAAAAGCTTGAAGTCGAAAATTATCGAGACGGTTTCCAAAAGATAGTCCATTCTGTGATTTATCCACTGTGTTTGAAATAAGAATATATATATATTTCAATTTATCATTAAACATGGAGGATGAAATGAAAAAAAAAATATTTTCTGTTTACTATCATTTTCATTTTCATTTTTTAAGCACACATTATATTAGTTGATCAAAAACCTTAAAACATACGCTTCGAAGATTAATATCTTTGAAAATAAGCGAAAAAAGAATTTAGAGAAAATTATCAAATAGGTCTGATATAAAAATAAATCTTTCTTTTTATTATCAATCTCTCTCTCTCTCTCTATGTCTATTCCTTTTCTCTCTCTCTCTCTCTCTCTCTCTCTCTCTCTCTCTCTCTCTCTCCCTCTCTCTCTCCCTCTCTCTCTCTCTCTCTCTCTCTCTCCCTCTCTCTCTCTCTCCCTCTCTCTCTCTCTCTCCCTCTCTCTCTCTCTCTCTCTCTCTCTCTCTCTCTCTATCCCTCTCTCTTTATCTCTCCGAATATATATTATGTATATATAATTGGAAATCGTATACTTAACTTTATTTGTTATCGTACTAATTTATAAAGAATACCTATATATTTATGTTTATTTGAATAACTAATACATCAGGGTTACCTCTGTTATATATAACAATTCTGTTGATGAGAAAAGATGAATTAAAGTCTAGTGTCCATGTTGGCGATGTGTCCGTATCATCAGTATGTGTGCAACTTCTGTGAACGTAGATACCGCTCTTGTTGCCATCCACAGCCGTGTAGCTTGAACCATTGTAAGCAGTTGACGTCTGCATCGTCGTTTGTTTCAGAGCCACATTACGTCCTGGATTTATACATTTGATAACGGGCGAATATCATTAGCACTTATCTATATTAGCATTCTTTAAAAAAATGGAAAAAAAAAATCGAATCCAAATATTTTAATTAATGTAAATAGATATTTAGAAAATGTTCTTCCTTGAAAGAAAAAAAAAAAACAACTAGAACAAATAACGTACACACCTTTACTGATGTAAACGGAACAAAGTGACGTCACACTTTCTCCTCTAATGTGAATGTTTGTTATTGTCTCGTTCAAAGAGCACCATGCGTCTACAGTTTTACTATTGATTGTCACAATCTTTTGATTGGGACATTCAATCTCTGAGTTGGATTGTGTTGACAGTTTTAAAGTAAAAAGTCGTATTGGATCTGAGAAGTAAGATAAAAAAAAAACAACTTAAAAACTTACTTTATCAAAAATGATATGCTACTGAACGGGTCATAGACTGTTTCTATCTAACTGACCAAAGAAAAAAAAATGGAATTTGAAATGTAATTTTGCATTACAAATTATGAGTTTTACGGATAGATCTCTAAAGATTCGTATCTTATTCTTTGTTTACATTAATAACGCTAAATGGATCTATAGAAAAAAATACATAATCTTATGAGACGATTCAATAAAAATACAGGACATTTAATAATTTATACGCAATAGACAATTTTACCGGCCACAGTTCTACACTGCCGAATCATCATCACTATTCTGCTGCTGTTAAGTCATACCGTCACTTTCTGATATATGGGATTCCCTATTTTTATCGCTCTGCCGAGGGCAACATTAATCATTAATATTTGTGTCTTTAATGTTTTCGCCCGTATTTTAGACTCTTTCAATACATCATACTACCTTGTTTAAAAAAAAAAAAAAATTGGGTGTTTTGTTCAAGCTAAATATGAACATAATGATAAAGGAATAGTTCATAAATAGATAAATTGCACATATATTGCATCATATTAATACAGGCTACTTTGGTAACTATTCCAATTTATAATAAATTATTTCAACAAACATGTTCGATTTCGAATATAGTTTAGAAAAAAAAAATGGTTATCACTGAAATGAACAAAGTTAACAAAGTCTCACTGTATTAAAATGTATGTTTTTATCTAATACCTGTTGAATTAAATATTAGCCGCATCCACATAAATATGTAAGCGTCATCCAATGTTAGATTAAGACTTGAATGGGATGAATTATTATTACAGGTTGATTCATTGTCGTCCATCAGCCAGAGATACGAGTTACTACTAGTAGCAAAGTTGACACTTTCTGGTCAAGATATAATTAAGTGATGCATGAATATAAGTGGGATGGGGGAATAAACATAGATAAATAGCATTGATATGCAAACATCTAAGGCTTTTTTTAACTTTTGCCATTTAGGAAAAAAAAATACAGCTGTATAGGCAAGTATAGTAACTAAATCAACCTAAAACTTTGAACCAAAATATATTTTTAAAATTGTATTTAACTAATGCGCTATTTAGATGAGGTAAGCATTTTAAAAGTTATACTAGTATGATGAATTATCGACTTGTTTTTTGTGTACTACTATATTTATATAAAAAAAAAATATTTTTTTTTTTTGTTTCGTTTTTTTTCTAATATTTTACCAGAAAATGTATGCATTATAATTTTTTTGAAATTAGTTAGTGAAAAAAATAAATACATTAAAATTTACTTACTGTACTGACACTTATATCCAAACCAGCCTTTCTCACAAATACCATCTTTACAGTAACCATCACTATCACATTGGCTGTTCTTACAATGACATTTGTATTGGAGAAAATCACCGAACCATGTGTTTGTATATTTCTTCTCTGCAAAAGTTACAAGTAATTTAGAGATTGTACAAGAAAATACTTGCCTGAGACCGAGACACATGGAACATGGCTGGATAGATGGCCCCTACCTGAGACCGAGACACGTGGAACATGGCCGGCTAGATGGCCCCTACCTGAGACCGAGACACATGGAACATGGCCGGCTAGATGGCTTTATCTGAGACCGAGACATATAAAACATGGCCGGCTAGTTCACCCCGAACATTTTTTTTCTAGCAGCACATTAATTAATGATTTTAAAACAAGCTTAAAAACAAATGTCATGGGTCCCATCAATTTTTTTGTTCATCATGTTGATCTAAAGTTTATCAAACAGTCCCTGTACCGAATGTAACTACTTACACATACAATAATTGGATAAAAAAACTAATAGTAGAAAATGATTATTGTCAAATCGGAGTAAAAAAGGAAGGATATTCAAAGCTGAATCGTCTATACATTTTCAAATATAAATATTTTTTTTTGAACAACAGTTAAATCATTCGTGTGTGGTTTATTGATGAAATATATTACTTGGTTTACATCTTTCAAATAATGCAAATGTTTACAATTATGCATGAAAAAACCATCTAACTTTTACATGTAAAACAATGCAAAACTAAGAATATATAAATATATAATTATAATGACTGCCATGTTGATTGTGCTACTTTTATGATAACGTCATTTACTGTTTTAAGATCTACGTATACGATCGCTATTAAAGCATTGTAAACACTTCTTATACATACAAATATAATCTTCAATAACTAACTGACAGTAACATTTGTTTATCTCTTTTCATATAAATTTAACACGTACATTTTTTTTTTATTTCACACCAATATTAAAGTGTTTTTTTTTTTTCAAATCAAACAACAGAGGACCTAGTATCATATATGTACACCAATTTTTGATGACGTCATCTGCAGTGGCAATGAAATTTCTTCTTACATTTAATAAAAATCACCAAATAAATATTGGATAACGAATCTGGAGGTATTATTGCTTTATTTTCTTTACATAACTTCAACTTCTATGATAGTATATTTCCTCCAGTATTTTATAATTTTGTATTGAGTGTTTTATCCACTTCTTTTTATAAGTACTCTCAGCTAATTTTAATTAAAGGGCAATTAATAATTAAACGAAAGTAAATACAGTATCATGTTTTGTTACACATACACATTTTTTTTGTATTTTAAAGAATATGTAATATTAAATTGGCTCGAGATTTAATCTCCGCAGTTTATTTTTCAAACCATATGGAAGATAATATAATTTAAAAGTGTGTACATTTTAATCCTTACCTGCTTTAGAACTGTAATATAGTAAGATGAAATTCAAGACGAAAGTGAATATTAACATCTTTATTTCTGTGAATGGAATTCATTCTTTTCATCAGTATATATTCCGACTACATTATAATTTGTATGGTCTTCATATATAGATATAGATACATATATATGCATATAATCCTACATAAGAAATAGAAAGAGACATACCCCATAGCCGCATTATACTTTAATATCATACACATACAGAGATATAGTATCCATATATTTCATACATATTAATATACCGATGCATAATATTCGGCCTATGTGGAAATCTTCAAGAAAAAAATCTGATTCTGAATTATTTATTACTGTCACTGCAAATAGATTTATGCCTGATGTGAAGAAATACAAAATATGAATACAATTTTTTTTTTAAAGTATAACAGTATTTTTACTCACATAACGGCTCATAGTAAAATCGCCGTACAACTTGCTTGCTCTTGCTACTGCGACCAAAATTGTTGTCACTTAATTTCAACATAAGTGATTGTATATTCAAAAGGCAATTTCTTGAAAACGGGGAAGTTAAACTCATTCAAGAAGAGGAAAAAAAAAACATGCTAGCAGTTGATACAGTATTCAGTAGATATCTCAATATATAAAAACCCACTTGGACGCTACACTTTTGATGACTCAATACGCAGCTAGAAGAATGATGGCTATGTGTTGAATTATCTTATCTTTATATGAGCATCTTAGCTGATACATTATTAAGGAAATGAATGTTTATGAATTATAAGTGCACTATTTAACTTAATATGAAAACGTATGATCATTTAGTCTACTTATTTACTAGTGTACTTTTAAATGTTATCTTGTTTGTACATAATGATACATTATTACTTTTTGTTTTGAGTATAACATTGAAAGTTATTTAAAATGTATTTAAACTACTCTCTCTCATACTTATTTAGCAATTACTAACACAAAGTAATGCATAGCAATAGAAATTTTAAATATATACTGAAAGATAGAAATGAAAAAAATGTAGGTAATTGTAAAACATTGAGAGAGATAGAAATATACTCCCACAGAGAGAATGAGAGAGAGAGAGAGAGAGAGAGAGAGAGAGATAAAGATAGAGAGAGAGAGAATGTAACTAAAAGTGAGAGATGCCCGAACAAAGAGAGGAGAGAGAGATAATTGTATAGTAGGAATGAGATAGATAGATAGATAGATAGATAGATATATATATATATATATATATATATATATATATATATATATATATATATATAGATATATATATATATATATATATATATATATATATAGATATATATATATATATATATATATATATATATATATATATATATATATATATATAGATAGATAGATAGATAGATAGATAGATAGATAGATATATAGAGAGAGAGAGAGAGAGAGAGAGAGAGAGAGAGAGAGAGAGAGAGAGAGAGAGAGAGAGAGAGAGAGAGAGAGAGAGAGAGAGAGAGAGAGAGAGAGAGAGAGAGAGAGAGAGAGAGAGAAAGATAGAAAAAGATAGATAGAGAGGACGAGAGAGACACTCCAACCGAGAGAAATATTCTAACAGAGAGAGATGTATACTATATCATTGATCGCGAGATATTCGAAAAGAGAGAAAAAGAGAGAGAGATACTAGTACATAGAGAGAGAGAGAGAGAGAGAGAGAGAGAGAGAGAGAGAGAGAGAAAGAAAGAGAGATACTAGTACATAGAGAAAGAGAGAGAGAGAATGAGAGAGAGTGTGTGTAAAGAAGAAGTCTTTAATGAAACTAAATTTATTATAGAAAGATTACTCCGTAACATTTTGGTTGTGAGTGCAATCTTTGTGATAAAGGTCTCGAGTTTAAACCTCATCAACTCCTGTTTGTTGTTTGTAAAAAGCTTGTGATATATCCAGTGAGTTTAAACTGCCGGTTGAGCACGTTTCCAATTTTGTATAGAAATAGCGAACCTTAACTAAAAATATTTTAATATAATGATTTGTACAAAGAACACGACTGGATGATTTTTTAAATGTCTTTTCTTTATTTTATAAATCTAGACACATTAATATGTAAAATGAACAATAACATTAAATTTTTTTTTTTAGACCTGTCTTCATGCTCAGAATACAAACAGTTTCGTAAATGTTTACATACATAACATATTTGTTAACAACACCTCTATAAACAGATAATTAGAATAAGCATTTTAGATTTGAGATCAGCTGAAAAATTACAATTAGCAGTTACGATTACCGGAAAGTAAAATAGTCTTACAACATACTAAAAATAGTAATTAAACATTGACTGTTAATTTCGTTCATTATAATAGTTAGACAAAAAACATAATGAAATGTTAATATACATATGCATAGATTTATAAACATTGTAAAATGTAAATACAATACATATATTTAACAGTAGTCTCAACATTGTAAATATTCTATTGGCTGTTTCAAATCACACGAAACCGTTCTTTTTATTTATTACGTTTCTTTCAAGAATCTGTCTCCTACATATTGTACTGATTATAAGTTTCATTGCACAGACTTAGAACTTCATAAATTAGTTTGTACTGCTCCTGACGAAATAAAGAAAATGTTTTCCCGTGAATTAGTCAAATCGTATTATTTGCAGTTTTACAATATCTAAAGAGTGTAACGAGCGAAACACTAACCCAATAATAAATACTTCATACAATGGCAAAAACATTATAAATAAACTAATATTCAGAATCAACATTCATTTACTAATTGTCTTTAGATTTTTTTCTACATAATAACAACTTACGACAGATGTAATGACGTCTGGTCTAATTAATTTCATTGACCCGACCACTAGGGGAATGCTAACTTTTGTTTCACTGTCCATTCTTTCTAACATCATGGACAAAGTACTCGCCAATCCACTAAACTCTGCTCCATTCCTAAAACAGTGGCATTGAAAAATTACATTGTTAAAGTAACACATCCCTATTAAATGCAACTTACATAGTTATAAATAATGTTCTATTAAATTTCATTTCTCATAATTATTGTTCTGTCGGTCTATCACCCCTGGCTTGTTATGGCTCGTCTCTGAATTCAAGTTTCTACTCTGATTTTCTCTACTCTGACTTTCGCTACTCTGATTTTCTCTACTCTGATTTTCTCTACTCTGATTTTCTCTACTCTGATTTTCTCTACTCTGATTTTCTCTACTCTGATTTTCTCTACTCTGATTTTCTCTACTCTGATTTTCTCTACTCTGATTTTCTCTACTCTGATTTTCTCTACTCTGATTTTCTCTACTCTGATTTTCTCTACTCTGATCTTCTCGACTCTGATTTTCTCGACTCTGATTTTCTCGACTCTGATTTTCTCTACTCTGTCTTTCTCTACTCTGATTTTCTCTACTCTGATTTTCTCTACTCTGATTTTCTCTACTCTGATTTTCTCTACTCTGATTTTCTCTACTCTGATTTTCTCTACTCTGATTTTCTCTACTCTGATTTTCTCTACTCTCTGCTCTGTTGTATCTGATATTCATCAAAATCTCTGTATATGTGTCTGCCTTGACTTACTGGCCGCTTGAATCAATGCATGGTTCCTTATGGCGGCAGCAGTTTTCCCGCCAAAACTGAAGGCGGAGATCATTGTGTGGGTGAGCAGGTATAGGTGACGTATGACACTGTTTAATCACTGATATATATATATCCTGTTGTGAACGACTGAAGTAACAATGTGTAGGCTTTGTATAAAACTCAAGATTTCGTCAATCATATCCGGGGGTGAAGGGGTGGTGGATGAAGCAGAATTATACAATTTTCATTTTTTTTTTAAAATTCATGACTCAGTAGATGAGAAAGTTGTATTCCCCATTATTACATTAATACAACAACCCTCGTTATGACAGTTGATAATAAGTGACTACTTATGTTTCAACTTGAGTTGTATTAGTTAAGCGTTTACTACATTATTGAATGTGTTTTGCTTTTATTTTGTAAGTGAATAGACAGAAGACTTAACTAATATTAACACATGAGTATTTGGAAAAATAGTTTATTTTTTTATACATGAAACTTTGTTTTTATTAAAGCTAGAGATTTAAGAAATATACCTAAATATTTTGTTATACTGTAAGTCAGTAAAATGGTAACAATTTAAAAAGGTATATTTGTCCATATTATTCTATGATTAAACGAATAAGTATATTCCATATAACAAACAGTGTTAAATACTCACTTGCAGAGATACACCACCTTCCCATCAGGTGCGTAACATTTCTTTACATGTTTCACTAATGACAACCATTTGGTCGCAGTGAGATCTTTAAATGAAGCCTGCAGGCAGATGACGTCATGTCTTTCACTGTACTGATATGGGATGTGTTTTAAAATTGAAACAAGTTAAAAAAAAAAAAAAAAACATGATATTACTTTCATCAACGTTGAATCGAACTAGATGAACATCAGAGAATTCCATACAATTTCAATACGCATTATGTCTGACTAGCTGTACCCTGCAAAACCTTTGCATAGAGTTATATCCCCTTATGCTTGATCGGTAGGCTAGGTTATTGTTTTGGTTTCGGGCAGATCCGATTTTTTCATGGTTGTATTTTAAACTGGAATACTGTTGTATAATTAATTCTTTACTTTCGATTTAACGCACACTGGAAATGAGTATTATTATATATGATTCTTTTTGATTTAAAAAAAAAAACCCAAAAAAAAAACTATACGTCGTTTACTATTTTTTTTTACAAAATAAGTTTCTAAATGTCAGTTCTATTTCAAAGAAACATCGGTAAAGATTTAATAGCGACATCATTGAGTGTATATGTATCTTAAGAGTTAAATAAGAAGTCAACTTTTTCTTTCTTATATATGACTTGTTAAAATAGTACTCCTATGTCACGTTGAACAAGAAAATACTTTAGAAAGAATCTCAAGTTCCAGGCTATCTTAATTATCATTTTATAATAAAATAAACCGATGATCCCAGTCATAGTGATAAGAACATACATTTCATGCTTAATAATTTGTTTGGAAATGCAGGTGCTAATAAAATGGATACTATTTATAGCTTAGGTGCACCCTACTAAACACAAGCAAACATCTCTTTAAAAAAAAATAAAAAAAACAATACACTTACAACTTACGTATTAAGAATGATGTTTTATTATCTGTACGTTGCTTGAATTGTATATCATAACCCGTAATACTTACTGGTCGTCAGGTTTTATCTTCAGCGCTCTCAAACACCATTATACGTTACGCCACTCTACGTTACGCCACTCTACGTTACGCCACTCTACGTTACGCAACTCTACGTTACGCCACTCTACGTTACGCCACTCTACGTTACGCCACTCTACGTTACGCCACTCTTATGTTTCGCCACTTAACGTTACACCCTTAGAATTTAACGAAATCGGGATTTCCCTTAAACGCTAGTGTCAAGTGTGTGTTATTATAAGGAATATTGTCTACTAAAATTATAGATAGTAAAGCACATACACTTGCTAGCCAAAATTTAATATGCGAACAATGAGAAACTACTCGCTCGACTAGGTAAGTAAATAGACAGAAACATATTTTAAAGGTATGCATTAATGTCTAATCAATTGTTGCCAACATAAGAAATGTATTTATAGAGAAAAAATGGTTCATCCGTGTCTTCATAAAACTGAATAAGGAGTCGTATAAATCAGCAATGGCAGTTGAGATACAATATGGTGTTTATATTAAAACAAGATTAAAAAGACAACTGATTCTGTTTATTTCTACTTTTATAAAAGAATGTACTCAACTATTTCATGTTTACATGTGACTGTCAGTCTTTATTCATCCCACAGCAAAGTTGACTTACTGCGTTGTGTATCACAGGAAAGTTTGAACAACGGAGTTTCAAAATATTTTTCTGATTGAGATGATACATATAAGGCAAAGTTCTGAAATATGTTTAAATACAATTTATAAGAAAAAAAAATATATAATATACACGTAAATAAAAAACAGAAATTATATTTTTCTTCAATAGTGGGCGCAATACGAAAAAGTTAGAAAACTATTGATTTAGAATACTTGTGTAAATATAGTTAACCTTAATGCTCTTATTAATAGAAGAAAATAACTTTTCATGGAAATATACAGCTTTATAAACAAACGATACATCGATGCAGAGTTTATATATATATATATATATATATATATATATATATATATATATATATATATATATATATACATATATTGTTAAGATGGCGGTATCCAATAACACAGCTACCCCCATATCTTGACCCCCATTATCCCCGCCCCCTAAAGGGCTGTGGTCAGCAGAACGCAGATTAAAGCACTTGGGAGCTGGACAAAGTTACGACTTCCCACCTTTGGTCACCAACCAACAACAAAGCCCTACTGGACTCAGGTAAAAACGTCCGAGTCAGACTTTGATGTCCGTAACGCCCCTCCCCTTATTTCCCACCCAACGGATTCAGAGGCCAGGAGTCCAGCGAAAATGACTAGCGAGTTTTAAGTTAGTCTTTGGCAGTGTTAGATTGGAGTTTTGAAAGAGAATTAGTTTTGTAGATTCAGAGATTTAAATAGATGGAATTTTACTAAAAGTGCAGTTACGAATAACTTAAATAAAGTTCAACTAAATGTATATTACACATAAACAAGTGTTTGAGTTGTATCGGTATATATAACTGTGTGTTTATAGAGTATCTACAAAGAGCCCTTAGCACACACACACACACGCACACACACACACACACATATATATATATATATATATATATATATATATATATATTTAATAATTATTTATTTTTTTTATGTGCATATTAAAGAATTGAATGTATTGTCATGTGTCATGAGCCGTTTATAGTCATCCAGTTACCTTATCCTTGTTGAAATCATCCATCTCAAACGCTACAATGACGTTTATTTTGTACTGAGTCACTAGCCTCCAGAAGTCATCAACAGTCTTAGACATCGGTAAATGGGTCAAGAAATATTGATCTCTCTGTTTGACTCCCTAACAGGTTGCAGGAAATACAAAAGAAAATGATCAAGAATTAGACAATACATAATTCCCTGTATTGTTTTAGCCATAAATATTCCTACTTACTGTAGCGTCGCAATTTTTTATCTGACAAGCAGGATGAAAAGTCCATGCTTAATTAAGATCAGAAAACAATTTACCTGTATAATTACGGCATGGATATAATCATCTGTTATATCGTTGGAAGTGTTTAGATATGGTCTGAATCGTACACCTGGAGATAATGTGTATCATTATTCGTTAAAAAAATTATTTTAGCATACCTTATTTTTCTTAATATAAATTGGCTTGCATTTTATTTATTTATTTTCTTTTATTTTTGAAAATTAAATTCACATAGATTATCGCCCATGTGACCCTTTAGTCCAGTGCTATAATTTGTTTAAACTACTTTTCTGTTTTCATTAAGAAGGTATTTTGACAGGTATATTCATAGATTCTATGTTAACAAAAGACATCATCATTCCAGTTACTAAATAGTCTATTTATGTGAAGTTAAACGTCTAAACTCATACAACAATTAATGCTACAGATTATATGGAGTAATCTAAATATTCTGATATAACCGGAATATATTCATTACATAAATGTAGGAAAGTAAAAAATGGCTTTAATCATATGTTTATTCTATACTCGTGATTAATTACTTTTATTTTTCTTCTAATTTTGGAACTTTGATGTCATGTGGGCTAATACATGTATACGCTGTGTAAATTAAATATTAACATGATTTTTTATAACAAATAATAAATAATACATTACATTAACATAGTAATTAAACGATTGACTGCCAGCTGTTAGTTACCTATTAGAGTCCCAGTGATTTATGTGACATTACTCGTGTCACATCACTGTCTTTATGAGCAGTCAGAAAAAAAATGAATACATGATATTTATTTGGGGAGATATATGGGTCTTATTCTAGCGTCACATTACCTACCACGATCATATTTATACATGTTTTCATGGAGAGATTTATGTTATTTTACTTTTTTTTATTAATGTAAACATGTCATCATAGTTTTGACTCAACCATGAATAATTTCAGATGAGTCACAGTTATCTCTTTTTATCTCTTTTTGTGTGGATTCTGTCAAAAACATATTGTTTTCCTTATTACTTGGTGATCTGTTTTTATCCTTCAGTGAAAGTTTCTGAGTATTTTGATAAACATTGTCGTCATCATTTTCATCGAGTTGTTCCTCTTTATTTACATCACTACACACTGCTCATAGATTCTGTAACATTAAGACATTAAAAAAGACACGTATTTCACGAATCAAAGTATAAATGTTGTTTTTTGAATTATCTTTTTTTTTTTTTTAAATACATTATTTCATGAACGAAAATTGTATGGATTTAAATGTAAAAGTAGCCAATTAAACAGCAGAGTAATTATATGTGTATTCTACTTTAAACTTCTCTTCAATCCTGTTATCTCTTCTCATTTTATTGCCTGAGTGAGGACCACTGGTCACCTCATCAACATGTGTGCCCATACACAGTAGGTAAACTTGGGTAACTTTGTGGAGAAACTCATATTGTGCCTGAAACTTACGAAGCAAAAGTCACATTTTTAGCGAATTCAACAATACAATGACGAAACAGTTTTTTTTTTTTTTGTTTACTCAAATTCATGGCTCTTGCAACCCTCTAATGAGATAATTCATTAAAATAATAATAATTATAATTTCCATACTAACTTTAATACCATATGGACGTATGACTTTTTTTTTCACCTACTGAATTTTGCACCATAAAGACTCTATCTTGTATTAACTTGGCCACAGTTTGTAAAAAGTTCATTTTACCAGTTGCCTTGGCTTGTGCCAAAATATTCAATAGTGCAATGAAGATTCCCGTTCTTCCTTCCCCATCACTTTGGATGAAAAAAAAAATATCATACATTTATACATTCTTTCTAAAAACCAGTTGAAATAAAAAACATTCAATTTATTTTTTCAAGTCCTTCAACTTACTTAGAACATATCAACAGATCAGTGGTGGCGAACCGGTGACACGCATGCCACAATCGGCACGCGAGAAAAAGAGCACACCCCCTTTTTTTTTTTTAAAGGGGTGGTGGAATAAGGGTTTCCTTTTTTTTTTTGTTGTTTTATTGTGGGGAGGGGCGCTAGATTTGCCCCCCCCCCCCTAAACTATACTGTAAATTCTATCCTTAAGTTTATCAAATGAAAAGAAAATCAATAATTGTTTTTGCTTTTTTTTAGTTTTTGTCTCACAACACACACTAATAAACATATGATACCTCTTCTCCCTTTCTTATGTAAATTGAATTTTTTTTTCCTCTTCTTCTTTTTTTCTTACCTTTTGTTTTTTTTTACGTGAACACAAACCACAAAAAAAATCGAGTTTCTATGTATCTTGCTAAATTCCAACCCTCTCCCTCGCGGCATCCTCACCCATCCCCCATCGCACCCCATAAAATGATCACTTCCTTTCATTTTAAATGGAGTGTTGGTATAAGTGTTTTCTTTTTTTTTTTAATTCTGGGACTAAACAAAAACACAACCCACAATACCTAATAATTACTTAAATCCTAAAATTAAATATAAATAAATATCAATTTTATTTTTATTTAATCAAAATACAATTAAATTTTTTTTTTTATTTTTAAATTTTTTTTTCCTTTTTTTCCTAATTTTTTTTTCTTAAAATTTTTAATATTTTTAAATTATGTATTTATATGGAGATAATCAAACCGAGGAGAATTTCCGCGGCGGTGCAGAGAAATTGTGCGGCATCGCTTCTTGCAGAGTTGTTTCGCGTTTCGCGAGTGTAAACAATCCAAAATGGCTGCCTAGAAACATCGACTCAAATGACAGTCAAGGTTAAAATTGATATAAATGTCTTAAAATTAACAAATAAGACTTACATTTATACATAGTTACATAAATTATATCAGATTATACCAAAAAGTATGTGCTTTTTTTTTTAACTTTTTACTTGTAAAATACAATAACTGTAGACAATGTATAATAATAAGAAAATGTCTGCTGACGTCTTCAAACAAAAAAAAGGAGAATTAAAAAAAAAAATTCATTATATCCGGTCGGCTAGGTGTAGCGGGGGTTTCTTTGTGCTTAGAAAAATCTCCCGTGAGAAATAGCGCAGCGGAAAGTTTCGCTTTGGTTCGTGGATACCTTAAAAGAATTGTAAAGAATAAAGATAAATGGCGTCACAGAGTTTTGAATCTTTATCCAACACTGATAAAGTTATAATATAACACACCGATGTGCTAGACAATTTAGAAATAGCAATTAACGCATTATGGTTGAGATAAAAAAAAATACATCTTTCAGTTAAGTTCTGCCCACTTAATTCACACACACACACAAAAAAACGTTTTCCGTTTGTTATTTCCCTTGATGGATACCAGTAGGTTCGGGTGAAGTATAGAATCAACCAATTTCGTCGCTATGAAACGATGGGAAGTATGTGTATAGCACAATTTCCAACTACCTTTACGTCCCCAACTTTGTTCGGAACGTACTCTATGTTTTGTTTTCTTAGCGACACCATTCTACATCTGCTCAACCTTCCGCTCATCACATAAACTTAATAAAAATAAAACCTTTCCCTCAACATTACAAAAAAAAAATGAGCGAAACAAGAAATCAAACCCATCGGAAAGCTCATTTTCTATTTTTTTTTTTTTTTTCAAATGTGTGATCTAATGCTTTAACAATTTTTACTATGATAAACGTAATAGTATGGCAACTGGATAGTATGCAGATGGTAAAGGGTTCAATCCCCGGCAAAATAAAATATTAACTGCAGTCTTAAATAGGAGATAGGCGCCACCAAGTCTATAAGCTGAGAGATGGGCAGCACCAAGTTTATAAGCCAAAAAAAAGGAACCCCCATTTTTTAACCCGAAAAATGGGAAAACCCCCTCTTATTTATCAACAAAATAGGCACCACCTTATTTATCAACAGAGGATAAGCACCAACTTTTTTAAATCCGAGATATGAACAAGTTTATAAGCCCCACAAACGGACGTATGATAGCACATACATAAGTTGATATATCAGTACGTTCCTCCAACAACCAAATCGTTTAAGGTAATTAAAAAAAAAAACAATGAAAATCAAGATGGTTTAAGCCAGACTATCTTAACACATTTTGTGATATAATCATCTCTAGCTCAATACGATCCATATTGCCAAGTAGTTAAAATTAAGTTAGCCTTTGGGAGCTAAAGTGGAAGATTAAATGTTCTGTATCCATGGTAATTAAGGTGTATGTGGTTGTAAGGTTGTAAGTAATACACTCATACTTTAATCACTATATAAATAACTTAACAGTGTCAAATGCTTGAAAATCCTCCGTGATATCTGCCACACAACATCACTCCTTTACCCTTCCTCAACCTAACACCCTGCCTGTCTCAACAGTGACTGGACATCAGCTCATAGTACACAAGGTCAATCTTCCACTACACACTCACCCCTCGAACCCGGACCTTGAGCTTATATTGTAAACACCTCTGTTTCTATTTTTTTAAAAAAAGTTAATGTTAACTATCTGAGGTCAAATTTTTAATTTGTATTATAAAACTTATTATAAAATAAATTTAAGCGGACGCAGAATGTTACAGTTTATAAATTATTTACCTTTATCAATTCTAGTTTTCTTATGGTGTAGTCAGAATAAGTAAATGTGTTAACAAGTCGCTTTTTTATGTCTCCAAAAAAAGTTTCCTCTTGGTCTGGCCAGTATTTTTCACACTTTATTTAAATATAAACAAATAAATAACAAAATAGGTTGAAAACGAGCATCATTTTGCATAATAATTAAATAATAATTGTAACTTTATTTCGACCATAAACATTGAAAGTTATTTTTTGCCTCTATGTTTAAAAAGCAGATAATAAAATATTGCTAGGTTGATGTTGTTTTATATAATGTGATTATATTCCTTGCATGTGTAGAAGTTGTATATCTTTTTATATATATATATAAAATTTAGAATTGTTCATTTTTGTTGCGACCCGCTTGATGGCGTCATCCGGTGCGACCAGCGACCACAAGTGACGCCACTGTATATCATAGCTGTTTAACAAACTAGTATGCAAAAATATCTGTTATTGACGACTAACTACTACAAGTTGCAGCCGAATCATCTCTTATACATTTAAGTGTAGTACAAAGTCTAACTTACTTTGCCTTCCTCTATTAAATTTGTCAACAAAACAACTGTTTTAACCTTCTGTTCCCATAACATACGTACGAGCATCATCATCATCATTGCCCGTCACTCCTATCGGGGTATGGGCCACCAACTAAGTTCTCCAGCGACTTCTATCCTGAGCCGTTCTTCCAGCTGCTTCCAGCTGAACCCCATCCTGGTGATGTCCCGCTTCAAATTCTCGCCTCCAGGTGTTCCTAGGCCGACTCTCTTTCTTTTCCTTGAGGATTTAACTCAATGCTTGCCTAGTGATGTTGCTTGCCGGCTTTCGAAATGTGGCCTATCCATCCCCACCTTCTCTTCCTGATCTCCTCTTCTATTGAAGCTGGGCGGTTCGTTCTAAGAGGCTGGCATTGGTGATGGTGTCAAATTGCATCGTATTTGGAGAACTTTCCTAAGGCAGCTGTTGATAAAGGCCGGACTCTCTTAGTGGTGGTCTTCGTAATCCTCCAGGTCTCAGCCCCATATAATAGGACTGACTTTACATTGGTATTGAACAGGCGAATTTTGGTGTTCAGAGACAGCTCTTTGGAATTCCAGATGTTCTTGAGCTGGATAAAGGCGGCTCTTGCTTTTCCGATCCTTGCTTTGACATCTGCATCTGTTCCTGCTGATCTATGATGCTACCCAGATAAGTAAAAAGGACTCTACTTCCTCCAGTTTACTTCCGTTTAGGGTCCTGCATTTGTGCTGGTGGAGTTAATTTTCAGGATCTTGGTTTTAGATGTGTATGCTAAGGCCGACCTCCTTTGCAGTGGGCATTGCACAAGATTTGTTTTCTCTTGCATCTGTTGATAGCTATGTGTAAGGAGAGCAAGGTCATCTGCAAAGTCCAGGTCGTCCAGCTGTTTTAGCAAAGTCCATTGGATTCCATTTCTTCTTTCCCTGGTGGATTTCTTCATAATCCAGTCTATAGCCAGTAGGAAAAGGAATGGGGAAGGCAAGCATCCTTGTCTGACTCCTGTTCGTACCTGGAAGCTGTCTGTTAGCTGCCCTCCATGGATAACTCTGCAGGACATACCCTCATATGATTTCTTGATCAGTTTAACTATTTTTAAAGGGACACCATAATGTCAGTCATTTAGAATTGTTAAATTAGGACCTGTTAAAGGAAAAATGTAATACGTGTAAAGAGCTTTTTTTAAAGAAAGGTAAATTTGAAACACTTAGTCAAGTACTTTTAAAAGTGTGCTCCGCGATCGACTGGTATCAAAAACAAAAAAGGAATTCGAAGTTTAATAATTTATCTCAGACCATTTCAATGTAGGCTATATGTTTTAGAAGTCTATTTCAAACATCATCAAACGTACCTTGTGATGCAATATATTCAACCTTGTTGTTAAAACCCTTTGAATGTAAATGTAAATGTTTGGTTTGACTACATTTTACAATCAATTTGAGTACCTTAACTATGTATAATACTCTAAAAAGTTAAAATTATTAATTCCTAATTACCTTTATATAAGAAGCATTGATATATTTGCTTCGTTTTGTCCCGATTTATATTTAGGTAAAATTTTGCGAGTGATCGTCTGCAAGGCGCAAACAAAATATGTCATAAGATTACATTAATTATAAAACTAATCATATTTTAATGTATTTTTTAAATTACATATATTTATTTATTACAATTGGTTCTATATTTTGCATGACTTGTGTAATTAACATACGTTCAAAAAATTAATAACCAAACTATATACTTATTTTCGGGACTCAATGAAAATTTGTTGGTCTTCCCTGAAAGTCTCTTTGTTATGTCATATAACATTTTCATGTTTCCACTGTAAGCTGCCTGTTCTGCTTCAGCTGCCAATCCATCCACATAGTCTTTCTTGTCCTTCCTAATACTTCTTTTCACTTTGTTGTGTGCTTCCGTGTATTCTTCTTGAGCTTTGCCTTTAGCTGATCTAGTTTTACTGTTGTTGACTGTTGCTTTCTTCTTCCTCCTGTCCTCTATCTTATTCAGGGTATCAGTTGTGATCCACGCTTTTTGATGGTGTTTCATTGGCCCCAGTACCTCTTGATGCTGATCTTAATGACTCTTTCACTTTCTGCCACTCATTTGATACACTGTACTCCTCTTCCACCAGTTCATGGAGCACTTCATATTTGTTCTTCAGCACCAAGTTGAACTGTTCTTTATCTTAGGATCTTTCAGAAGGTTAATGTTGTACTTTACTCTTCTGTCTGCCGTGCTTGTCTCATATCTCTTCAGCTTCAGTTTCAATTTCGCTACAACCAGATGGTGATCAGACGCTACATCCGCCCCTCTTCTCACTTTTACATCTTGTAGGGATCTTCTAAATTTCCTGTTAATGCAAAAATGGTCTATCTGATTCTCTGTCACATTATCCGGAGATATCCATGTATTCTTGTGGATTCTTTTATGGGGAAATATGCTCCCTCCTATGACCATGTTATTGAGTGCACACAGGTCTGCAAATCTCTCCCCATTCTCGTTCATCGTTCCCAGAGCATGTGTGCCCATGACTTGCTCATAACCTGTGTTTTCGGACCCAATCTTTGCATTGAAATCTCCCATGAGGATGGTTACATCTTTTCCAGGGAAGGTCTCAAGTATCTTCTGTATTCTGCTGTAGAACTGGTCTTTGTCATCTTCATCACTGTCGTTTGTTGGTGCATAACACTGGACTAGTTTGATCTTCTTCTTGGTACGGAAGGAGGCAGTAATGATCCTCGGACCGTGTGCTTCCCCATCCAATCAGTGCCCCCTGTGCTTTCTTGGACAGCATGAGGCCAACTCCCTGTGTGTGTGGTGCATCATTCTCTTCGTGTCCGGAGTACAGCAGCATCTCCTGATAACAGTCGTCTCTGTCCAGCTTGTGTCCACCTTGTCTCGCTAATGCCTAAAATGGTCAGTTTGTTTCTCTCCATCTGCTGCTATCTGAGCCATCTTTCCTGACTCATACATGGTCCTGACATTCCATGTGCCGATAGTGGTTTTCCTGGTTGTCAGAAGGGTAGTCGGCTTTGTGGCTTCCTTTCGGCTTTCACCACAACTAAGCTTCATGAGTCTTCGTGATGAAGAACCTTCTTCTCCCAGGACTGAAATATCTGTTTTTTCTTTAGTTCGTGTTTCTGTAGCAAAGGGTTTTTTAACAGGGTGGGGTTGCTAGCCGCACGCCCAACCCTCCTCCTTTTTCAGCCGGGCTTGGGACCGTCCTTGGCGGAGTTACACTAAAAATAGTATATGTTAAATATGTGTGAAATGTCACAATCGTTATTGTGGACTTACCACAGTTGATAAGTATAGTAAACAATCTCAAGGTAGTGAAATTACATTGATGAGTTATTGCAACAGGGACTGGTTTCGTTATCCTAACTAGATTCGCTACAGTTTTACAGGCTATGCAGGGACAAGAGAACGGGATCTAATGAACCGGTAATGTGTATTGGTAAGACCATCCGGGATCTATTAAACACCGGTATAGTGTTTTGGTGAAGACTATCTATTTTGATAACTTTGGTGGAAGATTATCCGGGATCTAATGTACCTGTATTTTGTTATGGTTAAAACAATCCGGGATCTAATGTACCGGTATTGTGTTATGGTAAAAACTATCCGGGATAAAGTGGTATTGTGTTATGGTAAAAACAATCGGGATCTAATGTACCAGTATTGTGTTATGGTAAAAACTATCCGGGATCTAATGTACCGGTAATGTGTATTGGTGAAGACTATTAGGGATCTAATGTACCGGTTTAGTGTATTGGTAAAGATGCATCCGGGATTTAATGTACCGGTATTTTGTATTAGTGAAGACTAATCGGGATCTAATGTATAGTGTGTGTATTGAGTGAAGACGATTCCAGGATCTAATGTACCGGTATAGTGTTTTGGTGAAGACTATCTGTTTTGATAAATTTAGGTGCTACATTTATTTAATTGTTACTATTATGCCCGTTTTAAGCTGCAACTTAGATTTTTTGAAATCTAATAAAATATTATTTCACTTGAAAGATACAAACTATTAAACCATAGATTATATATAATCTGTGATGATCGAACTAATGACATTCCCAATTCTGCCAAAGACGGTTAGACAGTACAACCATACACATACTAATTAACTGCCTTACACACATACTAGTATAATAAACTCTTTTTATTACTGAAATTATTTTCAAGAAAGTGTTTGTATCATTATTACTCAAACTATATAATCATTCTTTTTTGAATAACTATTGTTTACTACGCCGGACAATTTAGTCGCAGGATAATTATAAACCAAACAGTTAATACTGTAAAACAAAACTCTTTAAGAGTAATATTATAATTGAAGGCTGGAGATGGGTTTCAGCTTTTGTTAAAAATCGATATAGAAGATTTTTTTTTTTGGAAGGTCGAGTTATAGTACTGAACGTAAATTATTAGTAACTTGTTAGTCAATGAATTTACATATTATTTCTGTTATATTCTGTTATTCTCTTATTTACTATGTATATATTATGGTAACTAGAGCATTGGCCAGCATGATAGGTTAAACGATGAATTTATATAATTACATGTATGGTCTAAGGAATGATTTTCAACTTTTTTAGTGCATCTTAATAAAGACATATATGTTAACTGACTTTTTTATTGATGAACTCACTATTAAGATATAACCATCTTTACCAAAATATTTCATGTGAAAGAAAATTCCAATGACGTAATGGTTAGTGGCAATGAAATGCGAGACGTACTTAACAGATGGTAAAGACTTAAATCCTCGATTGCAGCTCACCACCCCTCCACCCTTCTTTTCCCTAATAGCAAGAGGCAATAAAATGCTAATGACCCACACGGGTAAGGTTTGTACGTTCGCCATTTACTACCCCTTCCCGCCCCGACTACACATTCTCACTTGCTACCTTGACCATCGTGTTTAATTATACCCTACAACGACTTGGCTTGTGACACATCAGTGTATTTTCTCCCCCTCCACCCATTGAACTCTGTGCTAGCTTTTATTTTTGATCTGGCTCATTATCATACCCACTACACTGGGCATAGTTTTTTAACATAATATCAGTGACCATTGATTGGCTTTCGTTAAAGAAAAAGGATTATCAAACAAGATTTTTATATCAACTCATAAATAATATAAAAAAAGATCGAGAGTAATAATAAGTTTAAGGAAAAATATTATACTTAAATCTTTCTGACCAAAAGTTTCACGAGAACTTTTACATTGTTTTAAAAAAAATAGTCTAAAAACTTTTTAATTTATGTGTACTAAACTTTAAAACAGTATATGATTCGCATCCTCCACTACCAAAAACAATCAACGATATTATGTGTTTTCAATAAAACAAACATTCTCTAATTTCACGTAAAAATCATCGGGTGCGGGGTACTCACAGACACACAACAACTCACAGGCACACAACAACTACTTAGAAGTATTTATATTGTGAAATGTTTGTAGCAATAAATTGTTGTTGTTGTTTTTGTTGCCCTTAAAAACTAAATAAATCGTGTGGCCACGTGGCTGACCAGGTTATAGTGATTGTAGGACAAAACCCCTACAGATGGCCCCACGGACAAAAAACCCAGTGGACAAGCCCCCAGCGGACAAAACCCCAGCGGACAAAATCCCCAGCGGGACAAAAACCCCCATAATATTGTTTAAGCCATTTATTACAGCTACAATTTATGTTTTATTATTATTATCTTTTAATTAGTTTAACTTTCTGTGACCTGCTTAGCGGGTGGTTTTGTAAATCACATAAATCATGTAAATGAACTTGAATTTCATTCCTGTTTTTGTTGATCATAAATGCTCAATATGAAACATAGCCTTAGTTATTTTTTTATTTAGCACCTTTTTAAATTATTATTATGTCTTAATTAATTAATTTAAAAATCTAACTCTGTACTATTCTCTGATTTCTTAGTGTATATGTTCCACTTAACACACAACTTCAAACCACCTTTGTTGTTTTTATTATCCCCATATTCTAACTCACGACCTTAAAAATATAATGAAATTTGTAAGACTTGTTTCAAATTGTGTCCTAAAGCTAAATTTACGAGGAAAAAAGAACCCTTAATGAGATATGGAAATTAAACACCTCAAATCGAGTACGCTCAACAATTCCTCCCGAACTAAAATTACATTCTCTTATATAGGCTAGCTGGACAAAATATCCTATGTTCTCAAGTCTCCTGTTTGTTGGTTCCACCCCATTCAATACATAATTAAGAGTTTGGCAAACTTAGCAGAATAAAAAGGTGACATTTGTCACATTCTGTGAATTTAATGAATGAAATCAAGTCAAGCCCTACCCTGCTTTCATCACCCGAGGGTGAGATAAGATAATACATAGGATAGACAAAGTCTGTCTAGCACCCACTATCACTTTGTCACCTGGGGAGAGAAGGTCTATAGGAGATCATAAATAAAATTAGCCAAAGGCTTTTGTATTCCTGGTGGTCAGTGCGTCTGGCACTAGATTAATGAACTACACGTCTACGCATCTTCCGGAATTCTACTGTGACACTATTCTTTATTGTCTAAATTCCCCTACCTGTTAAAGTTAATGGGTTCTGTCTTAATCTCTTTCCACCCGTCTCATATCGAATTACGTTAAACTGTCCCAACGCTTGAACTTAAGGTTACCTATGCCCTGACCTACTTTCACTTTCTACATTTTATAATAAAGATTGGGGGGATATTGCATTCAATAATAAAAGTAATGATAAATTAATAAATAATTTTTAAGTGGGTGTTTTGTCCGCTGGGTGTTTTGTCCGCAGGGTGTTTTGTCCACTGAAACATTATATGTCCGCTGGGGGTTTTGTCCGCTGGGGGTTTTGTCCGTTGTTGTTTTTGTCCCTGAAATTTTTGTCCACGTGGCTGACCAGGTTATAGTATAGACGGGGGCAAACTGTACGACATTACTAGGCTTCAGGCCTGTAGCGTGTGGGGGGCCGGGGGACCGGGCCCCCTGCGTTTTGTCTACCCCCTGCTTATTTGTTCTACTTAGTAAAATGTATTACCTGGCCCCCTGCTATAGCCTGGCCCCTGCTGTAGAATACATGGCCCCTGCTGTAGAATTTTCACGCTACGAGGCTGCTAGGCTTAGACCACATGTTAGGTTTACTGTATCTTAGAATTGTCAGAATCATCTCCCCATCCTATTCAAGTGATTTTACGATCAAGGCGAACAGTCTAAACATAAATCGCTTAGGAAGTTTAGGTGACTTGAGGGGATTGTAATCATAATTTCTTATGATCGGTCAACTTTCTTCTTAAAATTTGTATCACATATGTAGATCAAATTTAGTGACAGAATCAATAAGTGTTATAAGTCAATATGCTATGCATTTAAATATTCCAAACTCCACAATTGATACAATCTATGAGTTTTATAATTTAAAATTTAACTTGGTATTAGCTTTTAACATACAGTACATTATTCGAATGAATACAGTGACGGAGTTATATGTTTTATTGGTCATCTGATATAAGCTTTGATATATATTGGTGTACTTTAATTTAGTAATTGAAACAGTAAGTATAAAAAATCACCATGATATTCGATTTTTAATTTACCTCGCTCGAATCATTTGTATAAGAAGTGAATCTGCTATAAGCTATTAAACAGAACTCACTCAATTATAGTAATAGAATAAATACATGTCTTTAGCTGATCACTGTCTAGGCTATTTGCTGCTCAGGTGCAATATTTTGCTATCGCCTTCATGAAAAGAGAAACAAAAGATTTATTTGCATTTACTTTAGTATTAATATTGTTCTATATATAAAGAAAATATATTTCCAATGGTTACTATTATAAATGTTGTTTGGTGTGACAATTTGGCATTATCGTTTGAGGAAATATTTATCACAATAATCTTTTTCAAAAAACAATCCAGCACTTACAAAAGTATGTTTATTTTTTTTATAAACCTATTGTGTATACCCTACGTAGCGTGTAGAGAGGAAAGACGGTAGCAATGCATTGTGAGTGACGTACTGTCGGGTATCGCCACTGGTCGGCACGTTCTTTGAAGTTTAGCTCAGTGTTCATCCACGTCCGCCAAGCTCCCCCCCAACTCTTAAAAAAGTGGTTTGACCACTACTGAGCTTCTGACATTTCGATAATACATTCCTGTCTTCCCACCTCATCGCACCCCACCCGACCATTATTTTTTTCAAGCCCCCCCCCACTTTTCTTCGCGCATTCTATTTAAAATGTTATTTGTCATATTTTATATATGCAATATATTCATTTAAATAATATTGACAATTAATATAAACAATAGTATTCATTAGAATTTGTGTCTATTAAATCATTGCTAGCCTCTCTTCCATAGAAAGTCGCACAATCTCGAAGGAAATACACCACAATATTAATATGGATATTAATTTAATGTTTCTTGTTCGGTCCAGTAATTTTTTTTATAGTTTGGGATCATCCCAGGTTGGGGACCACTGTATTAAATCAGTACAGTGTAACATAAATATGATTTATTTATTCAATACGATATAAACTGTTCAAACTAATTTAGCTGCAATCTGATTATTAAAACCTCTTTAAATAATAAAAGTAAAGTAACAGTTAAAATGTATCCATAGATTTTATGCATGAATGTAAATCTATTAATTTGATTATGTTAACTCATCAAGAGTGTTAAGGTGATGTTCAATCTGACCTCTGAGTTACCCCCCACCCCGCCCTCCGCCGTTTTTCTATTTTGTGAACAACAAAGCGGGTAAAGAATTGGATACATGGTGAGAATTTCACTACTGTGCCAAAGAAATGCTCTGGCGTTATACGTTTTGATCTTATTACGTCATAAAAGAAACGGTTGCCAGTTAGCCTGTTAAGGAAATTCGGCTGACTATAAAATAGTATAAAAGACATTTTAAAGCGAACATTTTGAAACTACCTTACTTAACAGATAGTAAAGACTTTAATCCTGGTTTGCGGCTAGCCTCCCCCCCCCCGACCCTTCTTTCACCAAATAGCCAGAGGCAATAAAATGCTAATGACCCACACTGGTAGGTTTGTACTTTCGCCATTTACTACCCCTTCCCACCCCACAGCTACACATGCCGCCGCCCACCCCAAATCTACCTTGTCCATCGTGTTTAATTACACCCTACCTCGACTCGGCTTTTGACAAATCAATGTACATTCCTTCCCCCCCTTCCCCACTGAACTCTGCGCTACCTTCTTTTTGATCTGGCTCATAATGTATCTTCCACCCACCTCTACACTGGGCACAGTTTTTTAACATAATATCAGTGACCAATGATTGGCTTTTCGCTAGATAAAGAAAAGGATTATATCAACAAAGATTTTTTAGTATCAACTCATAAATAATATAAACAAAAATTCAAGTAATAATAGGGATTTAAAGAAAAATATTACAACTACTTAAATCTTTCTGACCTATAGTCTCACGAGAACCTATACATTTCTGTTTAAAAAAAATGTCTAAACAACTTTTAATTTATGTGTACTAAACTTTAAAACTGTATATCGGATTCGCATCCTTCCACTAACAAAAACAATCAAAGATATTATGTGTTTCAATAAAACCAAACATTCTCTAATATAACGTAAAAATCATTGGATGCGGGTTACTCAGAGGCTCATAACAACTCAGAGACACACAACAGCTCAGAGACACACAACAACTCACAATCACACAACTCAGAGCACACAACAACTCACAGTCACACATTCAGAGATACACAACAACTCACAATCACATCAGAGACACACAACTCACAGTCACACAACTCAGAGACACACAACAACTCACAGTCACACAACTCAGAAACACACAACAACTCACAATCACACAACTCAGATGCACACAACTACTTACAGGCACACACCAGTTCAAGGCACACAACAACACAGAGGCGAAAGTGTTTGAATATCATTATTACTCAAACTATAGAATCATTCATTTTTTATGGTGGATAACTATTGTTTACTACGCCGGATAGTGTAGTCAAAGGATAATTATAAAACCAAACAGTCAATACTGTAAAAACAAAACTCATTAAAGAGTAATATTATAATTAAAGGCTGGAGATGGAATTCAGCTTTTGTTAGCAAAATGATTAGAGAAGAATTTTTTTTTTCGAAGGTATTTTAATTATAGTAATTCATTCGTAAAATTTACAGGTAACATATTAGTCCAGTAATTAACAAGGTATATTTGTTCTGCTTTATTATTCTACTTATTTACTATGTATATACTATGGTAAATGTTTGCATGAGCCCTAAAATTTCAGGAATTGGCCAGCATGATAGGTTAAACGATAATTTTTATAAATGCATGTAGGACCTAAGGAACGATTTTCAACTATTTTAGGGCATCTTAATAAAGACATATATGTTAACTGACTTTTATGATAGACTCACTATTAAGAAATAACCATCTTTACCAAAGTATTTTACTCTGAAAGAAAATTCCAATGACGTAATGGTTAGTGGCAATGAAATGCGAGACGTACTTAACAGATAGTGGAGACTTAAATCCTCGTTTTCGGCTCGACCCCCCCCCCCCTCACCCCCAACCCTTCTTTTCCCAAATAGCCAGAGGCAATAAAATGCTAATGACCCACACGGGTAGGCTAGTACGTTCGCCATTTACTACCCCTACCCCCCCACGGCTACACACACTCACTTGCTACCTTGGCCATTGTGTTTAATTACACCCTACAACGACTTGGCTTTTGACACATCAGTGTACATTCCTCCCCCCCCCCCATTGAACTCTGCGCTAGCTTCTATTTTTAATCTGGCTCATTATCTACCTCCCACCCACCTACAATGGGCACAGTTTTTTAACATTATATCAGTGACCAATGATTGGCTTTTTGTTAGATAAAACAAAAGGATTATCTAAACAAAGATTTTTTAGTATCAACTCATAAATAATATAGAATACATGGCCCCTGTTGTAGAATTTTCACGCTACGAGGCTGCTAGGCTTAGAGCACATGTTAGGTTTACTGTATCTTAGAATTGTCAGAATCCTCTCCCCATCCTATTCAAGTGATTATACGATCTAATTATAAATGTTGTTTGCTGTGACAATTTGGCATTATCGTTTGAGGAAATCTTTATCACAATAATCTTTTTCAAAAAACAATCCAGCATTTACAAAAGTAGGTTTATTTTTTTTATAAATCTATTGTGTATACCCTACGTAGCGTGTAGAGAGGAAAGACGGTAGCAATGCATTGTGAGTGACGTACTGTCGGGTATCGCCACTGGTCGGCACGTTCTTTGAAGTTTAGCTCAGTGTTCATCCACGTCCGCCAAGCCCCCCCCCCTTTCCAACTCTTAAAAAAGTGGTTACCCCGACCACTACTGAGCATCTGACATTTCGATAATACATTCCTGTCTTCCCAGCTCATCGCCTCCACCACCTGACAACTACTTGGCTTTCACATTTCGATGGTATATTTCTGTCTTCCCACCTCATCACACCCCCACCCGACCATTTTTTTTAAAGCTTCCCCCCCCCTTTTCTTTACATATTCTATTTAAAATGTTATTTCTCATATTTTATATATGCAATATATTCAATTAATTAATATTATTGACAATTAATATAAACAATATTATTCACTACAATTTTGTGCCTATTAAATTATTGTCCGTAAGTGACGGAAGACGATGCTTATTTACATTTTAAATTGTTTTAATTTACAATGCCTCAGCTGCTCACAGCCGCTTAGCTCCCTGCTAGCCTCTCGTCCTTAGAAAGTCGCACAATTTCGAAGGAAATACACCACAATATCAATATGGATATTAATTTAATGTTTCTTGTTCGGTCCAGTAAAATTTTTTTTTTAGATTTGTACCGGACCACAGTCCATGTTGGGGACCACTGTATTAAATCAGTACAGTGTAACATAAATATGATTTATTTATTCAATACGATACAAACTTTTCAAACTAATTTAGCGCAATCTGATTATTAAAACTCTTTAAAAAATAAAAGTAAAGTAACAGTTAAAAATGTATCCATAGAATCATATTCATGATTGTAATACTATTCATTTGATTATGTTAGCTCATCAAGAGTCATAAGGTGATGTTCAATCTAATGTGAGGAAAAAATCTGACTTCTGGTTACCTCCCCCCTTTTCACCACCCCCTCTCCCTTCCCCCACCCCCACCTTCCGCCGTTTTTCTTTTTTGCGAACAACAAAGCGGGTAAAGAATTGGATACATGGTAAGAATTTCACGGTTTCATTACTGTGCGAAAGAAACGTTCTTGCGTTATACTTTTTGATCTTATTACGAAATAGGTCGCCAGTTGGTTGGTTAAGGAAATTCGGCTGAGTATGAAATAGTATAAAAGACACTTTAAAGCGAACATTTTGAAACTACCTTACTAAGTGATTCAATTTTCCGCCTTTATCGAGTAAAAAAGTGTTTCGAGTTTCCAGTAAAGAAAATCTACACTTTAGGTAAGTAGGCATTCATATACCTATGCACTTTTTTTAATGTATTCAAGCTTCGAATGTTTGACATAACTTTTTTTTATTTCAAAAAAGCTTCTTTCATTTTAGTTTTGTTTATATCTTGTCTCCTATAGAAAATTTTTGTCTTCACCCCCCCGGGGGGGTCCACTCTACAATTGTTAATTTCCATGTATTAATCTATTTCTTCTATTTAGTTACATGTCTTATTCTTTCCCTAGATAACATTATTTGATTACTGTTGGTCTGTTATATCTACTGTTGTTGTATTGTATCTATTGTAGCTGTATGTGTTTGTACTGTTAATTTGTTGTATCTATTATGCTGTATGGTATCTACTGTTTCTGTATTTTCATCTATTTTGCAATATGGTATATATTGTTGACGTATTGTATCTACTGTAGTCGTACTATATCCATTGTTGCTGTATTTTATCTATATTTTGTCTATAATATTTAATGTTGCTGTATGGTATCTACTGTTGCTTTATGGTATATACTATAGCTGTATTGTATCTATTGTTGCTGTATTTTTTGTACTGTTGCTATGTTGTAGCTATTATGCTGTATAGTATCTTCTGTTTCGGAATAATATCTATTGATGATGCAAAGTATATATTGTTTATGTGTTACATGTGTTACTGTTCTGCATGGTGGCACCATGTGCTACTGCTCTGCTCTGCATGGCGGCACCATGTGTTACAGCTCTGCATGGTGGCATCATGTGCTACTGCTCTGCATGGTGGCACCATCTGCTACTGCTCTGTATGGTTGCGCCATGTGCTACTGCTCTGCATGGTTGCGCCATGTGCTACTACTCTGCATGGTGGCACCATGTGCTACTATTCTGCATGGTTGCGCCATGTGCTACTGCTCTGCATGGTTGCGCCATGTGCTACTACTCTGCATGGTGGCACCATGTGCTACTATTCTGAATGGTTGCGCCATGTGCTACTGTTCTGCATGGTTGCGCCATGTGCTACTACTCTGCATCGTTGCGCCATGTGCTACTGCTCTTCATGGTGGCACCATGTGCTACTGCTCTACATGGTTGCGCCATGTGCTACTGCTCTGCATGGTTGCGCCATGTGCTACTACTCTGCATGGTGGCACCATGTGCTACTGCACTGCATGGTGGCACCATGTGCTACTGCACTGCATGGTTGCGCCATGTGCTACTGCTCTGCATGGTGGCACCATGTGCTACTATTCTGCATGGTGGCACCATGTGCTACAACTCTGCATGGTGGCACCATGTGCTACTGCTCTGCATGGTGGCACCATGTGCTACTGCTCTGCATGGTTGCGCCATGTGCTACTGCTCTGCATGGTTGCGCCATGTGCTACTACTCTGCATGGTGGCACCATGTGCTACTACTCTGCATGGTGGCACCATGTGCTACTGTTCTGCAACCCCTAGTGACGCTACTGTGCCATACTAAACATATATTTTAGAAATCCATTTAAGCTTTCTGTCATATTGAAATATCTTTACATCAAAATAGGTGCTATAATATGTCTACCAATCATTCATATGGGAAAATAATGGTTGAGGCTGCTTTAATGAACCAAACAGTGAAACATGAAGACCTCTTGAAAGGTTTGTTTTGTTTATGAAAAATTATAATAAGTCCTAAACTTGTGTGTATTTTTATTACTTTTATATTTTGAAATACACTAATTATCTGATAATGAATATAATTTTGAATGTTCCAGGTTTCCGTGAAAATAGTTTATCAAAGAAGCTTTCGCCAACCCTTTTATCTATACAAAGGCAAGAAACGTTAATTATTTATGTTCAGCAAACCAAAAGATCTTATATGTGTAATACGCAACAAGTAGCTGTAACTCTATTGGGAGATATATCACCCAGGGGAAGACGTTATAACGCAGCCAGAGGAAAATATTCTGAAGAGAGAAGAAGACACATCAAAATGTAAGGAAAAGGTTTAAACATAAACACTGTATATTTTTTTTCCATCCAATTTAATTTTTTTTTTTCCAAATTAAAAAGACCACATCTCCTTTAATTGCAGATAAAATCAGACATAGGACATCGACACTATATGCTCAAATTGATGTCCAAACTGAAAGGGGCAGTATTTTTTTCACACATATGCCACAGTGAGGACATCAACAAACAGGTTTATCAGACTCCACTTGCCAAGCAGCAAATCATTCACTTAAGTGGATGCTTACATAAGTTAGATACAGGCTAATAGCTGGTTTCTTAAGGTAAGTTAGACATTTTAATGTATACATTTTAGTGTATAGTTTTTGCATTTTTTGACATTTTACTTTTATAATGAAAATTAATTATTTTATATATTATCAAAAGGTGTTCAATAATCCAGTTTTTACTCTCTACAGCTAGTACTACTGAATAAGCAAATAATGAACTGTCGAAAAATACATTAGCGGCTACTGAAATAACAAATAGTGAGCTTGAAAACTGCCATTGGATGGTCGTTACAAACAAATCTCATACAAGTGAGTTTAAACTAGCTTCTAATTGATTATTTTAAACCTTTTAGAATTTATTCCAAATTGCATAACATCTTAATAATCTCTTTCATGAATATATTAACAGACAGGTTTGAGGCAATTATTGGCAGCCCTGTTCAGCAGTGTTCACAACAAGAAAAAAGGAATGGAAAAGAAAAAAAGGTCAGTTTTTATATACATGTTGTAGCTGAAATTTGTGAACTATGAGTAATTAAATTATTTTTTAAATCACAATAGGGATAATGTATATTCACATTTAAAGCTTCAAATCTATAACTGCTCTACATATTTCCTGTAAACCGAAAAGAAGAAGAATCACAAATAGTATGAACTATTTTCAAATCTATATTTGTAATAATCTACCAGGTGCAAAAGGTTCACTGTAGCCCGGTATCGTGAAAATTCTACAGCAGGGACCAGGCATTCCACAGCAGGGGTCAGGCCAATAGCAGGTGTGGCAGGAAATAAGTGTTACTAAGTAGAGCAAACAAGCAGAGGGGGTCACTTAAAACGCAGAGGGAGGGGCCGGCCCCCAGCCCCCCCCCGCACGCTACGGGCCTGTACACACTTGACTATTCGACTTAATGTCGTGGATTGGAGATCTGTTTAACTTAAAGTATTTTAGACTTTTTATAAGTATGCATTATTAAGTCACCCAAACCCCCAACCTAACAAGAACTCAATATACTAAAACACACTTAAGTTTTTTTTAGTAAACACTAACTTTTAACATAATTTAAATTGTTAAATTTTGTCACAAAGAAAAAGGTTTAATATAATAGTTTGCAGTATCTTAAAAAATGTGTTTTATTTTTCAGGAAAAAGGAAATTCAAGAGTTTTTAAGAACACATAAGATACTTTCAGAGGTACCAGAAGTGCAGAAAAATACAAACCATTAAATTAAAAGTATTCAACGAGCGCCAAAAAATAAGAAGACTATTGGAATAAAAAAAAAATAATAAAATACATTTTTTTAGGCTAGACTCATTTTATTACTAAAAAACATTAATTTATTTCCATATTATATATTTTGCAAATAAATTAGTATGCTGCAAACCCTCACCTTTGTGATTTTGTTAATATTTTTTTTGTTTTTAAAAGTTTTTTTTTTTAAGCGTAAAAGTTATAAAATGTGTTGACATGTAAACTCTCCACACATTGTGTAGACTTGATACCAAGTAATTGATTGGACAATCTGGACACTTGGGCTCTAGCCACTACAAGTATTTTGAGATAAACTATCTCGACAGTTGGGGGAGGAGCCATGGGAGGGGCATCTGGAATAATGTAATTCAAATTTATCAGCGTTTCTCGCTCCATCCCAATTATTTCAACTTGCAAATTTTCCTTTGATAAAAATTCATTAAATGATTAACCAATGCTAAATACGGATCCCAAAGTTCAAAGGTCATTTTAGGTCAATCGTAAGTAAACAAATCCCTGATGGTCAAATGGGTGTATACATTGAAGGCTGCAAGTTTCTATTGGTACAATATAGACGAATAGGACCATACAGTATAGCTAAAGAAGTCTGTATAATGTGCTGACGTGAAATTATTATTAACAATCGTCACTGCAATTACATTATAAGTTATAGCGTAAGGTCTTAATAATTCATGTAGCTAAACATTATATGATATAGATGTTGCGTAATGTATGTAGGAATATCAATTACTTAATATGGTCTTTAATAAAGTTATATTTCCACACTCGTAACATACGTCACGAACATAAGTGATATTTTGCACTATCGTATATGTCGCCCAACGGACGATAAGACGTGAGACGTCAGTTAGGGGACATATATGTGTCCCCCAAAGTCGCAAATATATTAGATTAACAAAAGGTCGTTAAATGTTTTCAAACTTATTTCCTTTTTGTTTTTTTATGTTATATAAATAATGTTCTTATTTAACGTTCCTTGAAAGTAAAAAAAAATTCTAATTCAATAGAATAAAAGTAGGCCGATACTTAAAACAAAGTGTACAATTAGTAACAAAAAATGATTAAAACTAATATTAAATTAAGTTTTTTAAATTAAATACAATATTTAAATAATTGCTTGAATGTCAATGAGTGCGTCTAGGAAAAAAGTTAACAAAATATTTCCCAAAATAGTTGAGTTAAACGACGTTGAACAACGTGTCCCCCGAGAGACCAATTATCTGGCGTAAACTCCAAAGTGAGTTTGAAGGGCAGTGTCCCCGAGTGACACTAAAAACGTATATCTTAATATCAACTATTTTTTAAATTGAAACTTTATATCGTAAAGTAGACATCAAATACGTTTTAAAAGTCTTTCCAAACTTATCATTGATAGGATATTAATATTTTAGAGCATTTTCTAAAATGTCCCCCGATGGTATCAAATCTGAGCCTGTCCCCCAAAGTTCGAAATAGGAATATACACTTTGTATTTTAATATTTTACTTTATTTCTTCTATATAAAACTTGAATTATTTTGTTGCATTGTAAGTTCTACCAGGATTGAGTAATAAGGCATCTAATAGCAATTCCAAAACTAATTCAAAAGTTGAATCTGACATCTGACACCGCAGACTTTCTTAACTTAAAATACTCTGAAGATAGTCCTAAAATGGCAACTATCCACAAGCGTTTTCCTCCATTATAATAATTCCTTGTTCTAAAAACCTCATGAAATAAAATTAAGGTCAAATAAAAACAGACAGGAATTAGTCAGACAATCTAAAACAGTGTGTTGATAGTTTTTATTATTTTTATTCTGACGGTAGCTATGGACTGTTAATTTGAGTCGCGGGTCGAATTGGGCTGGAACATTTGATAGGCGGGCTGAAACAGGACCAGATGGGTGGATCAGTGTTGGTATGAGGTAATACACATCGTGGGTAAACGTCTAATAAATACATAATCGTCTAGCCTGGCGTACGTACGAGTGAGCGTGGGTATAACTTCCGCGGCTAAAAATAGACTGGGGAATTCCAAAATTTTAGTCTCACTCAAGCAGAGTCAACTCTTGCTTGGCTAAAAATAATACTCGCCGGTACGTGTACCGGGCCTTTGATCTAGTTGTAACATAACAGGTCAGCGCTGTGAATCACTTTGAATCGAGTTTCGGGCCCTGGTTAAACAGGTCGGAGCGCCGGATATGACTATCGCAGGTAATTTGCCCACATTTGGTAATAGTGCGATCATCTTACTTGCAAAGATAAGCGATTCTCCCTTTAGGCACATTGCTGGACTGGAGATGTTTAACTACGTTCCACCATTTGTTGGTGCTTAGGTCTTTGAACAAAATTTGCACACAGACAACTTCATGTGTTTTATTTTCCTGACAAAAAAAATGATAATTAACACACTATATTTACAAATGTATCTTTGTTTTTATAAACATAATTAAAGAATAAATAGGCCATTACATGAATTTTTATTTTTCTTTATTTTTTATATTTTTATTCTTTTGCTCTGTTTTAAATGGAATAGTTTATTTGACTTGAAGAGATCAAAGAACAAAAAGGAAATGTTTTAATAACAGAATTTACTTTTAGGTAAAGATAATTTTCAAACTAAAAAAAAAAATATATTTGGAAAAGAAGTTTTAAGTTAAATACTTAATTGAATTTTCTATATTTTTTATGCAAGTTCCTTATCATTAGATGTCTTTGATTTAACTGTAGGCTTACAGATTTATGGCCTATATTTACTGTCAATCGCTGTTCATCCCATAACAATGTTTGCTTCCGATTGTTGCTTTTTATCTCAAACAAAGGTGTAGTGAGCACTTCAGAAGACAATGTAGGTAAAAACTGACCTATTGTCTGGAAACAAAGTGAGTTCAGTACAGCTCGTTACGTATTCCAACATGAAAACATGACGTAAATGCATGCATTATAAAACTGTACAAAATACTGCAAAACAGGTGTAACTGTGACACTATAAGTGGTTACTATTGGTTTAATTTAAAAAAAAAAGACTTTGACAGCTAGTAGAATATTAATAAAATGTTTGAAGAAGAATATTTTCAACCTGATCTGATATCATATCCTGTTCAAAGGTCACAACTACATTTATGTTATACTGGGTCACAAGTCTCCAAAAGTCATCTACAGTGTCCGGCTTTGGTAGCTGAGTAATAAAACTTTGATCTTTCTGTTTTAGTCCCTGCAAGTAAAAGACTGAAATCTGTACGTATTTTAAGATATTAACAGCAAGAAAAGAAATATAAAAAAGAGATGCTTGGATGGAGAAAGATGTATGCACCATATATATATATATATATATATATATATATATATATATATATATATATATATATATAAATATTGCAATGACTGATTAACTTAACGAATTGTTTTTTTTTTCATAAATATTGTCCTCTGAACAGTATGACATGTTTCACCTCAAACACGATGTAAAACATTGGTTGTCTACAGCAGTGCTTCTCAAAGTGGTGGGCCGCGGCCCCCTAGGGGGTCGTGGACTGTCCGGAGGGGGGCCGTGGAATTTCGAAAAATTATAAATTTAAGCAATCTAAACCAAAAAAAAAATAGGGGGGCCGCGACATATTGATTGGCGTTCCAAGGGGGCGTGACTTCAAAATGTTTGAGAAGCACTGTTCTACAGTTACTAAGGGAGGCAAACATAATCTAAAGCAAACAAAAAATAATACAATAAACGTTTGTTGATTTTAACCATGTATGACTGACTATATTTTTGTTTTGGTATTTCAAGCCAAGACAGCCTTAAGTTGACCCAATCGTATTACTCTTAATAGGAATCAAAGCAGATGATAGCCAATCTATAGAATGGACGCGGGTGGATAAAGGGGAGGTTCAGCACCGGGTGCGGCTAAGAATTAGAGTAACGAAACTAATTGCATTCAAATTTAGATATTTTGTATAAATGTGAAAAAAGTCATATTCACCTGCACTCTAACAGCATTGATGTACCCACTCATTGCATCAGGTTCGCTATTTAGTAGAAGTCTGTATTTTTTTCCTAGGAAATAATAAGAAGGAAAATGAAGTCCAAGCGATAATTTCTACTTATAAGTCATATAAAGTGCATGACACCAAGTATCGATACATTTTTAAAGTTTCAAGTTCAGGATTGCATTCATCTTCACAAATATTAGAATAAATACTTATTCGGTTACTGGGTAAAATAAATAAAGGTGAATTATTCTCGGGTTGTACATCTCTCTCTTTGTTTTGATCATCACTCTCTTTACCATCATCACCAGTGAGGAGGACTTCTGTGTTCACTATCTCACAGACATTGCAAAGATCCTAAGGAGATATTGAGTAATATAAACTTTGATCTATCTTACAGTCCCTGAAAGTAATACACTAAAATGTGCATGCATTTGATGAAGATATTAATTGATAGAAAAGAAATAAGTAAATAACACACAAAGATGGAGATAAACAGTTTCACTATTGTGTGCACTAACATTATTACAATGATTAATAAGATTAACGTCCTGTTTTTTGTGATAAGTATTGCCCTCTTCACTGGTCAATTTATGGTTGCATATGTTAACTTCCATAACAATGCAATCATAAATACGTTTTTCACGTGAATGGGCGTTTACAGTAAACCAAACACTGAAAACATTTATTTATAATGTCACCAAATGGATTATAACTTGCAAGTGTATTTTTTTTTAAATAGATAATGTGTTAACCTTAAATTCTGCTTCAATCCTTGTGTTATCCATAAAGTGATTCAGTTTTAATATGTTTATCTTGTTCATCAAGTCCTCCATTGTAATAGTGCTGTGTACACACTGTAGAGCTGCCAGTGCCGCCTTGTGAAGGAACTCATACTGCTCCTTATTATGAAAATAATAAATTAGTAAATATTTATTTTTTTATATTTTTTTTCAATTACGTAAACAATAAAAGCTAATTGTATGTATAAAATATTATCTAAATAAATGTTATCGTTATAATCTACACTGAATATTATCCGACCTAATATGGCTGTCAGGAATACGGGATAACTAGAAATATCGCTTATTTCTGCGTCCAATTAGGAGTTAAATGATTGAATCAACCTTAGACTTTCTTGACTTACGATACATTGAAGGTAGTCCTAAAATGGTAACTGTCCACATGCTTTCCTCCCCCATTATAATAATTCCTTGTTCTAAAACTTCATGAAATAATTTTAAGATCAAATAAAAGCAGACAGTCTAAAACAGTGAGTGGTCCCCAACCTTTTTCTTGCGATATACCGGTCAACGTTTGATAATTTCACTGAGGCCCGCTGTAAGTGAGAGAGGGGAGGGGGGTTGGTATAACTCGTCAACGGAATGTCACACAATCCCAAGAGAAATAAATACACCACAGTTAATAAAAAAAATAAAAAAATAACGGAATGCTTTTTGGTATCGGTCCGAGGCCCGGAGGGTAAGGGGCCACTGGTCTAGAGCAGTGGTTGCGAATCTAAGGCACGCATACCACAGTCAGCACGAGACTAAAACAATAAAAATATCACTTTCTTTAATTGTAATCAAACTTTTAGCACTTTGCTATTAATAAATGTTCTTTTTTTGGTTGAATTTCGGGCACGCTGCCCCAAAAGTGTTCGGCACAACTGTTGTAGAGTATTTTAATTTACTCATTTTACTTTTGAAATAGTATCAATACTTTTAAGTCGTACTATGTTTTTTGCTGGAATGCACCATATTATAAGGAAATCTACTAATAGACATAGTAAATAACAATTTATAATTACTTCTGTCTGAACCATAAATATCCTGTCCTGCCTTAAGTTAGCGACTGTTTGGAAAAAGTTCATCTTTCCAGTTTCCTTGGCTTGTTTCATAATGTTCAGAAGTGCAATGAACGTCCCAGTTCTTCCCACACCAGCACTGTCCAATGATAACATCAAATATTACTCACCATATAAAGAATGCATACATATGTGCACTGATCATTTTAAAAATAACATATAGGACAATTAAATCGGACATTTAAGCTTAGCCTCAAATTAGGAAAAAAAATCAAAGAAAAATAGAAAAAAAAAATTAGCTCATTGTAAAAGTTTATTATTTCTTTAGTATAAACTCTATGATAGATTATTTTAATTGACATAGCTTCGTTCGCTTTTTTTTGTATTTGCTCCATTTGACTATTTATTTTGTATAAATAAACACCTTCAAATTAAAGTGTAGTTGGTATAAAAGGAAAATATTACTGAATATTGAATATATATTAAAATGGGTTGGGATAATATTTGAACGCAGTCGTTTCGTGCTACCTGCAGTGAACAAGTCGGAGCTGTGTAGTTTGTTGCTTCGACACCATGTGTGCGAAATCTAAAAGACTCCAAGGGGCATCCGGTACACTTTTGTCAGGCCAGGAGTGGAACTGATAGTGGGTCAACTGTTGAGTGTACTCATGTTTCTGAAATGTTGATGCGTTCGGTGAACATAGCAACACTAGATATTTTCTAATGGCCTTTATTGTAACCTACGTTTAAAAAAAAAAAGGGGGCGGGGGGTGAGTGAATGATAAAAGAGCTGTTTTTTTTTTTTTAAGGACAACTAGTTTTATATTCAATCAATTGCTCTATAGGGGGTTAGGGGGTACCCACATATATTTGTAGTTTTTTTTTTTTTTTTCGACAATCGTTTAGATATTTATAGAGAGAGACCTGTAACCGTCGTCTTATTTAGTTTGCTTGGATGCAACGATCAATTCGGGGCGAAGTAATTCACTATATCATCAGATGGTTGTGCATTGTCAAGACCACTACTGTCAACTTTGAAGTCCTGAGTTCAAACCTAGTTTTTTTTTTTTTTCCAAATCCAGTAAAAATAGCCAATATTCACACGTCTTTAAATAGGTGCCTGACATTTTTGACGGACCAACGGACTACGCTAGTCATTCATACAAAATCACTCAATATGCCGCGGCTACACAGCAGATAGCGGGACGGATGGGCGTGTATCTGCTCAACTGTTCGAACCTGGTGAGAAGCAATGCATACTTGAGGTCATGGTTAAACCATAGTTGTATCTCCCGTGTTGCCTCCAAGAAATCACACTGTCGGCTATGGTGGGGGATGATAGAAAGGCACCCTAAAAACAGTACCACTAGTGCTTCGTTGGATCTAATGCATTTCACATAATCCTTAAATAGGCTTCACACATAAAGGAACCCATGAGCTCTACCCTTCACATACTTCTCTAGGCAGAACCGGATTTACAATTTTAGGGGCCCTAGGCCACACCAATTTGAGCCCCATTAAAAATATATTGCTAAGTTGTTTTTTTATACTATTCAACATTTTGGGGGCCCATATTTTGTGGGGCACTAAAGCATTGCCTAGAGGCATATCTGTAAATCCCGACCTGCATGTGGGCCCCTAGGGGGACTCAAATTTAAAATTAATTTCTTACAATAATATCATAATATCAAAAATGCATATGTATGCATTTAACAAAACGGTTTAAAGAACTTCTGTGCTTTACCTTCACTAGTTCCAAGCTTCTAATGGTGTAGTCTGACATTGTAACTGTAGATACAAGCCTCACTTTAATCTCTCCAAAATATTTCTTCCCATCTTCAGGCCAGTACATTTCACACTTACTCTGTTATTAGGCAGGCAGAACAACAAATGACGGACAGACAGGTTAAGTTTATGGCCGGACTTTAACCATATGTTAAGTAATGATTAAATATAAAAATAATTTCATGTAGTCAAAAATACTAATCGCTAAGTCGTAGATCAGTGGATGATCAGTGATATTACAACATATCAGACCCCGCGTACAAGCTGGTTGAGCAGACATAACATTAATACATTATTAGTATACGCCTAGTTCACGTCATTAGTTCACGTCATTAGTTCACGTCATTAGTTCACGTCATTAGTTCACGCCATTAGTACACGTTATTAGTTCACGTTATTAGAATACGCCATCAGTTCAAGTCATTGGTTCACGTCATTAGAATACGCCATCCGTTCACGTCATTAGTTCACGTCAGTAGAATACGCCATAAGTTTACGTCATTAGTTCCCGTCATTAGAATAAAACAGTTCACATTATTAGTTCACGCCATTAGTTCACGTCATTAGTTCACGTCATTAGAATACGACATCGATCAGTTCACGTCATTAGTTCACGTCACTAGTTCACGTCATTAGAATACGCCATCAGTTCACGTCATTAGTACATGCCATTAGTACACGTCCTTATTGAACGCCTTTAGTAACTCTCCACTTTAGTTCCAGGAATCGAACAGGAGTATCTACTGTACGCATGTGAATACACTATTTAAAACCTGCAAATCGTTTTTTTTTCTTTCGGTAAGCATTGTTCTTTTACATTCATGTAATGTTTTAATTAAACATATTTTTTTTTACTAAATTTCAAACAGGTTAAATGGAGTTGAGAACTGTTTTACCTGCGTTGAAGTAAAGCTTGAAAAATATTTAACTCACCTTCCCACAATCGATTAAGTCAGTCAACATCACAATTTGTTCGACATTACATTCCCATAACATTCGCACAAAGTCGTTCACTGTGAATTCATTTGGACCTAAAAATGGTCATTAACGTAATTATATATTTTGAAAATAATCATTCTTAAAATATATGATATAAACTTATTATTATATTCCATTAATCTCCAAGTATATTAGTTAAGTAAATTATAACGAACATTATATATATATATATATATATATATATATATATATATATATATATATATATATATATTAATTTAATTTTTTTTGTATGTTTTTTTTTTACTTTAAATTCAAAATGTTTTACCTTGTGAAGCTATAAACTCAACATCGCCGTTATACCCCTGAAAAAAGAATCATAAATTATTTTTAAACTTATTTTAGCGTGTTTCTACTTTGCCTAACCAATGTCTGTGTTACATCAGTCGTCCCAACCCCCGGGCTTCGGACCAGTACCGTTACGTTGATCAAATGATACAAGGCCGTCCAAGAAACATTCAATTATTTCCTTTTTATCTACTGTGGGCCGCGCTGAAATTATCAAACGTCGACCGGTTGGAGGTGATAAAAAGGTTGGGGGCCATTGTGTAGGGGAAGGGTGGCCGTGCAGTATAAAGAGATCGACTGTCGACTGGAGAGTCCTGGGTTCGAACCTTAGTGAGAAACTTGGGATTTTTTGCAGGTCCTGGTGTAAGTCCAACCGGATTTAAATGGGTGCCTGACTTTAAGTTGGGGAAGTAAAGGCGGCTGGGCGTTGTGCTAAACACACAGTCCCTTTATAAGCCGAGATTATTGAAACAGATGAATTCTACACTTCATCTGCCTCGATGAGCCCCAAAGGGGCTTAAAGGGATATTTACATTTTTTTTTACCTTTGTGTTATAGTAATGAGGCATTCTCCTCCAACAAAAACACAAACACTGATGATTGTATTGTGTCTTAATTTGCGATAAGACTCACTAAGTAAGGGAACACATTTCGAGTAATTTATATTTAAATCTAGTTACATGAATAGTGGCATGCTTCAAGTTATACAACCCCTGTTAAAGAAAAATATTTTAAATTGCATTAGGCTATATTGCTAGTAACAAGCAAAAAAGTGTCCAACTCCTGTCAAATAGAGAATAATATAGACTTGTACATGTACACGAAAATATTATACCTTTCAATTCAGACTATAATTCTTATCAGCCGGAAGGCAGAATTTTACATGGATAATAAGTAAAATCTTAAGCAAACGCATCCTTTGTGATAGATACATGACATTACTAAATGTATGGAACAATCCACATTTGATCTCTGCAACGTATTATAACATGTATAAAAAAGTGTTTTTTTCAAATGTTAAACGAATATAAGTTTAATTTTCAATAATTGTTGTAATGTAACAATGGGACAATTCAGAAAATTAGCGGCACATCTAATTAACTTGTACCTTTATATATGAAGCATTGATATAATCCCCCTCGTCCTTATCCTCGTCAATATTCAATATGACTCTGGAGTGATCATCTGCATTAGTAGATGAAACAAAAATCAATTTGAATATAAATTTCCAGTTGTGTTTGTTAGTGCTTAGTAAACATAATAATGAATGTTTTATTTATTGCAATTAAAACATATGTGTTATGCTATACAAGACACGGTTAATATGGTGTCAATTAGGTTTTATAACTGAATTAATTCAAACAAAAATATATTGTTTTCGTGATTTAATAAAACGTACACGGGCAAATATTCTTGTAGCGATTTTTGCTTTTATTCTCTTCCTTCTTAGCATTTTCCATAGACACACTTTCAGCTGACGGGATTTCCTTCAAACAAACAAAATAAAATTTGGCATTTACAATGTATAGGCTACATTAACATTATGAAGAAATGTAAGTGTATACAATCATTGTTAGATTCATTAGATTTAAAAACATTAGAGCCGGATTGTTGGCTTACATAAAGACACCATACTACTTAAAGTTCAACTATCTAGTCATGTACTCAGCACTCAGCAGTGCATTAAACAGCTCTACGTTTAGTAATTATGGCTTTTGTGTCCGAAGTAAAAATAATATTTTGTCCTTTGTATTAATGTCCAAGTGTTCAAAGTGCTATGTTTACTGTAAGGGTGTAAGATTTGGGTTCAACTGATTGTGGAGACGTCGTGGTATTGTACATACAACATTCAATTCAAAATAATTGACAAGACTGATTGCCGATTCATATTTTTAATTGTTTACTATTCCACATTTCTAGCTCGCTTTCTCTAGGTGAAGACAGCTGGGCATTAAATGATTCATTCACATTAACACATTCTGTTCTTAATAATTAAGAAGTACTTTGATTAACTATACGTTTTCTTTTATGGTGGTCAATGTAACGTGTCTATAAAGAAATACTTTTACATAAGTTATACGCTCATATATACCGATTCATAAAATAGTAACAACAAAACCTATATTTATTGATGTTGTAGGTATCATATTATATGTTTACTTATTCAGCGTGATATGTAGGAAGTAATATCATTACTTTTGGCTTAATTACTTTGAATTCTTAGTTGAGTACTTACTTACCGATGAGGCAGTTGAACAAAAAAAAAAACTAGTATATTTTAGTCTTTTCATATCAAACAAATTAAAGTTATATTTAAACGTACGTTTCAAAAACGTCATTTTTCTTAAATATCAGTGAAATTGATTTATCAATATTTGTTAAAGTAATAAACGACAAATCATTCATTATATCAATACTACCTCAAATTGTTCCCATAAATATGACATGGGGTGTTTTGCCATAAATTGGTTAAATTCAGATATCGATATGGAACTGTCCTCTACTGGTTGATTTACACTGGTATTACCGGCATCCGGTCTTGTTTCATTGCTTGTGTTAATTGTACATTCAACTCCTACAAACAGAACACATATAACAACTATGAAACATACTTCAAATGATCTAAGAAATATGACTTCAAAGAACTAAGATACATCATCACCCTATTAGACTTCTATTCTACGTTAAGAAAGTTTAAAACAATAATTCAGCAGAAATGTTTATAACTATTAAAGTACCATTATATGAATTAGTTTTTCTGGACGAATAGCCGAGTGTTGTAGATGTTCAACTGTCGACCTGAGAGTCCTGGGTTCGATCCTCGGTGAGAACCTAAGGCATTTTTCCTGGTTTTGATGAAAGTTTAATAATGTCCACCCAGCTTTTATTAAGTACCTGACTTAAAATGGGGAAATAAAGGCGGTTGAACCTTGTGCTAACCACACTGTTGCGAGGTTCTTTTATTGACTTGTAGTAGATGTTCCAACAACATCGAACAATCTTATACAACTACTGTCTAGGTACAAACTACAACATACATCCGCATACCGCGATGCCCAAAGCTAGACTGATTTCACAACTGCTAAAATAAAACACGTGCTTCCCGCTGTCGGTTGTAATATACGTCATTTTTACCAAACTCAGAATAAACTTCAGCGCGTTGGCGGAATGACGACATAGAGTCTGTGGTGGGCGGGGCCTACCGAATTGCGTCATCAAACTTCGACTATACTCTTTTTCCACACACACACACATCCTTCATATGCCGATGTTATAGAAACAGATACATTATAAACTTCATATACCTCTAAGGCCCTTAAATCATTCTATAAATATTATATTTACCAATCCTGGATGATGGACGGTCCTCAACAACTGAAGTACTATACCCTTGTGATGGAGCGTTTCGTTTTCTTAGTAATGATTTAACTGGACACCTCTGTGTTGATGTTCTCCTGAACTGTTTAAGTTTCCTAAACAATTCAGAGATGGGTATTAAGAGTAGCCTACATCAATGAATTGGGCTTTTTTTTTTTCCTTTAATGTTTAGAGTATGTTTTTTGCCATAATAATGACTACATTTTACTTCATTATATGTATATTATGAAAAATACAATTTATAATTTGTTTGTATTTTTTTTTTGTTACAATTTATGCTATAATGAAATATGATTAGAAGTTATTTAACATTAACAGATACAGTTTTTATTATTTCCAATACATTTTTTTTTAAATACTAACCTCCATAAATAGATGAAACTCAAGATAGATAGTAAGAAAATTATGACAGCTACAGTTGATCCAATTAATATTCCTGTATTCTCATTTTCGTTTTGTATATCTGATTTAAAAAGAAAACAATGACATTATTTATAAACCATGCATAATAGATTATTAGAAAATGCACTTAGTCTTATTTTGGTCAGGCAGTCGTGGAAATATTTGTTGTCATCGTGAATTAATTAGAATGATAAGTGTAAAGTAATTTCGAACACTTGTTATTTATACATATGTACCTGTTATACTAGAACCTTGATTACATTGTACCAGGCAAACATCTTGGCAATATCCATCATCAATTTTGCAGAAATCTAAGCACTCAGTTGGGCACGATTTATTACAGTCCAGTCCCCATTTGCCCTTTGGACAATCTGTGATTGAAACCAGGGAGTGTTAATGATAATGTAATGTTGTTTTGAAAAAATCGTGTTCTACTTAAATAACTGACATTATGTAATGTTGTTTTGACAAAATCGTGTTCTACTTAAATCACTGACATTATGTAATGTTGTTTTGACAAAATCGTGTTCTACTTAAATCTGGCATTATTTAAAGTTGTTTTGACAAAATCGTATTCTACTTAAATCACTGACATTATGTAATGTTGTTTTGACAAAATCGTATTCTACTTAAATCACTGACATTATGTAATGTACACAGTAAAAAAATAATAATAATACAAAAAAAAAACATCCAGACATTAAACTAAAAACATTTTATTTTAAATGAAAGTGATATTTCATGAAATTTGTTTGAAGAAATGTTACTAAATAGATGCGATTTCCAATTGCAGTTAAATTTGATAACATTAATTGTACCTGACAATACCCGTTCAAAGTTGTTTACTTTTAATATTATGGTCATTCCGTATTTAAGCATATTAAAAGCTTTTGCGCTGAATGGCATTGGTTAATATTTGTAAATCGGTATCGTTTACCTCCAAAGATCTCCACCTCACATAATGTGAGAATTTTTTTACTATTTTCAACATATGTGGCAGTAATAGTCACTCTAGAGGCTGGTTTACTTATAAGTGTGTTTATACTACAAGTTGATTTTCCTTGAAGTGTAGAGTCGTTGTGTGTATATAACAATGATTTACTTTCGTTAAAAACTTGAAGTCGAAAATTATTGAGACGGTTTTCAAGAATTAGTCCATTCTCTGATTTATCCACTGTTTGAAAATAGAGGACATCTATTTATTTATTTATTTATTTTTTTTTCCATTTATCTATAAACATGGAGGAAGAAATAAAAAATAAAAAGAAAAAAAAATTCTGTTTATTATCATTTTCATTTTTAAGCACATTTTATATTAGTTATTCACAAACTTAAAACATACGCTTCGAAGATTAATATCTTTGCAAATAAGCGAAAACAGAATTTAGAGAAATGTATCAAATAGGTATGATATAAAAATACAGAAGTTCATTAGTCAGGCATCCAACAGTCCGGAATGCTTGATAGTCCGGCATCACTCAAGAAAATTGTAAAATTTTTGGTTTTCTCCAAAAGTGTGTCGTTTAAAGCAAATAAAAACACTCGAGAGCTATTCGGAAGTTTTCTGGATAGTTCGGGATAATTCGAAAGCGCTGTTTATTCTTCGGAAACAATTAGCGGCCTTTTTTTTGTACATTGTTGTTTTGTGTACTTTCACATAGCAGTAAACATAATTTTTTAAACTTTTATAGACTGTATATAACTGTATATATTCCGATAGACCGGATTAGCGGACTTCTACTGTAAATCCTTCTCTTTCTCTCTCTCTCTCTCTCTCTATCCTTCTCTCTCTCTGTCTCTCTCTCTCTCTCTCTCTTTATCTATCCTTCTCTTTCTCTCTCTCTCTCTCCTTCTCTCTCTCTCTGTCTGTCTGTCTCTCTCTCCCTCTCTCTCTTTTTCTCTCTCTCTATCTCTCCGAATATATATATATATATATATATATATATATATATATATATATACATATATATAGTTGGACATTGTATACTCAACTTATTTGTTGTCGTACTATTGTATAAAGAATACCTATATATTTATGTTTATTTGAATAACTAATACAGCAGGGTTACCTCTGTTATATATAACAATTCTGTTGATGAGATAAGAAGAATTCAAGTCTAGTGTCCATGTTGGCATTGTGTCTGTAACATCAGTATGTGTACAACTATTGTGACTGTATATACCGCTCGTGTTGCCATCCACAGCTTTGTAGCTCGGACCATTGTAATCAGTTGACGTCTGAGTCGTCGTTTGTCTCAAAGCCACATTACGTCCTGCATTTATACATGTGATAACGGGCACATATCATTTGTACTTATCTATATGTGCATTATTAACTGATATAACAAAAATAAAATTGAAAAAATCGAATGCTAACATTGGTATCAATTAATGTAAAGAGATATTTAGAAAATGGTCTTCAATACAAGGAAAAAAAAACAACACCCAACTAGAACAAATAACGTACACACCTTTACTGATGTAAATGGAACAAAGAGACAACCCATTCTCACCTTTACTGATGTAAATGGAACAAAGAGACAACCCATTCTCACCTTTACTGATGTTAATGGAACAGAGAGACAATCCATTCTCACCTTTACTGATGTAAATAGAACAAAGAGACAATCCATTCTCTCCTTTACTGATGTAAATAGAACAAAGAGACAATCCATTCTCACCTTTACTGATGTAAACGGAACAAAGGGACGTGACACTCTCTCCTGTAATGTGAATGTTTGTTATTGTCTCGTACAAAGAGCACCATACGTCTACAGTTTTACTATTGATTATCACAATCTTTTGATCTGGACATTCAATCTCTGAGTTGGATTGTGTTGACAGTTTTAAAGTAAAAAGTCTGAATGGGTCTGAGAAATAAAAAATAACTTGAAAATTTACTTTGTTTAACAAAAGTGATATGCTTCTTAACGGGTCATACACTGTTTCTATGCAAATGAACGACGAAAAAAAAAGTAGGAATTTGAAATTCAATTTTGCAATAAAAATTATAAGAACTTTGCAGATAGATCTTTAAAAATTAAGGAATGGAAAAGGTCTAGAATATAATTTCATGCTGTCAGGACAAGCTTCAATTCCGCTGATCATGCGTTGAAGGTTTCTGCTCTCTCTATAAGGACAATGATGGTTATCTCACGATGTAGTATTATTATTATTGCAGTGATGTCTACGTTAAAACATGTCTTTCAATGAGAGTACGCGGGAGGTGTAAAATTCTGCTGAAAACCAATATTCGATCACATTTTTTCAAATGTTTTTTGTATTATCTGTTCTACAAAGTGCAATTTTTGTTGTTTGTATTACCGTACTTTATTTATATGTTATTCTTTGTTTATATTAATATCGTTAAATGCTCTACAAAAAAAGCACGTAAGCATATAGGAAGATTCAATAAAAATACAGGTCATTTAATAATTTATACGGAATTGAGAATTATGCTGGCCACTGTTTTTCCTGATGGCTTCACCATCACTACTTTACTGCCATTACGTCATACCGTCACTTTCAAAAGTAAATTTATACGGTGCTCTGATATAGGGGATTCCCTATTTTGAACTCTCTACCGAGGGCAACATTATTAATTTATATTTGACTTTTTTGTATTTATCTGTGTCTTTAATGTTTTTGTCCGTATTTCTAAACTGTTTTACTACATCATACTACTTTGTTTTAATAGAATGTCTGTTTTGTTGAAGCTAATTATGAACATAATTATGCAAGAATAGTTCATAAATAAATACGTTGCACAGATATTATATCATATTAATGCAGGCTACTTTGGTAACTATTCCAATTTATAATAAATTATTTCAACCAAAATGTTCGATTTCGAATATATTTTAAAAAAAAAAATGTTTATCACTGAAATGAACAAATTGAATAACGTCTCAGTGTAATAAATGTTATATATGTAATTTTTTTTATCTAATACCTTTTGAAATAAATATTAGCCGCATCCACGTAAATATGTAAGCGTCATCCAATGTTAGATACAGACTTGAATGAGATGAATTATTATTACAGGTTGATTCGTTGTCGTCCATAAGCCAGGGATAATAATTACTTCTAGTAGCAAAGTTGACACTTTCTGGTCAAGTTATAATAAAGTGATGTTTGAATATAGTTTGGGGGGGGGGAGAAATAAACATAGATAAATAGCATTGATTTGTAAACATATAAAGCTATTTTAAGTTTTATAATTAGAAAAAAAAAATAAAACTTTGAACCTAAATATATTTTTAAAACGTTATTTAACTAATGCGCAATCGTTTATATTAGATGTGTGTATTCATATGAAAAGTTTAACTAAGTATGATGAATTATAGACTAATTGTTCTTTGTGTAATACCATATTTATAAAAAAAAAATATTTATTTGGTGTTTCATTTTGTATAGTAATATTCTTACCAGAAAATGTATGCATTATAATTTTGCAGAAAGTAGTTATTGAAAAAAAAAAAAAATTTACTTACTGTACTGACACTTATATCCAAAACAGCCTTTCTCACAAATACCATCTTTACAGTATCCATCACTATCACATTGGCTGTTCTTACAATGACATTTGTATTGGAGAAAATCACCGAACCATTTGTTTGTATATTTATTCTCTGCAAAAGTTGCAAGTAATTTTGAGATTGTACAAGAACATACATGCCTGAGACCGAGACACATGGAACATGGCCGGCTAGATGGCCTGTACCTGAGAATGAGGCATATGGATGGCCGGCTAGATGGCCCCTACCTGAGACCGAGACACATGGAACATGGCCGGCTAGATGGCCTGTACCTGAGAATGATGCATGTGGATGGCCGGCTAGATAGTCCCTATCTGAGACCGAAACATGGCCGGCTAGATAGCCCCTACCTGAGACCGAAAAATGGCCGGCTAGATGGCCTCTACCTGAGACCGAGATATGGCCGGCTAGATGGCCCCTACCTGAGACCGAGACACATGGAACATGGCCGGCTAGATGGCCTTTACCTGAGACCGAGACATATAAAACATGGCCGGCTACTTCCCCCACCCCCCAACTTTTTTTTTCTAGCAGCACATTAATTAATGATTTTAAAACAAGCTTAAAAACAAATGTCATGGGGCCCATCATTTTTTTTGTTCATCATGTTGATCTAAAGTTTATCGAACAGCCTCTGTACCGTATGTAACTACTTATACATACAATGAGATAGAAAACAAGCAATTAAGCCTGTTCCATTCTGGACACAGGACGTGTTAGCGCATTTTCGTATTATGTATCAGTACGTATGCTATCTTTCAGTAAATATTTGTAACTTTTGGAAATGTTTATAAATTCAATTGTGTAATGCATATATTTGTAAAAAAAAAAAATTATAAAGACGTTTCTTTATATTTGAAAAAAAATTATTGTCTCTTAAATCTAACTACAAGTGGTTTGTGGTTACTGAAATAGGACTCATAATTGAAAACATTCGAAATTATAGTCATTTAATCGTCCGAAAACTCCGACAATTGTTGCATAGCTCTGATAATTTCAATTAAACTCAGAACACAAGCTTACTATTTCATTTGATGAGTTTCTTAATAAATCTTGGTGAAACTACGTGCTGCAGTATTTCGCACCAAATGAACGGGTTATTGAACGTATAAGGTGTATATATAATATATAAGCCCATTAGGAGCCCTGAAGCCCGGCCCTCAGGGGTCCTATCGAGAAATGAACTTTTGATGTAAACATGGCAGGCCAAGACCTATAAAATGATATATACATCATGGGTCTAGGACTTATAGTTACTGAGATATAGCGCTCCATTATTAATATAGCTTATATAGTAAAAAACGGTACTAAGGCCCCTTTTACGGCCCTGAGAGGTCAGATCGCGAAATGAAAAAAAGTCATTTCTTGGCAGGCCAAGACCTACAAAATGATATATACATCATGGTTCTAGGACTTATGGTTGTTGAGATCTAGGGTGATGACAGACAGACGGACAGACTAAACGGGGACAATAGAGCATTTTTTTTTTCGAAAATGCTCTAAAAATAATAGTAGAAAATGATCATTGTCAAATCGGAGTAAAAAAGGAAGGATATTCAAAACTGAATCGTCTATACATTTTCATATATACATATTTTTTGAACAACAGTTAAATCATTCGTGTGTGGTTTATTGATGAAATATATTACTTGGTTTACATCTTTCAAATAATGCAAATGTTTACAATTATGCATGAAAAAACCATCTAACTTTTACATGTAAAACAATGCAAAACTAAGAATATATATATATATATATTTATAATGACTGCCATATTGCTTGTGCTACTTTTATGATAACGTCATTTACTGTTTTAAGATCTAGGTATATGATTGCTCTTAAAGCATTGTAAACACTTCTTATACATACAAATATAATCTTCAATAACTAACTGACAGTTACATTTGTTTATCTTTTTTCATATAAATTTAACACGTACATTTTTTTTTCACACCAATATTAAAGTGTGATTTTTATTTCAAATCAAACAACAGAGGACCTAGTATCATATATGTACACCAATTTTTGATGACGTCATTTGCTGTGGCAATGAAATTTCTTCCTACATTTAATAAAAATCACCAAATAAATCTTGAATAATGAACTTACAGCTATTATTTCTTTATTTTCTTTACATAACTTCAACTTCTATTATAGTATATTTCCTCCAGTATTATAATTTTGTATTGAGTGTTTTATCCACTTCTTTTGATAAGTACTCTCAGCTAATTGTAATTAAAGAGCAATTAATAATTAAACGAAAGTAAATACAGTATCATATTTTGTTACACATACCTATTTTTTTTTTTTTGTATTTTAAAGAATATGTAATATTAAATTAGCTCGAGATTTAATCTCCGCAGTTTATTTTCAAACCATATGGAAGATAATATAATTTAAAAGTGTACATCTTAATCCTTACCTGCTTTAGATCTGTAATATAGTAAGATGAAGTTAAAGACGAAAGTGAATAGTAACATCTTTATTTCTGTGAATGGAATTCATTATTTTCATCAGTATATATTCCTACTACTGTACATTATAATTTTTATGGTCTTCATATATAGATACATATATATACATATAATCCTACATAAGAAATAGAAAGAGACATACCCCATAGCCGCATTATACTTTAATATCATACACATACAGAGATTTAGTATCCATATATTTTATACATATTAATATACCGATGCATAATATTCGGCCTATGTGGAAATCTTCAAGAAAAAAATCTGACTCTGAATTATTTATTACTGTCACTGCAAATAGATTTATGCCTGATGTGAAGAAATACAAAATATGAATACTAATTTTTTAAAGTATAACAGTATTTTTACTCACATAACGGCTCATAGTAAATCGCCGTACAACTTGCTTGCTCTTGCTACTGCGACCAAAATTGTTGTCACTTAATTTCAACATAAGTGATTGTATATTCAAAAGGCAATTTCTTGAAAACGGGGAAGTTAAACTCATTCAAGAAGAGGAAAAAAACATGCTAGCAGTTGATACAGTATTCAGTAGATATCTCAATATATAAAAACCCACTTGGACGCTACACTTTTGATGACTCAATACGCAGCTAGAAGAATGATGGCTATGTGTTGAATTATCTTATCTTTATATGAGCATCTTAGCTGATACATTATTAACTAAATGTGTTTATGAATTATTAGTGCACTACTTAACTTAATATGAAAACGTATGATCATTTACTCCACTTATATTTTAGTGTATTTTTAAATGTTATCTTATTTGTACAGAATGATACATTATTACTTTTTGTTTTGAGTATTTAAACTACTCTCTCTCTCTCTCATACTTATTTTGCAATTACTAACACAAAGTAATGCATAGCAATAGACATTTTAAATATATACTGAAAGATAGAAATGTAAAAATGTAGGTAATTGTAAAACATTGAGAGAGATAGACATTTACTCCCACAGAGAGAATGAGAGAGAGAGAGAGAGAGAGAGAGGGAGAGAGAGAGAGAGAGAGAGAGAGAGAGAGAGGAAGAGGACGAGAGAGATACTACAACAGAGAGACATATTCTAACAGAGAGAGATGTATACTCCATCATTGATCGCGAGATAACCGAAAAGAGAGAAAGAGAGAGAGATATATATTCTCACAGAGAAAGAAAGAGATACTCTCACAGAGAGAGAGAGAGAGAGAGAGAGAAAGAGAGAGAGAGAGAGAGAGAGAGAGAGAGAGATGCTAGTACATAGAGAAAGAGAGAGAGAGAGAGAGAGAGAGAAAGAGAGTCCAATCTTTGTGATAAATGTCTCGAGTTCAAACCTCAGTGACTCCTGTTTGTTGTTTGTAAACAGCCTGTGATATATCCAGTGAGTTTAAACTGCCGGTTGAGCGCGTTTCCAATTTTTTATAGAAATAGCAAACCTTTATTAAAAATATTTTAATGTAATGATTTGTACAAAGAACACAACTGGATGATTTTTAATTGTTTTTTATTTTATTTTATAAATCTAGACACATTAATATGTAAAATGAACAATAACATTAAGATATTTTTTTAGACCGATCTTCATGCTCAGAATACAAACGGTTCTGTAAATGTGTACATACATAACACATTTAGTCACAACACATCTATAAACAGATAATTAGAATAAGCATTTTAGATTTGAGATCAGCTGAAAAATTACAATTAGCAGTTACGATTACCGGAAAGTAAAAGAGTCTTACAACATTCTATAAATAGTAATTAAACATTGACTGTTAATTTCGTTCATTATAATAGTTAGACAAAAAAACATAATGAACATTGTAAAATGTAAATACAATACATATATTTAACAGCAGTCTCAACATTGTAAATATTCTACTGGCTGTTTCAAATCACACGAAACCGTTCTTTTTATTTATTACGTTTCTTTCAAGAATCTGTCTCCTACATTAGTGTACTGGATTAGAAGTTTCATTGCACAAACTTAGAACTTCATAAATTAGTTTGTACTGCTCCTGTAGAAATAAAGAAAATGTTTTCCCATGAATTGGTCAAATCTTAATATTTGCAGTTTTACAGTATCTAAAGAGTGAAACGAGCGAAACACTAACCCATTAAAAAATACTTCATACAATGGCAAAAACATCATAAATAAATTAATATTCAGAATCAACATTCATTTACTAATTGTCTTTTGAATTTTTTAAAAATAATAACAACTTACGACAGATGCGATGACCTCTGGTCTAATTAATTTCATTGACCCGACAACTAGGGGAACACACTTTCATTTCAATGTCCATTCTTTCTAACATCCTGGACAACGCACTGGCCAGTCCACTAAACTCTGCTCCGTTCCTAAAACAGTGGCATTGAAAAATTACGTTGTTAAACAAACACATCCCTATTAAATGCAACTTACAGGTACATAGTTATAAATAATGTTCTATTAAATTTCATTTCTCATAATTATTGTTCTGTCGGTCTATCACCCCTGGCTTGTTAGGCCCGTCTCTGAATTCTTCTACTCTGACTTTCTCTACTCTGATTTTCTCTACTCTGACTTTCTCTACTCTGATTTTCTCTACTCTAACTTTCTCTACTCTGATTTTCTTTACTCTGATTTTCTCTACTCTGTTTTTCTCTACTCTGACTTTCTCTACTCTGACTTTCTCTACTCTGATTTTCTCTAATCTGACTTTCTCCACTCTGATTTCCTCTACTCTGATTTTCTCTACTCTGATTTTCTCTACTCTGATTTCCTCTAATCTGACTTTCTCTACTCTGATTTTTTCTACTCTGACTTTCTCGACTCTGATTTTCTCTAATCTGACTTTCTCTACTCTGATTTTCTCTACTCTGATTTTCTCTACTCTGATTTTCTCTACTCTGATTTTCACTACTCTGATTTTCTCTACTCTGATTTTCTCGACTCTGATTTTCTCTACTCTGATTTTCTCTACTCTCTGCTCTGTTGTATCTGCTATTCATCAAAATCTCTGTATCTGTGTCTGCCTTGACTCATTGTCCGCTTGAATCAATGCATGGTTCCTTATGGCGGCAGCAGTTTTTCCGCCAAAACTGAAGGCGGAGATCATTGTGTGGGTGAGCCAGTATAGGTGACGTATGACACTGTTTAATCACTGATATATATATCCAGTTGTGAACGACTGAAGTAACAATGTGTAGTCTTTGTATAAAAGTCAAGATTTCGTCAATCATATCCGGGTGTGAAGGGGTGGTGGACGAAGCAGAGTTATACAATTTTCTTTTTTTTTTTTTTAAATTCATGACTCAGTAGATGAGAAAGTTGTATTCCCCATTATTACATTAATACAACAACCCTCGTAATGACAGTTGGTAATAAGTGACTACTTACGTTTCAACTTGAGTTGTATTAGTTAAGCGTTTACTACATCATTGACTGTGTTTTACTTTTGTTTTGTAAGTGAATAGACTGAAGACCAACTAATATTAACACATGAGTGTTTGGAAAAAATAGTTTATTTTTATACATGAAACTTTTTTTTTTTTATTAAAGTTAGAAATTTAGAAATATACCTACATATTTTGTTGCACTGTGTGTCAGTCAATTGTAGTGTCCATATTATTTTATTATTATACGTTTCAGATGTATTCTAAATAACAAACGGTGTTTAATATTCAGTATGTCAGTCAAATGGTAGCTAGTTATACGCATTTGTGTCCAGATTATTTTTTTAATTTAACGCCTAAGTATATTCCATATAACAAACAGTGTTAAATACTCACTGGCATAGATACACCACCTTACAATCAGGTGCGTAACATTTCTTGACATGTTTCACTAATGACAACCATTTTGTCGCAGTGAGATCTTTAAATGAAGCCTGCTGGCTGATGACGTCATGGACACTGTACTAATATGGGATATGTTTTAAAATTGAAACAAAAAAAAAATGCAACATGATATTACTTTTATCTAAGTTGAATCTAACGAGATGAACATCAGATAATTCCATAAAATTTCAATATGCATTCTGTCTGATTCTTTTTGATAAAAAATAATACGTCGTTTTACTATTTTTTACAAAATACGTTTCTAAATTACAGTCCTTTTTCAAAGAAACATCGGCAAAGATTTAATAACAACATCATTGAATGTGTATGTATCTTATGTGTGAAATAAGAAACCAACTTTTTTTTTCTTATATATATATGACCTGTTAACACATTACTCCTATGTCACGTTGAACCAGAAAATACTTTTGAAAGAATCTCAAGTTCCAAGCCATTTTAATTATCATTTTATAATAAAATAAACCGAGGATCCAAGTCATAGTGATACGAACATACATTTCATGCTTAATAATTTGTTTAGCATGCAGGTGCTAATAAAATGGATACTATTTATAGCTTAGGTGCACCCTACTAAACACAAGCAAACATCTCTTTAAAAAAAAAAACAATACACTTACAACTTACGTATTAAGAATGATGTTTTATTATCTGTACGTTGGTTGAATTGTATATCATAACCCGTAATACTTACTGGTCGTCAGGTTTTATCTTCAGCGCTCTCAAACACCATTATACGCTACGCCACTCTACGTTACGCCACGCTACGTTACGCCACTCTACGTTACGCCACGCTACGTTACGCCACTCTACGTTACGCCACTCTACGTTACGCCACTCTTATGTTTCGCCACTTTACGTTACACCCTTAGAATTCAACGAAATTGGGATTTCCCTTAAACGCTAGTGTCAAGTGTGTGTTATTATAAGGAATATTATCTACTGAAATTATAGATAGTAAAGCACATACACTTGCTAGCCAAAATTTAATATGCGAAGAATGAGAAACTACTCGCTCGACTAGATAAGTAAACAGACAGAAACATATTTTAAAGTTATGCATTAATGACTAATCAATTGTTGCCAACATAAGAAATGTATATATATATATATATATATATATATATATATATATATAGAAAAAAAAATGGTTCATCAGTGTCCTCGTAAAACTGAGTAATGAGTCGTATAAGTAAACAATGACATTGAGATACAATATGGTGTTAATATTAAAACAAGTTTAAAAAGACAACTGATTCTGTTTATTTCTACTTTTATGAAAGAATGTACTCAACTATGTCATGTTTACATATGACTGTCAGTCTTTGTTCATCCCACAGCAAAGTTGACTTACTGCATCGTATATCACAGGAAAGTTTGAACAACGGAGTTTTAAAATATTTTTTAAAATATTTTTCTGATTGAGATGGTACATATTTGGCAAAGGTCTGAAATAGGTTTAAATACAATTTATAAAAAAAAAATATAATATTCACCTAAAAAAACAGAAATTATATTTTTTCTTCAATAGTGGGCGCAATACGAAAAAGTTAGAAAACTATTGATTTAGAATACTTGTGTAAACATAGTTAACCTTTTTATGGAAATATACAGCATTATAAGCAAACAATACATCGATGCAGAGTTTTTATATATGTATATATTGTTAAGATGGCGGTATCCAATAACACAGCTACCCCCATATCTTGACCCCCATTATCCCCGCCCCCTTAAGGGCTGCGATCAGCAGAGCGCAGATTAAAGCACTTGGGAGCTGGACAAAGTTACGACTTCCCACCTTTGGTCACCAACCAACCAACAAAGCCCTACTGGACTCAGGTAAAAACGTCCGAGTCAGACACTGATGTCCGTAACGCCCCTCCCCCTATTCCCCACCCAACGGATTCAGGGGCCAGGAGTCCAGCGGAAAGGATAAGCGAGTTTTAAGTTAGTCTTTGGCAGCGTTATATTGGAGTTTTGACAAAGAGTTAGTTTTGTAGATTCAGATATTGAAATAGTTAGAATTTTACTAAAAGTGCTTTCACGAATAACTTAAATAAAGTTCAACTAAATGTATATTACACATAAACAAGTGTTTGAGTTGTATCTGTATATATCATTATATGACTGTGTGTTTATAGAGTATCTACAAAGAGCCGTTAGCACACACACACATATATATATATATATATATATATATATATATATATATATATATAATAATTATTTTTGTTTTTATGTGCATATTAAAGAATTGAATGTATTGTCATGTGTCATGAGCCGTTTATAGTCATCCAGTTACCTTATCCTTGTTGAAACCATCCATCTCAAACGCTACAATGACGTTTATTTTGTACTGCGTCACTAGCCTCCAGAAGTCATCAACAGTCTTAGACATCGGTAACTGGGTCAGGAAATATTGATCTCTCTGTTTGACTCCCTAACAGGTCGCAGGAAATACAAAAGATAATGATCAAGAATTAGACAATACATAATTCCCTGTATTGTTTTAGCCATAAATATTCCTACTTACTGTAGCATTGCAATTTTTCATCTGACAAGATGGATGAATAGTCCATGCTTCATTAAGATCAGAAAATAATTTACCTGTATAATCACGGCATGGATGTAATCATCTGTTATATCGTTGGAAGTGTTTAGATATGGTCTGAATCGTACACCTGGAGATAATGTGTATCAGTTAAAAAAAAATATTTTAGCATACTTTATTATTCTTACTATAAATTGGCTTGCATTTTATTTATTTATTTTCTTTTATTTTTGAAAATTAAATTCACATAGATTATCGCCCATGTGACCCTTTAGTCCAGTGCTATAATTTGTTTAAACTACTTTTCTGTTTTCATTAAGAAGGTATTTTGACAGGTATATTCATAGATTCTATGTTAACAAAAGACATCATCATTCCAGTTACTAAATAGTCTATTTATGTGAAGTTAAACGTCTAAACTCATACAACAATTAATGCTACAGATTATATGGAGTAATCTAAATATTCTGATATAACCGGAATATATTCATTACATAAATGTAGGAAAGTAAAAAATGGCTTTAATCATATGTTTATTCTATACTCGTGATTAATTACTTTTATTTTTCTTCTAATTTTGGAACTTTGATGTCATGTGGGCTAATACTTGTATACGCTGTGTAAATTAAATATTAACATGATTTTTTATAACAAATAATAAATAATACATTACATTAACATAGTAATACAACGATTGTTAGTTACCTATTAGTGCCCCAGTGAATTACGTCACATTACTCGTGTCACATCATTGTCTTTATGAGCAGTCAGAAAAAAAATAAATACATGATATTTATTTGGAGAGATATATGGGTCTTATTCTAGCGTCACATTACCTATCACGATCATTTATATACATGTTTTTATGGAGAGATGTATGTTATTTTACTTTTTTTTATTAATGTAAACATGTCATCATAGTTTTGACTCAACCATGAATAATTTCAGATGAGTCACAGTTATCTCTTTTTATCTCTTTTTGTGTGGATTCTGTCAAAAACATATTGTTTTCCTTATTACTTGGTGATCTGTTTTTATCCTTCAGTGAAAGTTTCTGAGTATTTTGATAAACATTGTCGTCATCATTTTCATCGAGTTGTTCCTCTTTATTTACATCACTACACACTGCTCATAGATTCTGTAAAATTAAGACATTGAAAAAGACACGTATTTCACGAATCAAAGTATAAATGTTGTTTTTTGAATAATCTTTTTTTTTTTTTTAAATACATTATTTCATGAACGAAAATTGTATGGATTTAAATGTAAAAGTAGCCAATTAAACAGCAGAGTAATTATATGTGTATTCTACTTTAAACCCCTCTTCAATCCTGTTATCTCTTCTCATTTTATTGCCTGAGTGGGGACCACTGGTCACCTCATCAACATGTGTGCCCATACACAGTAGGTAAACTTGGGTAACTTTGTGGAGAAACTCATATTGTGCCTGAAACTTACGAAGCAAAAGTCACATTTTTAGCGAATTCAACAATATAATGACGAAACAGTTTTTTTTTTGTTTACTCAAATTCATGGCTCTTGCAACCCTCTAATGAGATAATTCATTAAAATAATAATAATTATAATTTCCATACTAACTTTAATACCATATGGACGTATGACTTTTTTTTTCACCTACTGAATTTTGCACCATAAAGACTCTATCTTGTTTTAACTTGGCCACAGTTTGTAAAAAGTTCATTTTACCAGTTGCCTTGGCTTGTGCCAAAATATTCAATAGTGCAATGAAGATTCCCGTTCTTCCTTCCCCATCACTTTGGATGAAAAAAAAATATCATACATTTATACATTCTTTCTAAAAACCAGTTGAAATAAAAAACATTCAATTTATTTTTTCAAGTCCTTCAACTTACTTAGAACATATCAACAGATCGCGGCAATGTGGAGATAATCAAACCGAGGAGAATTTCCGCGGCGGTGCAGAGAAATTGTGCGGCATCGCTTCTTGCAGAGTTGTTTCGCGTTTCGCGAGTGTAAACAATCCAAAATGGCTGCCTAGAAACATCGACTCAAATGACAGTCAAGGTTAAAATTGATATAAATGTCTTAAAATTGACAAATAAGACTTACATTTATACATAGTTACATAAATTATATCAGATTATACCAAAAAGTATGTGTTTTTTTTTTTAACTTTTTAATTGTAAAATACAATCACTGTAGACAATGTATAATAATAAGAAAATGTCTGCTGACGTCTTCAAACAAAAAAAAGGAAAATTAAAAAAAAAATTCATTATATCCGGTCGGCTAGGTGTAGCGGGGGTTTTTTTGTGCTTAGAAAAATCTTACGTGAGAAATAGCGCAGCGGAAAGTTTCGCTTTGGTTCGTGGATACCTTAAAAGAATTGTAAAGAATAAAGATAAATGGCGTCACTGAGTTTTGAATCTTTATCCAACACTGATAAAGTTATAATATAACACACCGATGTGCTAGACAATTTAGAAATAGTAATTAACGCATTATGGTTGAGATAAAAAAAATACATCTTTCAGTTAAGTTCTGCCCACTTAATTCACACAAAAAAAAAACGTTTTCCGTTTGTTATTTCCCTTGATGGATACCAGTAGGTTCGGGTGAAGTATAGAATCAATCAATTTCGTCGCTATGAAACGATGGGAAGTATGTGTATAGCACAATTTCCAACTACCTTTACGTCCCCAACTTTGTTCGGAACGTACTCTATGTTTTGTTTTCTTAGCGACACCATTCTACACCTGCTCAACCCTCCGCTTATCACATGCACTTAATAAAAATAAAACCGTTCCCTCAACATTAGAAACAGGCTAATTATAGTCTGATCTCACCTGCAGTGTACAACGGTGATACCTGATGAACGATTGGCTGACACCGTGAAGACAAAATCAACTAGGCTCCAGGTAGATACAGGTACACTTTTGTCAGGCCAGGCGTGGAATTGATAATGAACAAGATGATGTGAGCCCTCATTTTTCTTTAGATTAAAAAAAAAAAAGTCCGTTTATTAACGAATTTTAAAAAAAAAATGTTCAATGTTTAAATACTAATATGCTTTCACTAACTAGATTGAAATACCAACAAATGAGCGAAACAAGAAATCAAACCCATCGGAAAGCTCATTTTCTACTTTTTTTTCAAATGTGTGATCTAATGCTTTAACTGTTTTTATATAATAAACGTAATAATATGGCAACTGGATAGTATGCAAAGGGTAAAGGGTTCAATCCCCGGCAAAACAAATAAAAAAATATTAACTGCTATCTTGAAGAGGAGATGGGCGCCACCAAGTCTATAAGCCGAGAGATGGGCAGCACCAAGTTTATAAGCCCCACAAACGGACGTATGATAGCACATACATAAGTTGATATATCAGTTCGTTCCTCCAACGACCAAATCGGTTAAGGTAATTAAAAAAAGCAATGAAAATCGAGATGGTTTAAGCCAGACTATCTTAACACATTTTGTGATATAATCATCTCTAGCTCAATACGATCCATATTGCCAAGTAGTTAAACATTAAGTTAGCCTTTGGGAGCTAAAGTGGAAGATTAAATGTTCTGTATCCATGGTAATTAAGGTATATGTGGTTGTCAGGTTGTAAGTAATACACTCATACTTTAATCACTATATAAATAACTTGAAAGTGTCAAATGCTAGAAAATCCTCCGTGATATACGCCACACAATATCACTCTTTACCCTTCCTCACACCTAACACCCTGCCTGTCTCAACAGTGACTTGACATCAGCTCATAGTACACAAGGTCACTCGTCCACTACACACTCACCCCTCGAACCCGGACCTTGAGCTTATATATTAAACGCCTCTATTTCTATTTTTTAAAAAAAGTTAATGTTAACTATCTGAGGTCAAATTTTTAATTTGTATTATAAAACTTATTATAAAATAAATTTAAGCGGACGCAGAATGTTACAGTTTATAAATTATTTACCTTTATCAATTCTAGTTTTCTTATGGTGTAGCCAGAATAAGTAAATGTGTTAACAAGTCGCTTTTTTATGTCTCCAAAAAAAGTTTCCTCTTGGTCTGGCCAGTATTTTTCACACTTTATCTAAATACAAACAAATAAATAACAAAATAGGTTGAAAACGAGCATCATTTTGCATAATAATTAAATAATAATTGTAACTTTATTTCGACCATAAACATTGGAAGTTATTTTTTGCCTCTATGATTAAAAAGCAGATAATAAAATATTGCTAGGTTGATGTTGTTTTATATAATGTGATTATATTCCTTGCATGTATCTTTTTTTTTATATAAAATTTAGAATTGTTCATTTTTGTTGCCACCCACTTGATGGCGTCATCCGGTGCGACCAGCGACCACAAGTGACGCCACTGTATATCATAGCTGTTTAACAAATTAGTATGCAGAAATATCTGTTATTGACGACTAACTACTACAAGTTGCAGCCGAATCATCTCTTATACATTTAAGTGTAGTACAAAGTCTAACTTACTTTGCCTTCCTCCATTAAATTTGTCAACATAACAACTGTTTTAACCCTCTGTTCCCATAACATACGTACGAGGTCATTTCATCATCATCATTGCCCGTCACTCCTATCGGGGTATGGGCCACCAACTAAAGTTCTCCAGCGACTTCTATCCTGAGCCGTTCTCTCCAGCTGCTTCCAGCTGAACCCCATCCTGGTGATGTCCGCTTCAAATTCTCGCCTCCAGGTGTTTCTAGGCCGACCTCTCTTTCTTTTTCCTTGAGGATTCCAACTCACTGCTTGCCTAGCGATGTTGCTTGCCGGCTTTCGTAATGTGTGGCCTATCCATCCCCACCTTCTCTTCCTGATCTCCTCTTCTATTGAAGCTTGGCCGGTTCGTTCTAAGAGGCTGGCATTGGTGATGGTGTCAGGCCATCGTTTTTGGAGAACTTTCCTAAGGCAGCTGTTGATAAAGGCCTGGACTCTCTTAGTGGTGGTCTTCGTAATCCTCCAGGTCTCAGCCCCATATAATAGGACTGACTTTACATTGGTATTGAACAGGCGAATTTTGGTGTTCAGAGACAGCTCTTTGGAATTCCAGATGTTCTTGAGCTGGATAAAGGCGGCTCTTGCTTTTCCGATCCTTGCTTTGACATCTGCATCTGTTCCACCCTGCTGATCTATGATGCTACCCAGATAAGTAAAGGACTCTACTTCCTCCAGTTTACTTCCGTTTAGGGTCACTGCATTTGTGCTGGTGGAGTTAATTTTCAGGATCTTGGTTTTAGATGTGTGTATGCTAAGGCCGACCTCCTTTGCAGTGGCATTCACAAGATTTGTTTTCTCTTGCATCTGTTGATAGCTATGTGTAAGGAGAGCAAGGTCATCTGCAAAGTCCAGGTCGTCCAGCTGTTTTAGCAAAGTCCATTGGATTCCATTTCTTCTTTCCCTGGTGGATTTCTTCATAATCCAGTCTATAGCCAGTAGGAAAAGGAATGGGGAAAGCAAGCATCCTTGTCTGACTCCTGTTCGTACCTGGAAGCTGTCTGTTAGCTGCCCTCCATGGATAACTCTGCAGGACATACCCTCATATGATTTCTTGATCAGTTTAACTATTTTTAAAGGGACACCATAATGTCGAAGTAGTTTCCAGAGGATTTCTCGATCTACACTGTCGAACGCTTTCTCAAAGTCAAACGAGGTCATTTAGAATTGTTAAATTAGGACCTGTTAAAGGAAAAAATGTAATACGTGTAAAGAGCTTTTTTTAAAGAAAGGTAAATTTGAAACACTTAGTCAAGTACTTTTAAAAGTGCGCTCCGCGATCGACTGGAATCAAAAACAAAAAAGGAATTCAAAGTTTAATAATGTATTTAAGACCATTTCAATGTAGGCTATATGTTTTAGAAGTCTATTTCAAACATCATCAAAAGTACCTTGCGATGCAATATATTCAACCTTGTTGTTAAAACCCTTTGAATGTAAATGTAAATATTTGGTTTGACTACATTTTACAATCAATTTGAGTACCTTGACTATGTATAATACTCAAAAAAGTTAAAATTATTAATTCCTAATTACCTTTATATAAGAAGCATTGATATATTTGCTTTCGTTTTGTCCCGGATATATATTTAGGCGCACTCGCGAGTGATCGTCTGCAAGGCGCGAACAAAATATGTCATAAGATTACATTAATTATAAAACTAATCATATCTTAATGTATTTTTTGAATTACATATATTTATTTATTACAATTGGTTCTATATTTTGCATGACTTGTGTAATTAACATACGTTCAAAAAATTAATAACCAAACTATATACTTATTTTCGGGACTAATGAAAAAGCTTTCGGGATAAAATTGATTTACTGAGAAATAAAAATAATGTCAGGAATGATTTATGAATACAATAGGCCCACATTTGTGATATCATACATGTACAATTGGAGCGATCTTTATTGTTGTCGTCGTAAGCTACTTCCTTCGACGATTTAACTGGTGTGGGGATTTCCTAAACATAGGAACATACAATATTTTAGCGAATTATTATGAATGCACAATTATGTATATAGGCATATATATATATATATATATATATATATATATATATATATATATACGGAGAGATGATAGATAGATAGATATATAGGAAGATAGATAGATAGACAGACAGATAGATAGATAGATAGATGAATTGCTCATTACAAAAAAATGTCTTTGGTGATTGTTCATAAAATGATTACAGTCAGACATGTAAATGGTTGTGTCGTGTTTTATTCGACTGTGTTGTAGTATTCAGACAAATTATGGACAGCTTCTGAATCATATTTATCTGAAAAACGGAACATATGTACATTAAAATTTCTTCGTTAATTGTGTAAAATGACATTTGCTAATGTTCGAACAAGCCAGCATAGATAATGGGGAAATTAATTATGTATTAATTTGTAGGCAATATAGTTTTACAATGAATACATTTTAAAAACTATTTTCAAGATATTAATGTTCAAATAGTTAATTTTTTATTTTTAATTCTTGAAAAAACTAACCATATTCATTCTCTTTTTTCTCTTCTTTAGATACTATGTATTCCAATGTAGACATTAATCGCCTCGAGCTCTTTATTCATTGCTATGCTCCTGCGCCTTCTAACGAAAAAAAAAAAATTGTTGATTTGTTCTTTATATCGACAGACTTTAGTTAGGCTTTTTTCAATAATATATTTTTAAAATGTATAATTTTATAACAAACCTCCATATTAAGACTCCCATAACAACGAGGAATATAAGTAGTACAACAGCAACATTTGGTCCAGCTATCACGTCTGAATTGTCATCCTTATTCTGTGACTCTGTAAGATGGTAAATCTCTCTCTCTCTCTCTCTCTCTCTCTCTCTCTCTCTCTCTCTCTCATCAATCAATATAATTACTGTAATTTTATTTTTAAATAAGCAATCAAACAAAATAACAGGCTGACATCTTCGGGTTAACTATCGGACCGGCCGTTTTTTGGCTGCCGATACATTTTTTTTTCACAACAGATTTGCAGAAAAATAACCCAATTCTATAACCAGATCAGAAAAGATTTTTTTAAAAAAAAGGAAAAAAAAAACCCGTACACAGAAAATGTCACATCCACAAAAATTGCATCAGCCATATGACCTTGAAACAATAGGATTGGCATTTTTTAATTCTAATGTATGACCTTGAATGATACAATTAGTGGACATCTGTGTGTATTTTTTTTTTGGGATGGGAAGTTGGGGGGGGGGGGAAAGACTTACGTGTGGGCGAAGTGTTACGAAATATGACAGGGAAGGGGTGAGCATGGGTTGACATACGTCATTAGCTGTAGCACGATAAATACACGTGTTTGGCATTGTTGTTGACTAAAAAAATATCGGGTTCGGTATCGGTAAAAATGCTTGGAAAAAATATCAGTATCGGACTATCGGTAAAAAGGCATATCGGTCGCTCCCTAATTACAACGATTTCTACAGTCCACACCCCAATAGCCCAGAATGCATTCTTTTTTTTTTTTTTAAAGTAAACAGTAAATTGTAAAATATAAAGCACATAATATAACTATGAAATAAAACAAAAATTATTATTATATATTTAAATATCAGAAATTTTTTGAGGAAATCTATCACTTGCATATTTTTTTTTTTTAATTAGACGTTGTTTTGTATATATTCAATACTCTCTCTGCCATAATCTTTTTTTCCACAAAATACAGAAAATCTTGCCACATAAACAATTGTTAAAAATAATAGTAATATGGTCATTAAACAATATTAGTTGTACTATTGAAAACCATCCCCATTTCAAGCGCTTAAAATTGTATTTTACCTTTATCGCACTGTGGCTCAGTGAATCCAGGCGAACAGCCAGAAAGACAATTCCCTGTGTGTCTATCACATGTTGTGTTCAGACAGTAAGTGCCACATACCTGGTTGCAGTTTATACCCCACTTGTTATATTGACAAGCTATGTAAAACATAAAAATAAAATTGTATTTTAAATAAGCTTTTAAAAATGTTAGCTTTATTTGTTACATATGTATAGAAGCGGATCTAAATTTATTGGGGCCTCGGGAGAAAAAAATATAATATAATAATAGAGATTTGGGCTCTGCGTTAAATCGAAAGTAAAGAATTAATACAACAGTATTCCAGTTTAAAATACAATCATGAAAAAAAAAATCGGATCTGCCCGAAACCAAAAAATAACCTCGCCTGCCAATCAAGCCTAAGGGGATATAACTCTATGCAAATGTTTTGCAGGGTACAGCAAGTATATATATATTAGCCCAATCAAAGTAAAAAATAAAATTTACTCCATTTTACATTCCATCTAATTGACTATAGTATTGAAAATCAATGAGTCTCAAAACGAGACTGAATGTACCTATCAAATGATCTACGTTAGGGCACGTTATTAATCTTTTCACTGCTATTAGTTAGACTCTATTCACAGTGTTATTTAGAAGTCAACACGTATTTTATATCTCACATTCATGTGTGGTAATGAGATAAGCTTGTAACTTGTCTGCATTAGTGTCAAAAATTTTGTGACGAAACTTTTACATTTGAAAGAGAGATTGAGAAAACGTTCAATTTATGTTACATTTATCATCAGATATAAACGAAGCTATGATACAAGCAATAATAGCTTTAAAGCGTAATTATGAAAATAATCAAACCATAATTTAAGATTTGTATCGAGACGTATCCTTTGAATGAGCTGCATAGACCCCTGAATATTTAGCAACGTATCATTTATGAATATCAAAGGTAAGGTCAAGAACCGAATGTGTAGGCCATATATCGCATTCAAGGGCTGGCGGCATTGCCAGTCTCTGATGAGGTGCTGTCTTCTATTATAACATGGGCATGGGCGTCGCTAGGAATTTTTCCAGGGGGGTGGGGGGCAAAAATTTTCCAGGGGGGGGGGGCAAATAACAACTTTATGACATTTTTTTTTAATGTAGGGGGAGCAAATACCCCCCCCTTGCCCCCCCCCCATGAATACGCCCATGAAAATGGGACACTTTATGCAGGTCTTATTTAGCGACTCAACTGTATATGTATGGTCATTCTATTTATTTTCATCAATTAACTAGCGCGTCAATAATATTGATTTTTACATGACATCGTCTGGTAATTCTAAGCCGTTATAACGATACGTGATGATAAAAGAAAAAGACACACAAAAATATTAGAGCTAATGGTATCAAATACCTCAGCTTCTGAATTTCATTATAAATTCTGATGTCAAGTGTAAAAAATATTCACACACTAGTTGTACCCGCCACGCGTTGCCGTGGCTAAGCCCTATGTAATGTAATAGTAAGTATTGAGAAAGCCCTTGTTTCTAATTCTGTTTATTAAATAACACAGACAAGATTCAGTAAAATAATTATGAATCATTTAAAAGTATAAACAAAAGAAAATTAGTTCCACTGAGAGTATAGCTGTTTCTAATTTTTTATGTCTATTAATGCATTACGTTTGATGTACTTTCGGAGTTTTGATTAATAGCGTGAATCCTGTTTACATGTTTGAAAAAAAAAAATACTGACGAAATTATAATTTGCAAACTAAAGTAAAAAAAAAAAATGTTCCATAGGCCTACTGCTTTTAAATCAAAACAAAATATTGAAAACTATTTATAGTTCACTCACGGCATATTGCATTATTTTAAAACAAATACTGACAATAATTTTATCAAACCGATAGATTATTTTTTTTAAATATAATCGATGTGATGTCAATATAAAATTTATATAATAATACGCCAAGTAACTTTCTGCAATTTTGTGTTTAAATCCAAAGTCAATTGATGAATACCTTTCGGAGTTATTAGCAAAGGCGTGAATCGTATTTACATTTTTATTTTTATAGATTTGTATAATTATTATTTAAAATTCTGTTCAAGATGATAAGTGAAATAGAAAACAATACTGAATAACTATGTCCATTAGTTTTTTTTTTATTTTTTTTTTAACGCCGCCATTGCCAGCATGGTAGGGTGTAGTGTGCCTACAACACCAACATTGTTGGCGGCGTTGATGCACGTCTGCCATGCCTACAGAGCGGCGGGGTGAGTGTGCCCGCTATCATCTGCAGGGATGGCAGAAAGATGGGTTTTAATCCTTGCCAAACCGGCCAGACCAGCAGGGTGTGTGTACTGCCGGTCGGCCAGAATGGCAAGGAAAGGGGTTTTTCCTGCCACTCGGACAGAGGGGAGGGTGTAGTGTGCCTGTACCCTCAGCCGGAAATGGCAAGCTGCGCAGGTGTGCTTGAGTGGGACGGAGTGGAAGGGTGTTGTGTGCCGACCACATCCGTCACCACCGCCAGCTGTGAATAATGTCCATTAGTTACTTATTGTCAATGGACGATAAGTGTATGTATTGCTCATTGTGTGGGCACTACAGTATTAATACTGTAATATTCTTCAAGGTATTTTAAATTATAAAACTACAAAGGTTATATATATATATATATATATATATATATACATACATATTAAGTTTGCAAATGTGTGTAATGAAATGTATTACCTTCTATACTAAGTTGTACATTTAAAACATAAAGAAAATTCGAATATAGATAAAATGATACACTTTAGTGTAGAATAATGTTAAATTAACGAGCGCTGGTCATTAGGATAAAGTGCAAAAGACGAAAACGGTTAACGGGATGTACAGATATGTTGCGAACTTGCAAAACTCTCTAGGTAGGCACTAAAGGACACGTGGGTTCGTTAGTTGAATAATAAGGTTTATTCACAGTCTACAATGTACATGTTATAATAAGATTTATTCACAGTCTACAATGTACAGGTTATAATATGATTTATTCACAGTCTACAATGTACAGGTTATAATAAGATTTATTCACAGTCTACAATGTACAGGTTATAATAATATTTATTCACAGTCTACAATGTACAGCTTATAAAAAGTCCAGGCTAAAGCAAAACAACAAAGTCCATTATGAGTACAACTAATCCAGTTGAAACAAGTCTACGTGTTATCGCTGGCGATGTGCCGATAACGAATTCGCGGCATCAACAGACTTGGTCTCTCGTTGTCGCTTCCTTCTTCCTTGATCGTCGCTCGTTGTTCTTTCCTCGAACGACTTGTTCGTCCACACCTTCTTTCGAACGTTGTTCGACCTATGAATCACAGCACTATTCCTTTTATAGGTAGTTTCACCCACGCTAAATCCATCGTTTTCCCTCCAAAATGGAGGGTGAAGGTCATTGTGTGGGTGTACAAGTGCAGGTGGCGAATGACACTATTTCATCATTTGTACTAAGGAGGGGGGGGGGTGAACGACCGAATTAACAATGTGTAGGCGTACATGAGTCGTGGTTGCATCATTCGTCTCGGGGCAGGGTTGCGACCGGGGGAGGGGGTGAAGCAGAGTTATAACAGATATAGAAATATAGAGCAAAAATTAGTAGTGGGCTGTATATTTACATTGTTGGTAAATTGGTAAATTCACCTACTTGTGTTACATACTGTCGGGTCAGTGCCACCAAAACAAACTCTGTTACAAAAGTTATTGTCTGTTTTACATTCCATATCGCATTTTAAACCTCTCCACCCATCTGGACAATCTGGGTAAAAGAAAGTAGAAAGTGGTGAAATTAAAATAAACATAATCTAGTTTAGGTATTTGATTGAAAGCTGTTGTTAAATTTAGAAGAAAAAAAAATTGATGTCATTAATCATTGATTAAAAAAATTGATGTCATTAATCATTGATTAATAAAAATTGATGTCATTAATCATTGATTAAAAAAAATTGATGTCATTAATCATTGATTAAAAAAAAATAAAGTATAATTTGGAGTGAAATTTCTACACGTGTTTAACAAATTATTATTGAGCTAAAATAAGCTTTTAAACAGATGTGACTAATCTATCAATTCTCTAATGAATGAAATCAACTCATTATAAATGTCGGCATCTAGAAATAGAAAAAAAAAAGACTTTTACAGAATGCACATCTTCAACTAAAATAGACTTTCTCCGAAATTCTGCATTATTTATGCTATTGTTTATCAGTATAACGTCCTACGCTATTAAAAAAGAAAACTAACACAAGCGGAGGCCCTTTTTTTAAGCTGACTATAATAGGTCTTTTCAAATAGCGATCACTTTCTGTAAGATAAATAGTATGCGCAGTGAACGATGAACCATGAAATATCCAAATAAAAAGCAGTCTTATTACAGTAATCAACAAATAGAAAAAACAATAGTTCTAAAAGTTACCATAGTAGAAACAGAATGGATGTTATTTAATAACATATCAGTCTTGCCTGACAAAAAAAAAATAAATGACCATTCTATCAGTAATATAGCCGACTAAATAATAGGCGATGCTCAATAAACAACGTCCAGCAACGTATCACAATAAATTTCTAAATCTCATATACAACAAAAATGGCGGCTTTAGAAAAAAAAAAGTGATAAGCACACATAATGCTCATAATACATAAGTAAGAATATGAATAAAGTTTTTATTCTAATAGAAATATATAGAAAAGGACAGTAAAGCCAAATATCGAAAGGTATTTACAGATTTTCGTTTTAATATCATGATTAAGATGTAAAGTCACATAAATACCGTTTCCTAAACGAATAATTTCTTCACCACCCATGCGATAAACCAACAGGGGAAAATGCCTAAACACATACTCTGTTGTAAACGATTAAAGTACAATTTAGACCAAACCATTAGTTTTTCATGCTTTCTTAAAATATTTATTGCGTGCTCTTTTTAATTATTTCATGTCGTATATATAGACAACAGTAATTGAGAAGCATTCTTTTATTAAGTCTTTGGGCAAATAATATACATATAAATTCATTTTAATTGCAGTGGAAAATACACTGCAGTTTTATTTCGCGTTGCATGTGTGTACTTAAGACTGGCGAATGTTTAGGTGACAAGGGCTGGTCGCTTATAGCTGACCGAAAGCCTTAAGTGCTTGCAAGTAAAATCATATACCGTTACACAGTAGAGGGGAAACCTTTCCCTTTTTTTTCACGTGGGCCACATAGAGATGCTTATGGTGAACTAAAGGCCGCATCAAAATCAATGACCGTATTTATTGGTTTACATTACATATAACTTTATATATGTGTGAATGACATATTCTCTGTTATATAGAAATAATAAACAGCTGTACGTTTTTTGTAATAAAACAACGCTGACAATGTTATCATGACATGAATGCATTATACTTCATACAATTCAAAGAGATGATCACACACTCCAGTCGAAAATAAATTTTTTCTTTTTTATAATATTTTTATGCATTCATGCCAAGATCATTTATTCAACGTTAATATATTAAAATATAACTGTTCTCGGCCTGTTAAATAACTTTTTGAATTTTAATGTAAATCCGGCGGCCTCATTCTTTGTAATGTTTGCCATTTCACACTACAAAAGGTAATGGCTCGCAATTTTTACACATACTAAAACAATAACACAATCATATCATAATATGATGAGATTTTTGGTATATCTCGTCTGTAAGAGCAGAAGTCAGTAACATTAAAAAAAAGAAAATAATAAATCATCCGTAGAACTATGATGTGGGTAATATTCTTATCATCGCCTATACAATTTACTAAAATGTGCAATCTAACTATTATGAGGTTAAAACTACAATCTTTGTATAAATAAGCCAAATTACCACCAGAACTTAAATATGGTCGTGTGGTAAAGCGCTCGATTGTCAACCTGAGGATTACCAGTTCGATCTCCGGTGAGGACCAACGGATAAATCAGGTCATAATTAAAGTTTCCGTTATATCTCTCGTGGTGCCTCCATGGCCATTGCACTTTCGGCTATGGTGGGAATGAAAGAAGGGCACCATAAAAACCACCCCATTAGTGGTTTACAGAATCTAAGAGATTTCATCTCATCCTTACAGGGACTTCACATACACTCCGCACGACCAACTGTCCCTTTAGCAGTAATAACTAATAAGATATTTCAATCTATTTTTCCATCCCCCCCCCACCATGTCTGAACCCCATAATTACAGAAATTTTAACAACAAATGACAATATTCATATCTCGCTATTTAAACTGCCCTTTAACTTAATTATTTCAAATCATTACACTTCATGGTTTTTAAATTGTAATTATATACAACTTTCTTTTAAAACTAAATATGTTTAAGAAACACGAAAGATGCAGATCACCACAATTATCACCCACTGCTTTATCTCATCCATCGACCCATGCGAATGACATAATCTCCGCTGCTAGAGTGTAATTCATCTTTCAAGACTTGAAGAACTTATTTTTTTTTTAATAGAATATAAGTTTTTAAACTAGTTAAACAAAAACTAATGTGTATGTTCTGAAATATTTTTTGTGTTAAACATTTCGAGGTGCAATTAAAACAATAATAAATGAAATGAAAAGTTAAAGTATTAAATTGTATGTTAATTTACCCCCAAAGATCTCAACCTCACACAACGTTACAAACACTCCGCCATGATCCTTTGTTGCAGTAATTGTTACAGTTGCCACTCTGTCATTTATACGTTGATTAATTGTGTATATTTTTTGTACTTTTTCATTCTCGTCTGTGTAATTAAACAGTATTCTACTGTTTTTGTCAAACGCCCTTAGTAAAAAATGTTTTGTTCGATCATTATTTCTGATGTCTTCGCTGTCTGCATTATCTAATTTGAGAGATAAAGGTTTATTAGACATATATTAACATAATTATAATTAAGTGTATAGGTAACTACAAACTAAAAAAAAAAAAACAACGTTTTTTGTTGCTATTTCAAGGCGACTATTGTTATTTAGATAATAACATTAAATGCATATTATTTGATAATGTAAAGGTATGCATATTATTTGATAATGTAAAGGTATGCATATTATTTGATAATGTAAAGGTATGCATATTATTTGATAATGTAAAGGCATGCATATTATTTGATAATGTAAAAGTATGCATATTATTTGATAATGTAAAGGTATGCATATTATTTGATAATGTAAAAGTATGCATATTATTTGATAATGTAAAGGTATGCATATTATTTGATAATGTAAAGGTATGCATATTTTACCTGTATTGCCCCTGTTGAACAAAACAAATTTTTTGATCATGAATGTTTCATTAAAATGTACCGTCCATGTTGGTGATACTTCTCCTACATCCGTGTGTGCGCAGCTTCCATCATTATAATGCCCGTCAATATTTCCATCTACAGCGTTGTAGGATTGAGATAAAGCTATGTCTGCTTGTCTGTCACTGTAAGTTGATGTTTGATTGGTTGGCTGTTTCAGTGCTACATTTCGACCTTAGATGGTTTAAAAAAAAAACGCACATAATGATGATTTATATAAATAATATTAAAGAAAGAGGTCATAGTTAAAGAAAACGACATTTTAATTCTTAATGAGTTTATATTTCTCAGGAGTTGATGAAATAGTTTTCACACATATTATTCATGCCGCTTCAATTCGTATGTCCTTTATAACAGAAAATTTTGTTGCAAATTCACACGCACTAAGTCTATCAAAAAATATAAAGATAGCAAATGTATGTTTATTTATTTTTCTAGTCTATTTTTCAATAGCTAAAATATTTCTTTATATTAAAAAAAGGTTGGAAATTAAAGACGGTTTTATAGTCTATCTGTAAACCAATTTTAAAGCCATCAGTTAAATAAATATTTATATTTTCTTGGATCGCTTTAAAAAAAAAATGTTCAACAATAAGTATCAGTTTTATAAGCCCCTATGGGCTCATCGGGGTTATTCATCTGTTTTAGGTTGTTTGATAAATAAAGAGAAGGATGACATTAACTCTCTTAGATGTTATAAATTACAATGATCTTGGAGGCACAACGGGATATATGCCTCACAACTTATTAGCCATGGCAAATACAGTGATTATGTGACTAGCACAAAGTCCTGACCCTTTGCAACTTAAAGTCAAGTACCCATTTAAAGATGCCTGGACTTGGGGGGGGGACGACTTTCAACTTGACCCCGAAAAAAAAAACAGGTTCTCAATGAGTTTAAAACCATGGACCACATCGATCTACAGTCGAGTGCTTTACTCCACACGACCATCCGTTGCAATTGTGTAATCTAAATGACATTTTTTAAAACAAAACTATATTTCTTTTTATTAATTTGAAATAATAAAAAAAACGGTTATTATATTTATACTTATGTTTACCTCCGCTGACGTAAATAGAACACAAAGTCCGGACACCTTCACCAGTGATGTTCACCTCTTGAATTAATACATTCAAGGAACACCAGACATCTATGGTGTTATTATTAACCAGAGACAGTTTCTGATCAATGCATTGTACAAATGAAGTGGATGTGTTGAACTCTAAAGAAAAACCTTTAATAGGATCTTCAATAAAAAAAAAAGTTTCTACCAGTATATACATTGAAAAAATATTTATATTAATTATTTTCAACAGTAGCAAATAAAGATAATATATTACTTTAACTGTAATGTGTATCCGACATTTTGAATTAATTGAATTACAAGATGCTATAGATAGTGCACTTTTATTACAAGAAGGCATCCATGAGAGATGCTGTAAACTGCATAAATACCCTCCACTGATTTTTTTTTTTTTTTTATTAAAAAAACTAATACAATTTACAAAGAACTAAATACAGTAAAAATTATTACGAAGATAAAAAAACGATACTTTGATATTAAAGAATAATAGCTTGACATAACATAAAATTATTCCCAAGTGTTGTCTGTGGTTAAAAGTTGTTTTTTTTTTGTTTTATCTCAGCTAAAATGGATTATGGGGACGGGCGGTCGTAAGATGTTCGACCGGAGAGACCTGGGCTCGAACTTTCGAATTTTCACAGGCCCTGGTATAATTCCCCAGGTTTTCCCAGCATTAAATGAGTACCCGACTTTAAGTTGGGGCCAACCACACATATTTCCGACTGTAACAGAGACTTCAATCCCGAATCATGTATATGTCTCGTCAATCAATGTAAATGTATTCTAAAAACATGTACTTCATTTACTCTTCTCAGATAGCACAATCTACATATTTATTCAAGTAATAAAATTCAATATTCCAGCCTTATGTTGATACCCTCACATACATTTATTTCTATATATGTATATCAATAAACTATTATCGATTAATTGATCTATTTTTCGTTTTAATTTGCAAAATTTGTAGGGAATTACTTTATTGACAATCTGGATCAGTTAAATAAATGATTTTCGTATAACGAGTAATTTGAATATATTAATCTAACTTTGACTACAGCTTGGCTTTAAAGTGTATGCCAATTATTATACAAAATTAAGACAATGATAGCAAATGATTAATTTTTGTCGGTTAATGGTTGAGAACTAAGTCCTAGAGCTTAACAATGACTAGTAGAAAGTAAAATAGTATTTACACTTTACAATTTACTGAAGTGGAATGTTCTACATTTTCATAGGTATTATTTTACTATCATAGCACCTGTTGTTCTCAAACGAAAAATCCAATTTTATTTCACTAAATCGGCTTTACAAAGTCAGTGTCATGTAGTTGTTAGAGTTGAATGTTTACATTTGTTGTTATTAAATTTCAAAATCTCTTTTATCTAAGATTGAAAAAAGTGTCATGCAATGCATCATGAAAGGTCTAATAAACTAATAATATCTCAATATTTTATATGGGATTAATTTGACTTTTTTTTTTATTGGGTACGAATTTACCGATTGTTTTTTTTTTTTTGACATACATTGACATAATTTAAGTTACAGCATTTAAAATGTGTTCACTCTATGATGCAATCAAAATTAATGACCTAATTTATAATAATATTCAATAAGGAACATTTTTAAATGAAATAAGTGTTAAATGAGTACAATTTCCAGTCAGTTTTCTTTTTAAATAAACATCTCATTTTTGAATATTTAATAAAAAAATAAATAAAAAAAATAATTAGAAATCATGAACAAAGTGAAAATACCTACTTACTTTTTTCATTAAATGTAAGCCGCATCCAAGTAAAGTAATTTTCAGCTTTAAGTTTTGAAGAGACTTCAGTTGAATTCTGTTCATTACAAGTTGAATCATTTTCATCCATTAACCAATTATCTTCATGCACAATTAGGTTAACTGAAAAAAAAAAGATAGACATAAAAAGTAGTCAAAAATGTTTTATTTGAGAAAGATTTATGTTATGTGTATAAGTTTAATTATTTAAAAGTATTATTCTATAAATATTTTTACTCAGATTCACACTTTTGTCAGTAATAAAGCTAAAATTAAGCTTATATGAACATTTTATACGATAAGTCTACATGTTTAATAGTCTTTTACTTTTAGACTTAAGAAATTGTATTATTTTAAACAACGAGAGAAAAGCTTTAGATTATATTTGAAAGAAAGTTACGGATTTACAGAACCAGGCTGAAGAAAAGTGAATCTTTTTATTCAGTGCTATATATAATACAAAAATAGAACTTAAGGTCGAAACAAACTTTTAAAGCTCAATAGTTTTAAGACTGAAAAATTATAAAAACAAAATAATGACAAAAACTAAAAAAAAAAAAATTATAATGATGCAAATAATTATAAAAAAAAAAAAATAGTGATAAAAAAAATATGCACACATTTTTTTTTTATATATAATGCATTCACTAATATTTGAAGGCCATTGCGTCACTACTCAAAAATAAATATGATAACCGAAAAAAAAAATAAAATCAAATTAGTAGTTACAAGTAGAACGTGTAGTACGATGCTTGAAAAATTAAAAATCAGATTGTAAAAAAGTTGTAAAAAGCTAAATGAATTCCAGTACGTAGAGTAATCTATAGTACATAGATATTCAATATAGATTTTGTCGAGATCTGTATGTTCTGTTTTTATCTTTCTAATGGGACGCTTTTTATCTTACTAAATTGTGAGTTGTTTAGAGTTAACACCCATTAAAAACGTACCGTATTGACACTTTAGTCCAAACCAGCCACTTTCACACGTTGTGCCATTACATGATCCGTCAGGTAGACATGTGTTATTGAGACAGTGACATTTGTACTCACAGAAATCGCCGAACCATCCTTCAGAACATGGACTGGCATCTTCTTTGTTTCATCGTTTTTTAATAAAAAAAAATTAAACAAAATAAAAAAAAAGTTTAGTTTACATCCAGTAGAAGTCTTGTAAATACAAAGGTGAACACATACATGTAAACTAATATCTGTAACGAATAAATTTATATACAAAGTGCCAAAAGCTAATTAGTAATGACTCATTACAAACTTTAACATTTACGCGCATAAAAATAAGACAATATTTGGTGTTCTCACTATTTTGCTGTTTTGAAATAATTTAGAATTATCTAATCGTGTCATGACTGAATTGGTTAAATTTAGACGTCTTTTATTTGTCGTGGTTGCTTGACCGATATAACCTATATAAATATATATTTATGGAGAAATAATGAATTTGCTGAATTTTGTCGAAACAGTTACATGGTTAAAAATATAATTACCTGTTACCTTAACGCAGGTGTAAAATGTAAGAAATAAAGATGAAACGAAATAGACAGATTTCATATCTGTAGATTAATAAAAAAAAAAGTTTAGACATGATCAAAACATATTTTTAAATTAATTGTAACGAATTCGTTTTTCTTAAACAGCTAAGTTAAGAAAAAAAGTAAGTTGCTATATAAAATAAATAAATTTAGATTTTACCTGCATATGTGAGACAAGAAATGTAAAGCTATATATAGAAAACATTCAGAATATTTAACTCTGTGATTTTTAGGGTAACCGTGTGACTGAAATGTACCATCCAATGTTATCTAGATCAGACCAACCAGGAAGTTGATTCATTATCACACAGTGAAAATGTAATGCTGAGAAAATCAGGTCACCGCTTCCCTTTACATAAAATTGTATCTTAAAGGTGACAGGAGTTTGGAAATGACAAAAATATAATGAAAAAAAAAAAAACTCGATATAGCGAAACAGACTATATCAGATGTGTTGTTAATCGTGAGAAGTCTTATTTACATATACTATATACATTTTGTTATTAGTGAAAGAAAACTGAAAACATATGTTTAAAAAAATGCATTACATAGTTGAAACTTCTTAATTTCTGAGAGAGATAGAAAGAGAGAGAGAGAGAGAGAGAGAGAGAGAGAGAGAGAGAGAGATAGAGAGAGACAGAGAGAGAGAGAGAGATAACTTTCATGATAGTATTGAGTATATATATATATTTCACATAGCATAGCATAGAAACAGCCTAGAGTACAAATAATGACACATGACAAAATTCTATACACTTTATGAAAATTCGACGAAAAAAAACATAGTCCATATTTTTCAAGTCGACTGACAAATCACATTGGCTGTTCTTACAATGACATTTTTAAATTGGAGAAAACTACCCAACCATTTGTTTATATAAATATTCTCTGCAAAAGTTACAAGTAATTATTACATTAAAACGATATCATTGAACTCCCACCAACACATGGGGCACCGCCGGTGAGATAGGATTAAGACCACGAATTATTACAATGAACTCATTTTTGAACAATATTGAAAACCAAACCTGGGGACCCATCACATGTTTCATCAACTTGATCTAAACCCCTTACTTTAATCACAAAAAAAATTTGAGAAAATCCGTTTACCACAAATAACATCTTACTTTATTTCCCATTACTTCATTTGAAAGAGTAAAAGTAGCATATATTGATTTATAGCAGTTGATTTAAATAAAAGTCATGTGAATGTATCTTTTATTTATGAAATAATTCAAATTATCTCTGTATGATTTATTAAGTATGATATATGTTTACACATATTTCAAATACTACTATTCTACTAACAATTACATTTTAAACAATGTAACACTAAGAATAAAAATTAGAAAGTGAATGGCTTGTGGTACATTTTTAAAAAAAAAAAGATCTTGGTGAGTGATTTTTGTTATAGAATAGATACCATTTCTTATTAATACAAATATAATTCTGAAAAAAGTTAATACACTTCAAAACATGTTTATTAATGTTTATATAAATTCGGCGCGTATAAAAATGGGTTTTTGTTTGTTTTTCTTTTTGTTTGTAATCTAACATTTCAGCAAAAAAGATAAACTAGTTTTTTTTTTGGGCGCACTTTTCGGTGACGTCGATTGCTATAGCAGAAACATTATTTAATTACATAGCATGCACATTACGGTACCAAATAAATCGTGTATATCAGGTCGACAGCCATATTTTTTTTTTTTTTTTTTTTAATTTTAGAAAACTTCAACTTCTACCATCATTGTAAACTTCACTCCAGTATTTGTTGTCTTGATCACTTTTTTTCTCCATATTTGAATACGTACCCTCATTTTTATTTAAACTAAATACAGTATCATCTTTAGCTAAATAGAAAATAATAGAATTTATTTTTAAGAATATGAAAACCTGTTTAGGCTTGAGATGTTACCAGCTTAGATCATTTTAAACCACTTATTATATTAAAGAATAATGTTACTGAATAGTATTGTAACTAATACAATCATTATGAAGAATTTTCATAGTACAATAGAACCCAGACGAATATTTTAGTGCATTTCATGAACAGACAAACTAACGAAAAGCCTCCACAAATTTTGGTTTTATAGAATATCATTAGGCTAGTTTAAGATTAAAAGCTAGAACATAAATAAATATAATACTGTCACATTCTGTCAGTTTTTTTGATAAAATTTAAGCCCTCCGCTATTTCATTATCCCCCCTCAAGTTGTGTCATCGACTCAGGTGGAGATAACTAAGGTGTTAGCACTGTGGTCAATACCGTCTAGCACCTGGGGAATTAAACCACTTAACACGTCAGCTTAGGTCAGTTGGGGAAGATCAAAGTTGAAAGGTGATATAATTAATAGCCTCATCATATTTAAGCCTTTATCGCCCCGAGCTTGAAGGTCGCAACTGACCACCCGTGATGGGTTTGACCTTTACTAGTCACGTCCCATTGGTCAGCGAAACGGAAATCTCGGCACGCACGAATCACTAGATTGGAAAGATATGCGTGGCAATGTTTGTCAGAGAATTGGGGTGAGTCACTCAGAAAGAGAAGTGTCGAGCTCGGACAGCGAGGTGGGACTTAAATGTTTTCACTCAACAGTTCGACCAGCTCAGTTCTGAGTTCTTTAAGGAACTACCAGCCTAATGAAACCTATGTGGTATTTATGGGTTTAGTATATTATTGATGTGGTATCCGATAAATCTTTTTTAGTACACGAAGTAAATGTAGGCTTGATACAAATTAACACTACTCGTTGTACTAATATTTGTTGTGTTTCATTTATCGTTGTGTTGTGCGCGTCTTGTGAAACCACCACATGGATCCTACAAGGTGCCCTTGAAGATCATTATAAATGAAACATTTTAATATTGAAGACACATTAGCTGGCATGGAATAAATATGCAACGACTGAAAACAAAATTACTCAAATCTTATTATTACTTGGTTTAAAACTATGATCTAAGATGATGAAATGTAAGGCAAAAGTAAATGGTGATATCTTCATTCATGTGAATAAATTTTTTTTTTTTGATTAACAGATAAATACATACATATGAGAAAGTAAAAAGTCCAAAAGAGCATAATTAATTGATATGATAGACAGACAGAAATACAGAATCCATACATACAATGGCATACACATTGATACACCGAGAGGCTTAATGTTAGGTCTGTTTGGAGAATTGGAGAACTTGAGAATTCTTTATTTGGTGTGATTGAAAATAAATGAATGACTGAAGTAGAAGATTTAAAAATATTACAGTATTTTTACTCACCTAACAAATCAAAATTAATGCACATACACTAGCACAAAGAAAGAAGAAGAAAATCCCCTTAAGCCCCAAGGGGCTCATCGGGGCAGATGATGTGTAGAATTCAACTTTATCAGTAACCTCAGCACGTGAAAGGATTGCGTGGTTAGCACAACGCCCAGCCGACTTTACTCCCCCTACTTAAAGTCGGTTACCAATTTAAAGCTGGGTGAACTTGGAGACTTTCACGAGGACCTGAAAAAGTTCTAATGTTCTCACTAAGATTCGAACCCGGGACTCTCCGGACGACAAAATTCGAACCCGGGACCCTCCGGACGACAAGATACTAACCCTGTACCCTCCAGACGACAGTCTACACCACTCGACCACCCATCCCCCACAGTAGCACAAAGCAATGCATATATATATATATATTTATAAATAGATACAAATATATAGCTGAGCACAAATTAAAACTGTGAAATAGTAAACTTGTATTGGCAAATGATTCCGAAACTCTTTTATCAATCTTCGTAATGAAGTTCTTGAGTTTTAACCTCAACTAGTTCCCTTTAATACTAGTAAGTGTCAGTATGTGTATATGTATGTATAATTTGTTTCGGCTGCATGTTACACATGTTTCTCATTTGTAGAAATAGTAATAGTATTTTAACAATATTTATATGTAAACGATGTAAAAGAAAACAAAACCCAATGAGTTAATTTTAGAAATATCTGTATTTCATTTTTCTAGAAACTTTAAGTGAGTTGAACAGTAACATTAAAATATATTTATTTTTGCAGGCCGATATTAAAACTCAGAATACGAGCAATTCCATGAACGTTTGTTAATATTATACATTATAAACACATCTATAAAATACGCTAAAGATTGTCTGAGCTCACCTACAGTGGACAACGGTGATACCTGATGAATGATTGTCTGACACTGTGAAGACAAAATCAACTAGGCTCCAAGTAGATACAGGTACACTTTTGTCAGGCCAGGCGTGGAATTGATAATGGACAAGATGATGTGTGTCCTCATTTTTCTTTAAAAAAAATTGTGTCCGTTTATCTACGAATTTTATACCAATGTTCTAAGTTTATATACTGGGTATATTTTTTTCCCGAATTTGTGATCTAATGCATCAGTAATTTTACTGTGATAATCGTAATAATATGGTGATTGGATTGAATTCAAAGGGTACAGGCTTCTATCCCCGGTAATGCCAAACATATTCACCGCTGACTTGGAGAGGAAATGGGCGCCACCAAGTCTATAATCCCCACAGTAAGGACGTTTGGTAACACAAACATTAGTTGATGTATTGTATTAATTCGTTCCCCCTAAAGCGACTACATCGTTTAAGTGAATGAAAAAACAACAACAATGATTAGCAAGTCATTTTAAACTAGAGTATCCTAACACACATTGTGATAGATACTTTAGCTCTGTATTCTTTACATTGTCTAGTAGGAACAAGAAATGATATAACGCTGTCTTAAAATTTTAGGCTGTCCAGTGAATGACCAAGCTGATAGTCAGTCAATAACCAAATCTGAGGCTGAAATGCTAAAACTGATTTAGGTGGTCAAAGACAATCGTGAGCGCATTCCTGACTATTCAAGTGCCATCCTGACTTCTGACAAAATGGCTATGAAGTGACTGTCAACGTTTGCAATAATGCCAACAATAATGAATCAGACTTGACAATATGTTTTAGTGCAACTTATTATCATTATTTCTTGACTATTTTTTGCTTGGTGTATTGTTATGGCTGCCCTTTGATTAATGAACAATAATTAGCGCATTGACCTGTGTTGTAATTGATTACTGTCACGAATATAAAAACGCAGCAATGAATGCAAAAAATAAATGGTTAATGAGCAACCAGTAATTATTGTCTGAATTCAATGAAATTTGGCATGCAAGTTTACTTTTATATAAGAAACAAAATGACAGGGTGTGCTATCTCAAAAACCACCCTAATATATATATATAATCACAATAATAGCCCAAAACTAATTTATTTATATTTGATTATCGAATTAAGCAGTGTTCGATATACCTGTGTTATAATCAACTTTTCCGTAGATGAGATAAGTAGTGTTAAAGTTTAAAGTCGATGTTGGCATTTCGTCTGTATCATCAGTATGTGTACAACTACCATGGTAGTAGATACCGCTCGTGTTGCCATCCACAGCTGTGTTGCTCGAACAATTGTGGGTAATTGGCGTCTGCATCGTAGTTTGTTTCAAAGCCACAATACGTTCTAGAATTAAACATTTTTATAACGGAAGCACTTTATTTATAATTATCTATTTTTGCCTTTTTTTTACTTGAATAATTTTAACATGAACAGATATCTAGAAAAAAGATTGTGTTTAAAAAAAAAATAACGAAAGAACAAGTACTCACTTTACGTATGTAAATAGAACATAAAAACCGGAAAATTTCTCATGTAATGTGAATGTTAGTTATTGTCTCGTTCAAAGAGCACCATACGTCTACAGCGTTATTATTGATTCTCACAATCTTTTGATTTGGACATTCAATCTCTGAGTTTACTTGCATCGAAAGTTTTTAAAGGAAAAAGTGTTAATCGGTCTGAAAAGTAGAAATAACTTAAACATTTCTTGAAATAAATGATTTGTGATCAAGTGGGCAAACGACAGTTTTTTTTTTTTAGATAAACACTCAAAAAAATAAAAAAAATTAATAATTAAGATTTTAAGTTAAGATTGAATCAGATAGATTGCTATGCCAGTAGTCTACAGTGAAGTATTCGGATAGCATATATGTCAATGAGAGTGCCTACAATACGGGTGCTTACAATAGTACGCAGAATCAATAATTGATCAGCTTTACAAAGCACACATTTCTTTTTTCATAAGTGTATTTTTCTTTATAAATATATATTGTTTTGTTTCCTTATTTATTATTTACTTTATATTTTCACTGTAAATTCTTTATTTATTGCTTTCTGTCTTCGCTTATTTAGTTTTTGAAGGTATTGCAGACTATTCGACTATGCATCATACTGATTTTTTTTTTTAGATAGAAAAGGGAATATTTCTTAAACAAATACAATCCCGTATAATGTAATATATAAATTCGAGCTGCCATAGTCAGATATAAAATAATTTTACTTCAATGGTTGCACTTCGGCTAGATAGATATTAATAAGACGATATGATGTCAAATTTATAGAAAAGAATCAATTCCATTCCACATTTTCAGAGAATGTCTTGCAACAAAATGATAGATTTTTGAATAAACGTTAGCAGTGTAAATAATGTAAACAGAAAACAAAACCCAATGAGTTTTTTTAGGGATATTTTTTTTTCATTTTTCTAAATGAACAAAAACATTTATATATTTCTTTTGCAGGCCTATCAGAATATGAAACATTTCATGAAAATGTGTTTACATGTTTATGTTATACATTTTTTTAAAAAATACATTTAAGAAATATTATTATAGATGGCACTTTAGATTCATTGAAGTATTCCAAATAACACTTTAAATCAATTCACGTATCTCAAATAACACTTTATATCAATTCACGTATTCCAAAGCACTTAAAATCAATTCACGTATCTCAAATAACACTTAAAATCAATTGAAAATGAAAATTTTCACCAACACAAAAGCATTTTTAACACGTTAGTTCAGTTGAATGTAAAAATGCCAGATAATATTCTATAAATATATTTCAACATGCACTGTTTTTTTCATTCATTAAAAAAGCTATAAATCAAAGTTGGCTTGGGACTACAATCAACAGTCTGGTCTCTTTGTAACAATATTTAAAGAAAAATATTGAACTACTAAATAAAGTAATAGGCTATATTTATAAAGTAATAAATAACGTAATTCATTTCTAAATTTACAGTAGTTTCAACATTGTATAAAAAACAGTATTCAAATGATCTTTTTTTCAAAATCACAGTAAAACTTTCTTTTTATTTACAATGTTTCCTTCAAGAATCTGTCTCCTATATTAGTGTATTGATTAGAAGTTTCAGTACGCAAACTTAGAACTTCATAAATTAGTTTGTACTGCTCCTGTAGAAATAAAGAAAATGTTTCCCATGAACATCTCCAATCATAAAATCTGAAATTGTACAGTATTTAAAGCGACTAGCGAGCGAAACACTAACCCATTAATAAATATTTCATAAAATAGCAAGTCAATATATATATATATATATATATATATATATATATATATATAACTTTATTATTTTAATCAATATGCATCTACTATTTATATTTTTTAATTACTACTTACGACAGATGCGATGACCTCTGGTCTAATTAATTTCATTGATCCGACAACTAGGGGAACACTCACTTTCATTTCACTGTCCATTCTTTCTAACATCATGGACAAAGTACTGGCCAGTCCACTAAACTCTGAACCGTTCCTAAAGTAGTGACATTAAAAAAAGATATAACTTTTTGACATAATGACAAACCGTTTGAAAATAAGTCACATAGTTATGAAAAACATGTTTTGTATTTGTTTCGTTGGCTACTGAGATGAAGAACATTTTTTTTTTTTTTTTATTTTTTTTTTTTACTTATTTCATTAGTCATTACAGCTGATGATATCGAACTATATATGTTTCAACTTAAGTTTGTTACATAAGGATTGCTACATCATGGACCGTGTATTTCTTTTTTTTTATTGTCTTATTTATTATTTAAGTGATTAGACACATGGCGAACTTATATTTACCATGTGAAACGTGTGTTATAGGTGGAAAAAACAATTGTATAAATAACATGAACTAAAGTTTTAGATAAAATAATAAGAGAATAAGAATTATACATACATAATTTGTTTTATGTATGTCAATCAATGTTTGAAATGTATTCTAATTTTCTGTCAATATTTTTTTTTTGGTAATTTAAATTTTAGTATAATCCATATAACAGTGTTTAAAACTCACTTGCAGAGATATACCACCTTTCCATCAGGTGCATAACATTTCTTGACATGTTTCACTAATGACAACCATTTGGTCGCAGTGAGATCTTTAAATGAAGCATGCAGGCTGATGACGTCATGTCTTTCACTGTACTGTTAAATTCATTCATTTGTAAATAGAGTTTGACATTTGTTAATGCATGTACAAAGTAACTAATCAATGTGTTTCAACAAAAGAAAATTAATAATAGGAAAAAAATAATTAATCTGTCTTAAGTATACTAATAAAACGTAATAAAAAATAGTCAACACAGGTAATTAGGATAAAATAATTTTAAAAAGTTAACGCAAGATTATAAAAAACAGATTTTGTTTATTTCTAATTGCATAAAAGAATGTACTCAACTATTTCATGTTTACATGTGACTGTCAGTCTTTGTTCATCCCACAACAAGGTTGACTTACTGCGTTGTGTATCACAGGAAAGTTTAAACAACGGAGTTTCAAAATCTTTTTCTGATTGAGATGGTAGGAACTTGGCAACGGTCTGAAACAGATTTAAAAAAAATATTTAACGTTAATATTGCTATTAGAATTTTTTTAAATGAAATAATAAAGCTAAAATCAATCAATAAACTATTGTGAACTATAAAAATTTCTTAAACATAGGTTTTATGTAAAAAAAATAAATGCATTCCCGTCTTATAAATGCTGCATATTTCTTTCAATCCTCATATATTTTAGATTTTTTCTTTGCGGAAGTGCATATTCAAGCATTTAATGTATTCTCTTGTACCTGACTTTAGTTGGAGAAGTAAAGGCGGCTCGGCGTTGTGCTAACCACGCAATCCCTTCTTATGCCGAGGTTTGAGAAACAGATGAATTCGACACTTCATCTGCCCCTAGGGCTGTTTTGGGCTAAGGGAACTTTACATGTATCCATAACTGCTTATTGTCATCCAGTTACCTTATCCTTGTTGAAATCATCCATCTCAAAAGCTACAATGACTTTTATTTTGTACTGCGTCACTAGCCTCCAGAAGTCATCAACAGTCTTAGACATCGGTAACTGGGTCAGGAAATATTGATCTCTCTGTTTGACTCCCTAATAGGTAGAAGGCGATGCAATGAAAATTATAAGCTATTGGAAACAGAATACTCTCCGAAGTTGTTATGGTTAGTCAAATATTCCTACCTACTTTGGGAGTATTAGACATACTTATTACTACGCATATATATAAATATATGTTTATTTGACAAGCAGGGTGAACATTGCATTCTTCATTAAGAACAGAAAACAATTTACCTGTATAATTACGGCATTGATGTAATCTTCTGTTATGTCGTTGGAAGTGTTTAAATATGGTCTGAATCGTACACCTGAAGATAACGTGTACCAGTATTCGTTAATAAAAAGTGAACACATGTTATTATTATTATTACTGTATGATATCTTTGGATTTTATTTTAAACTTTCTTTAAGTTGGCTTAATGAGATCATTGCTTATGTGACACTCAGTTAAACACAATTCTCTTATTGCAGATATTTTTTTTTATTTTTTTTTGCAAAATAAAGAAAATATTTCTGAAGGTATCGTCAAGGTTGTTTATTAACAAACAACTGCATCATTCCCCGTACTGAATAGTTTTCTTTATATGATGTTAAACGTCTCAAGTCATATTATAATTCGTGTTAAACACTAAGTACAGTAGGATATTTAATCTGATAAAACCGCTATATATTATTTACATATAATATCTACATAACTGTTAAAAAGTAAACAATGGTTTGAGTCATTTGTTGGTTTTATACTCATACGTAAATTGTTAGTTTATTTTATTTTATTTTAGAACTTTAATTGGTCAGATGATGTACTATTAATTGTGTATGCTGCCTAAAAGCATTCAGTTTAACGACAATTTATATCCAGCGATCGACTGCTGACTGCTAATTACCGGTTTTGTCTATCGGTGAGTTTTATGACAGTTATTGCACCACATTGGGAGACGGTTGATCGTGCAGTATATAGCACTCGACTGTCGACCGGAGTGTCTCTGGTTCGAATCTCAGTGATTATGATTGTGTCAGGTCCTGGTGAAAGTCTCCAAGTCTACCCAGCATTAAATGTGGGGAGTAAACGCGGCTGGGCGTTGTGCTAACCACACAATCCATGTAAATGCCGAGGTTACAGAAACAAATCAATTTTACACTTCATCTGCCTCGATGAGCACTTTTGAGCTAAAGGAACTTTACTATCGAATCACATCGATGTCTTTATGAGCAGCCAGATAAAAATGGACAATGAATAATTGTTAATGGAGACATATTTTCATTATTCTAGCGACAAAATACATAACTTAGAACAACTGTATAGGCTTTTTTGAGCAAAAAGAATTAATTTATACATTTTTTTAAAAAAACTCATGAAAAATTTCCACATTTCTTTGACTAAAACATGCAAAAATAGCAGAGAATTGAGAGCAAGTTATATGTTCTACATCCTTATGTCCTGTGGGTTATGTCAAAAAAGATAATGTTTTCCTTATTACTTGGTGATATACTTGGGAATCTGTTTTTATCCTCCAGTGATATTTTCTGAGTATTTTGATAAACATTGTCTCCATTGTCTTCATCGAGTTGTTCCTCTTTATTTATAACACTGCTCACTGCACATAGATTCTGTAACATGAAGACATTGAAATAGACACGTAATTCCTGAATCAAAGTTTAAATGTTATTTGAATTAACTTTTTTTTAAATTACATTATTTCCTGAAAGAAAATATAAAGCTTTTAAATGTAAAAATAGCCAAGTAAACAGCTTTAAACACAAATATTAATTTATATCCTTTTAAGCGGAATTATTATATGTGTACTCTACTTTAAACTCCTCTTCAATCCTGTTATCTCTTCTCATTTTACTGCCTGAGTGAGGACCACTGGTCATCTCATCAACAGGTGTGTCCATACACAGTAGGGAGGCTTGAGTAACTTTGTGGAGAAACTCATATTGTGCCTGAAATTGAGGTCACATTTTAGTGAATACAACTAGATAATGACGAAACAGTTGTTTATATTTACTCACATGTATGGCCCATGAAACCCTCTAATGAAATAATAATAATATGTCCATGATGATTTTAACACCATAAGGACGCATGACTTTTTTTTTTACTTACGGAAGTTTGAACCATGAAGACTCTGTCTTGTCTCAACTTGGCCACAGTTTGTGAAAAGTTCATTTTACCAGTTGCCATGGCTTGTGCCAATATATTTAAAAGTGCAATGAAGATTCCCGTTCTACCTTCCCCATCACTTTGGATGAAAATAAAATATCATACATCGATACATTCATTCAAAATTCAAGTCCAAATAAAAAAAAAAACATTCATTTTTTTTTCAAGTCTTTCAAATTAAATAGAACGTATCAACATCTAGATCAGTAGCGGCGAACCGATGACACGCGTGTCACAGTCAGTTCGAACGCGATAAAAATATCACTTCCTTTAATTTTAATTGGATTGTTGGCACTTTGCTAGAAAAAGAGTTTTTCTTTGTTGAATTCTAGGCACGCGACCTCAAAAAAAAGCTTCGTCCCCAATGACCTAGATAGTCCTATAAATTCTAAAATTAAGTATATGAAATGAGAATGATTAATGCTGCTTAGGCTTTGTTGACGTTTAAGTCGCACAAGACACATAATTGAGCAGATGGTATCTTTTGATTCACTCCATGTGATGTAAAGCGAATGTTTACTCCCTCCACATTTTCACCATTCCTAAGGTTATAATGGCTTTACAGAATTGTAGAGAATTAAGATAAATGACGTCATTGAGTTTTAACTCTTTAGCCGACACGTCACTGAAAAAGCTGCAATATAACAAAACACTGAGATAGACAACTTACTTACTGTCAGGGACGGATTCAGGAGGGGGAAGACAAGCATAGGTAAGACATTATTAAATTATCGAAATATTTGTTTGTTCTAAGACGGGCGGACGGACTATAATTTTTACATTTCAATTTCCCCCCCCCCCGGTCAAGTTGTCTAGATCCGCCACTGCCTATAGTAATGCATTATGGTAGTGGTCAAAGTCTACTTCTTTCAATTAAGTTCTGCCCCTTTTATTCACAAAAAAAAAATCCCGTTTGTTCTTTTCCTTTATGGAAACTAGTAGCGTTGGATGACGTATATAATCAACCAATTGCCTTGCTATGGCATGACGGGATTGTGAGTCTAGCGCAAATATAATCTACTTATGCGTCCCCAATTGAAGTTCGGTATTCACTTTATGTTTTAATTACTTAAGGACATCATTCTACACCTGCTCGTCCTTACTGCTCTCTCCTTTCATCACATGCCCTTAATAAAAAATAAAACTGTTCCCTCAACATTAGAAATAGGCTAAAGATTGTCTGAGCTCACCTACAGTGGACAACGGTGATACCTGATGAATGATTGTCTGACACTGTAAAGACAAAATCAACTAGGCTCCAGGTAGATATAGGTACACTTTTGTCAGGCCAGGCGTGGAATTGATAATGTACAAGATGATGTGTGTCCTCATTTTTCTTTAAATAAAACAAAAATACGTTTATCTATAAATTATTACACATTTTCAAAGTTTAAATACTCCCTTGTAATCACTAGCTAGATTGGGATACCAACAAATGAGGGATACAAGAATTCAAAACAAACGGAAAGTTCATTTTCTAGAATTTTTTTTCAAATGTGTGATCTAATGCTTCAATAGTTTTTACTGTAATAATCGTAATGATATGGCAACTGGATATCATGCAAAGGGGTACAGGTTATAATCCCGGTAAAGCCAAACATATTCACCACTGACTTGGAGAGGAGACGGGCGCCATCAAGTATATAAGCCCACAGAAAGGACGTTTGATAACACACACACATAAGTTGATGTATCAGTTCGTTCTCTCCAAACGGCCACATCGTTAAAGTAAATTTAATCGAGACGTTTTAAACTAGACTATCCTAACACATATTGTGATATAGGCTTCTTTAGCTTTGTGTATTTTATATTTTCTAGTAGGTACAGTTCAGTTTGCCTTTGGAGGAGGGGCAGGGTGCTATTATGGAAGATGATATGTTCTGTAGCCATGGTAATTAAGGGGTATTCGTTAGCGATATTCATAGAGGCCTCATATATGTAGATATACTTATATAAAGAATCATTTTAAGCCTTAAAAGCCTAACCCGCGAAGTTATAGTTGAGAAAAGTATAGTTGGCGCAACGCCCAAAGACTTCATATAATTGTATGTATATATATTTAATATGTATATATGTTTAATATATGTGTTTAGTATGTATATATGTATAACTTGATGTGACTTAGACCTAATATGTTATGTAGCGAATATCACTAGCACGAACGTACTACACTTCAAATGAGTCACAAACACAGGTTGTAACTAAAACACTTATAATTTAATCACTGATAGGAATAACTAAATGCGTGGAAATCCTCCGTGAACTATGCAATACAAAAACATTCCTTTACTCTTCCTCCAACTTAACACTCAGCCTTCCTCAACAATAAATGAGTCATCAATTCCTCGTGCACATGTTCACTTTTTCACACAACGCGCAACCATCGCACGTGTACATTGATCTCATAATGTCATCAGTCAACCACCGATTCTCTCCCCTGATTGTTTGCACTATTATGCAACCAAGAATGCACAACAATTCAACAATCCACGTTCTTACCCACCCACCTTACAACGCATTCATTATGTAACACTATATATATATATATATATATATATATATATATATATGAATCATGTTAAGCCATTTTAGCCTAACCCAGGGGGTCGGCAACCTGCGGATCTTTCAATGTCATACTGCGGTCTTATCACATACCATATATTGAAACAACAATTTTATTGACTCTTTAAAAATTCAGAAAATTGTAAATTATTACTTTTGGCTCTACCGTCTAAAAAGGTTGCATAACCCGATACATGAGTTATGCATTAAACTAGCTGTACCCTGCAAAACCTTTGCATAAGGCTAGGTTATATTTGGTTTCGGAAAGATCCGATTTTTTCATTAATTTTATTAGTATTGAATACGTTTGACGATTATAAACTGGAATACTGTTGTATTAATTCTTTCCTTTCGATTTGACGCAGAACCCACACGCTATTATTTATATGGACGCTTCTATTTATATTTTCCAAAAGGTTTATGTTAACAGCCCGAAGTCGAATTTTTAATTTCTAATATAAAACTTATTAAAATATATATTTAATTTGCCGAAGAATGTTAAAGTTAATCATTTTTTGTCGTTACCTTTATCAATTCCAGTTTTCTTATGGAGTAGTCAGAATAAGTAAATGTGTTAACAAGTCGCATTTTTATGTCTCCGAAATTAGTTTCCTCTTCATCTGGCCAGTATTTTTCACACTTTATCTAAATATAAACAAATAATGTACAAAATATGTTTAAAATGAATATTATTGTCATAATAATAAAATAAAAGTTATAACTTTATTAAGGCTATAAATATTTAAATTTACATTTTGCTTCAATGATTAAAAACATATTATTAAGTATTGCTAGGGTCTTTTTTTTTTTTATAATGTCATTTCATACTTTGCATGAATTGATATCGTATAACTTTTTTTGTTTTGCTTTTAAATTTGAAACTGTTCATTGTGTTGTCACCCCTTTGATGGTGTCATCGGGTGAGACCAGCACCCCCTAATGACGACATTTTATATAATGTCTGTTTTATAAAGTAGTATGCAGAAATATTCTGTTATTGACGAATAACTACCACTAGTTGCAGCCGATTCATCCCTTATACATTTAAATGTACCATAAAGTCAAACTTACTTTGCCTTCCTCTATCAAATTTGTTAACATAACAACTGTTTCAGCCTTCTGTTCCCATAACATACGCACAAAGTCATTTAGATTTGTTGAATTAGGACCTATTCAATAAAAAATGTAATACTTTTAATGAGCTTTTTTTGTAAGGGAAATTTGAAACACTTGGTCCAGTGATTCTAAATGCGTTGTTCATGATACACTGGGATCAAAAACATAAAGGAATTTAAAGTTTAATCATTTCTCTAAGACTTTTTCAAACACCATCATGCCTACCTTGTGATGCAATATATTCAACCTTGTTGTTAAAACCCTTTAAATAGAAATGAAAATGTTTGCTTTGACAACATTTATAATCTATTTTAGTACCTTAAGTAATTAGAATACTCTAAAAAGCAAAAAAATTATTAATCCCTTATTACCTTTATGTAAAAAGCATTGATAAAATTGATTTCGTTTTGTCCCGGATTTATATTTAGGTGTACTCGCGAGTGATCATCTGGAAACAAAATATCTCTTAATGTAAATGGTCTTTTAAATTACATTTACTTAGTCATTACATATGGTTGCACATTTTTTTATTATAACAACGAACATTAATTTCCAAATTATATACGTTCTTCGTTCGGGACTAATGAAACATTGATTCAATGAGTAATAATATAAGAATTGATTTATGAGTACAATAGGTACACAACTGTGTTTTCATACATGTACAATTGGAGCGATCTGTATTGTCGTCCTCGTAAGCTACTTCATTTGATGATTTAACTGGTGTGGAAATTTCCTACAAATAGGAATATACAATAGCTTAGCCAATTATTGTTTTACACAATACAGAGAGAGAGAGAGAGAGAGAGAGAGAGAGAGAGAGAAATAGAGATAGAGATGATAGAGATAGAGAAATAGAGAGATAGATAGAGATATATAGAGATAGATAATAGAAATAGACAGATATAGATATATAGATAAAGATAGATAGATAGTGATAGAAATAGAGATAGAGACAGAAATAGAGATAGAGATAGAAAGATAGAGAGATAGAGATATAAAGATAGATATAGATAGATAGATAGATAAATAAATAGATAGATAGATAGATAGCATAACGCTCAAAGACTTCATATAGTTGTATAGATAGATAGAGATAGATAGATAGATATATATAGATAGATAGATAGATATAAATAGGTAGAAAGAGATAGACATATAGATATAATGCATTGGAATAGTCTATAGAGTATGGCAAAAAATAGTGATAATATCGAAATTCAAAGTAAAACTCAATTAAAATAATTGAAGATTTGAAATTTAAAAATTTTAATCTGACTTATAATTTTACTGCAATATTTTTGGAGAAACATAACTGAATAAAAATTGATTGATATGTTTATAAACTTTGCTAATGAAAAAAAACAGGTTAAATGTCCATACTCTAAACTGCTCAGTAAAAAATTGTCTTTTGTGACTCTTCATAAAATGATTAAAATCAGCCACGTGAATAGAAGTGTCTTGTATATCTTCGATAGTGTCATAATATCCGGAGAAAATGTCGACAGCTTCTGAATTATATATATCTGAAAAATGGAAAATGTATATATTAACATTTATTTGTTATTTTGTAAAATGACAAATGTACATTTTTGAACATGGCAGCGTAGATAATGGGGAACTTATATATTAGTTAACTAATTAATTGTTGATTTTTTTTTTGAAGCATGCCTCACAATGAATTCATTGTAAATAATGTTCTTGTAGTCACTTTCTTATTTTATTTTATACTTGAAAAACTAACCATATTCATTCCCTTGTTTTTCTTCTTTAGATGCTATTTGATCCAATGAGGTTTGGTTGGAATTATTCGTCTCATTTTCTTTTTTCCTCGTTATGCTTATGCGTCTCCTTGCGAAAATAGTCCATTGTTGTTTTCTTCGTAATATCAACAAAACTTATTTACGTTTTTTTTAATATTTTTTTTTTCTAAATGTATTTTTGTAAACTAACCTCCAAATTAAGGCACCAATAAAAATAAGACTTATTAGCAGTACAGCAGCGACTATCGGTCCAGCTATCACGGCTATTTTTGTAGAGTCAACCTCTTTCTGCAATACTGCAAAGTGATATATATATATAATAATAGCCCATACTACAGTTACTAGAGAACATTGTTTAATTATAGTCACATATTAATACCACTGAACTAGTTTCCACTTGGCTTATATAAGTTCAACTATATATAAAAAGATCATTGTTTTATGGGCGACGGTATACACATCTATCTGTTTTGAAGATGAATAAATGATGAATAAAGATGAATTGAATGACTATATAAATACATACTTTCAGACACTTTGAGTTTAAACTAAATTCAGCATTTCGTAATCTCTTGAAAGAACCATTTTAATGCATCTATTAAATTTTGATGGAAAATCACAAAAAAACAGTCCACGCCCCAGTAGCCCAGATCGCATTCTTGTTTTGAAAAAAAAGTTTACTATAAGACATTGTTTTTGTATAGTTAAAATTTGTCCGAAAATACGCAAACTCATACTGCATAAATGATTAAGATGAATAATAGTAATATGATCATGTAAAAAATATTGTTTGCTTTATATAATATCACCAAACTTCATGCGTTGAAAGTTTCATTCTACCTTTATAGCAATGTGGTCCAATGAATCCAGGTGAGCAACCAGATATACAATACCCACTGTGTCTATCACATGTTGTGTTCCTACAGTTAGTGCTACATGTCTGGTTACAGTTTATACCCCATTGGTTATTTGGACAAACTGTGTAAAATATAACGATTTACAATGTATTTTAAATAAGCTTATAATAAAATTAGCCTACTTACATGCGTATGTAATATTATCATTATTATAGCTACCAGCCTGCTTAGCATTACGTTTTATTCTGAAGTTGATCCAGGTTCATAGAGCATCGGGCGTAAATAATTAATATTAGCCCATTAAAATCAAATTTAAAAAAAAAATCCTTGATTTTCAATTCCATTCTACTCATTAAATTTTATACTCATTTTTACACTTCAACTGTATTTCCCAGTTCATCCCACCCCCAATCAGCCACATTCCAACACCAGAGTGTTCACAAATACGATGAAGACCATATTGTAGTCTTTACTTAAAAAGTCGCTTTCATTACGTACAGCTGGATTCTTGATCGATTTGATCCCCGAAAGTTCAAATTCGCCGTAGATTTCCCTATTAAATGTTCGACAATTGGACACACTATAAATCCCTTCAATGCTTTTGGCTCCACTATATTCAAAATGTTATTTAGAAGTTGAGAGTTATATATATACATATACGATATTCATGTTCTATGTATGTTATGTTTCTCATCAAATATATACATAGCTTTGATATTATCAATAACAACTTAAAAGCGGAATAATGTAAAATAATAATAATAATAATTAAAGATTGGTATTTAGAAGATTATCTGGAAGGAGTTGCATGAGGATTCTAATTACAGCTGAATGAGTCTGCCTAGCCCCCTGAAAACTTAAAAACGTATCAGTTCGGGCAATGTCATAGACGAATTTCTAAAGTGAGGCCAAGAGCCGAAGAAGGTGCAGTAAATATATATCGCACCAAAGAGCTGGCGTCCGTGCCTGTCTATAAATAGGTACTGTCTTATATGTTAAAATATGTGACACCTTATGTAGGTATTATTTTGCGTTTGATCTGTGATATGTATACGTATTGTAATTACAATTGCATTGTTTTAGTGCCCTTTGACAAAATCATTTACTTAACAAGAGTAATTTCTGCCAAAACGGTCTGGTAATAGTAAGCATTTATAACAATGTATCGAAACACACACATGAAATAAACACAGGAATCAGTTAAAGTTAAAAGTCTCTATCAAATAGATCAGCCTCTGCGTTTCATAAGAAATACTGATATCAAGTGTAAAAATATAAACACATTTGTATAATTATCACTTGCGTTGTTGTAAAAGATGATGATTGAAATTAATAACAATGCTGAATATTATATAAATTAATCACTAATTATTGCATTGAGTTTCCATTGTTTAGGTAGTAGTGCTGTATTATCATTAAATGCATTTTGAATTATAAAGCTAATACGGTTATATATATTAAACAATCGAATTAGTCTAATTAAATAAATAAAACGTTTTTGGATTTTAAATCTAACCTTGAAAGCAGTGAGGTGGATCACTATATCCGTTACATCCAGACCTACATAAACCATTTATATTGTCACAGTTAGATCCCTTGCATCCTTCAGTGCAGTTGTTAGTGCAGTTCAACCCCCACAATCCAATAGTACAATCTGGTAAGAAAAATAATATTTCTTAATGCGATATTGTTTATTTTAAGTATTTGTATAATACTGAATAATCTAACTAAAATAATATAGGCCTACTTTTTAAATTTATAACACTGATATACACATTTTTATCTTTTTAAAAACTGCAGACATGTAAATGAATATTTCATACACAACTTTTCATGCTGATTCCAAATATGTAATTCAAATGTGTGTACCACTCAAGATTTTTTGCAGTTCGACATTTAATAATATTGGAAAAAATCAATAAACCAGCAACGAAATAATATACGATGGATAAATTTCAATCATGCGGAAAACTATTGGAAGTCATAACAAATTTAACCAAAGCGCAATGTAAAATCTGACTTATATTTATTAATTATATATCACTCTGTGAACTGTCTTTTCAGTGATTTTAATTTATGAGGAGCACCAGAATTATGACGTTTCAATTACAAGCAATAGTTGGCCATCATATTCACATTCCATCAATTTTTGTATCAAATCTCCATTGCAACAATTTCCTGATGGAACCCTTCAAGCTGTTCTTTATTGTATGCACCACGATTTGCAGGAAAGAAGTCAACGTGGTAGATCAATAAGTGCAACTTTGACACTCATGCGGCAACCCAAAGCCCGAAATCGGGCTGTCGTGCTCTTAATAAAACTTTGGTAACTGCCTGACTTGATGTTACCTAATAAATTGTTGACCACATCTTTGACAGCATTTCAGGCTTGAAGTTCAACTGCGGCCACTTTAGATTTAAACTCCTTATCTTTCATTACTTCTCTGATCTGCACTCCAACAAAGATATCTGCAGTTAACTTTGCTTCACATATATGTGGAAAATTGTCTGACAACTATAGAAATCCAGAGCCAGTATGGTCCATATTCTTGACAAAAGTTTTCCCCAATTAGTACTGGTCATAACTCATAGAACTGAGCAACAGTTTCATGTTTTCAGACGTCTCTTTCAGTGATACCGAGTGTGCCACAGGAAGTGATGATAATGTGTTTCCATTAAATAGAAGATCTGCTTTCTAATTGCGCTTTGATGAATCAATAAATCTCCACTGATTGGAATCATAAGCAATTTCCAAAAGTGTGACAATATTATTACAATATAACAAGTCTTGCTTAATTGAAAAGAACTGTACAAATTCTGCTTCTCGATATATGTACACAATTATACTAGTTTCAATTTATCTGTACACAGTTAAACTAGTTTCAGAATATATGCACACAGTTATACTAGTTTCAGGATATGTGTACACAGTTAAACTAGTTTCATGAGTGAGAAGGTTTTAGCCGATAGCTTGGAAAGGTCAATATATAAAACTAGATCATGAAGATCTTCCTGAGTAAGAAGTTTTGGTTTGATTTCTGCACTAAAATCAGAATCAAGAACATCACCACTGCCTTCAGAACTTGAGTTGTCATCAATTTGAATTTCATCCAGCTGAGTAGGAGGAGTAGGTATAAAAATGTCTTCACGGTGTCCAACATGCCTCAGAGCTGATGGTACAATAGGATGTTGAATATTGTGCCTATATATATATATATATATATATGAAACATAAATATAAAAGTAGGCTATAATGTTTTGTTTAATTTACCTCCAAATATCTCAACCTCACACAACGTTAGAAATGTTTCGTAAAAGTGCCTTGTTGCGGTAATTGTAACAGAATCTACTTTTTCACAAATGAATTGATTGACTGTGTATATGTTTTTTGGTTTATTACTTGTGTCTTTGTAATCAAACAACTCTGTACTGTTAAGACCAAACGCTCTAAGTATGAATCCTTGTAGTCGTACTTGATTTACTTTGTCTTGACGGTCTGCATTCTCTGATTTTAGAAATGAACGTTTATTAAACATTTATTGACATAAGTATGACTTAGAGAATAGGTAGATAAAACATAGGGTAGTGTTGGTTATATCAGCTGTTTTTATTTTATAAAAAAAATGTTGTTTTATTGGTTTTTATTTTTATTTTTTTATATTTATTGCCCTTGTTGTTTATGCATGTGCATACATATGTTACCTGTATCGCTCCTGTTGTAGATGCATGGGTGTAGTTATTATCTGTATTGCCCCGATTGTACATTATGTATGTGTGTATATATTACCTGTATTGCTCCTGTTTTACAGGTATGATGTGTATATTTTACATGCATTTCCCCTGTTATACAGAACAAATTTATTGATCACGAATGACTCATTAAAATTCACCGTCCATGTTGGTGATGGATCTCCTTGATTCGTGTGCGTACAGCTTCTATGCAAAAAATTCCCGTCAATATTTCCATCTACTGCATAAAGGGAATACGAATTATGTGTGTCTTCTCCTTGATAGCCAAAATACACTGATGTCTGATTTGTTGGTTGTTTTAGCGCCACATTTCGACCTAAAACGTTAATTGAAAGCGACAGACTAATTGACCATTGAATAATAATTACAAAATTATATAAAAAAAATAATTAATCGTATTTTTTCCTCCACTATGTAACTTTATGCAAGTCATTTTTTTTTACATTTTCTTTAATATTTCTTGTATAATTTAAGGTAATTGTTTAAACTGAGGATATGCTTGAAGTGTTAATGGTATATTTCATTTCTTGGAAAAAAATGTTTCTACGGATACACACGCAGTAACATATAAAATGTAAAAGATATTTGTTTATTTTTTTTTGTTTGTATTTTTTTTTTTACGGTTTTACGTTGAATTATCATTACATTGATAACAGTTTTGACATTATTTTCATTTAGGCCTACGTGTGAACAAGACATAAAATATAGATTCTGAAACAAACATTACATTTCCAAGAATCGTTAACATTATTAATGTTGATGCTTAAGTAGTGATAAAAAATCATTTTGGGATATTTTGCAAAAATAAACCATACTACCCCCCGTAATATATATATATATATATATATATATATATATATATATATATATATATATATATATATATATAATACTCATTTCCAGTGTGCGTTAAATCAAAAGTAAAGAATTAATACAACAGTATTCCAGTTTAAAATACAATCATGGAAAAAAATCGGATCTGCCCGAAACTAAAAAATAACCTAGCCTACCGATCAAGCCAAAGGGGATATAACTCTGTGCAAAGGTTTTGCAGGGTACAGATACTATTATATTATATACTATTTATTCATATGCTTTAGGATATTGCAGTAACGATTTTCTTATTCTTCTTATTTTTTTACCTCCACTGACGTAAACAGAACACAATGTCCGGACACCTTCACCAATGATGTTCACCTCTTGAATTAATGCATTCAGTGAACACCTGACATCAATAGTGTTATTATTAATGAGTGACATTTTCTGATCTATGCAACGTACATTTAAAGTTGATGTGTTGAACTCCAGTGAAAAACCGTTGATGGAAACTTAAATTAAAAAAATATTCCAAATATTTATATTTTGTATGTTGACATAAAAAAAATAACAATGTATCACTTTTAGTTGAATGTGTATCCGGTTCTAGTGAATTACAAAATGCTTTTATTTATTAATTGTTTAATCAATATAATTATCATCCTCTGACTTTATTTCAATTAAGAATTTTATTTAACTGAAAAATGTACACATTTTATGTTACATAAACATACAGGTATTTTGTTTAAAAAAAATAATGCGGTGATATATTTGCTTGAGATAGAATATACAATTATCTGAAGTGTTGTTTTATTTCATTTATTTTTGTCTTACTTACTAGGAGTAATAATCAATTAATATTAGGGCTGCTGATTAAGCTGCATTAACGCGCGATTAATGCGTCAAAAAGAAATTGCGATTTAATTTTGGTAACGCAACACCTAATTGCGTTAATTTGACCAAAATGTTGTAAGTTTAGAGTAGCGCCACATCAATAAATAAACGAATTTCACTCTACAATTTGAAGTTAATGTCCGTTCACTTGCTACGTTGCTATTATCACCTCCCACCCGGCCACAAAACGCACACACACACACTTTCAAATGTATGCGGACAAAAGCCCAACTTGTAATATAAAATGTAGTGGTTTTTGTTATATAGCCCCAAACAAGTAAACTTCCTGCTCCCTTCCCGGTCAAGTTAAAAAGAAATGTTTCATTCACTAGTTTACATTACTTAATCTAGGGTACTGGCTGAGGTACTCTAGGGTACTGGCAGAGATACTCTAGAGTACTGGCGGAGGTAAAAAAATAACAAATATTTAATGAACCAGGTTATAATTCGGTCACAATAACGAGATGCTTGAAATGTTTTGCTTTGACATTGTTTTTCGCATATTTGTTATCGTATTAAAGTCCGCAACAGCTGCACTAATAGTTTGACATATTTGACACCTGTCAATCAGTGTCTAGACTAGGCTCACATAAAGGAATCTGGACTTGATAATAATGAAAACAGGAACTATCATCAGATTCTGAAGATGGGTCATTGATGACTCGTTCCACCCCGACAGTTTTAACAAATACAGATTGAGGTAAGAAATTGAAAATGACTTGGATACATTAATTTGGTGGAAGCTACACGAGAACAAAAAAAAAACTCAGTATCATCCCCTGCCTCCTCTGTCCCTTGTGAACATCTCTTTTCTGTTTTAGTCAGTGATATTAACATGAGGAGAACATTACTTGACGACGAATGTGAATTAGCTGGTCTTTTTAAAACAATAGGTTGAAAGAAATAAGACTAATTCACTTAATTAAACAGTTCTATCAATCAAATTATCTTATTTCAGATGCCATGTTGATAGAATAAAGAAATGCTACATATTATAAACAAAAAACATTTTTTGATTAAATATGCGTTACTTTGCGATACAATTTTTAATTATGTGTTAATTTCGATTAAATTTTTTATCGAACAGCAGCTCTACTTAATATCTATAAAATCTACTTTTAATTTCTATTCCCAGTCCCATGTGATACTGTATAATAAATCAAATTAAATTTGGTTTGGCTTCAACAAATTTTAAATGCTATTTTTGCTTCGTTCTACATTTAAATATTATCTGGGTAATCTAAGTTATACTACGAGATAATACAACTATTTACAGCTAAAAAACCAATATATTTTTCAAAATATACGCATTCACTTTCACACTAAAATTATAAACTCTTATACAAAGAAATAAACATAAATGCAACTACACAAATACACACAGATTAATACATTTAAACAAACTGACACATATATAAAAAAACAGTGAACCAATATGTAAGGAATAATAGGCACACACATGTTCGCAAACAACATATGCAGAAACGTACAAACGCAGAAATAATTAAATCAAGTTTCCTAATTTAGCAACACGCATTAGGACACTATGCATACAACATATATCCATTTACTGAAACGCAGACAGAATTAACACACCTTAAAACACTCTCACACACTTATAGAAACAATTGCAAAAAAGCTATATCTCTAATGAAGATGCACTGCACCAATATCAATACACAACGCGGAGTAACACTTTACACACCCTAACAGATAACAAAATCAACACTCAATTTATGAGTCTTTTACATTCATTTTCGATTCACGTCCTTTCACATTTAAAAAAAAAAGTATCTAATCAATAATAACATAGTAAAAATGGTTTTGAAATGATTTATAGATGATCTAAAAACTAATCATATTATACGGGAATTTTTTTTTTTTATTGGTTGCTGTTAAGATCAATTTTGGACAGATATTGACATACAATTATGTAACTTATACAATGTATTAAGTAATACAAAAAATATTGATGTTGACATAAATCAAGTTATACCTTATACAATTAATTACATATTTTTTTTACCTATGTCTGAAGGTTGATTGTATCCTTTTTAATAAGCAATATTTAATTTGATACAAAAAAAAACAGGACGCCATTTCAATCAATGTTGTTAAATATCTTATGTTTACCTTTTTCTTTAAAGGTTAATCTCATCCAAGTAAAGTAATTTTCAGCTTTTAGTTTTGAAGATACTTCATTTGAATTCTCTTCATTGCAAGTTGAATCGTTTTCATCCATTAACCAATTATCTTTATGCGCAACTAGGTTTACTGAAAAAAATAGAAAGATTTTTTTCAAGTTCTTTTTTTTTGAAAATAAACATCTTATTTATCATTTTAAAAACTGTTTTTGTATACTTATAATAAGCCTTACTATCTTATCTCTGTGTGCGAATGTAAATATTTTAACTTAACTTCAGACGAGATCTTACTTAGTGATAAATCTTCAATTTGGGACATTAGTATGTTTTATACGACAGTACTCTTTTTAAATAATGTTTAGTTCTTCAATTGAAATCTTTTTAGTAGCGTTTATGTAGGGAGAAAAGCTTTAGGATATATTAGCCAAAAAAAAATTACGGATGTACAGCATTAGTGCATTAAACTGCAAAACGCCAAGCTATTATAAATTATCGAAATTATCTCTAGGGCTCAAGTTGTTTGTGTTAACACCAAGAAAGAAGAACGCACAAACGGAAAACAAAATATATTTCCTTGATCATACACTTATGTGTATAAATTATTATAACTTCACATTAAGGAATTACTTCTTGCATATGTTTTCTTCCTCTTGATTAGGACTGATGCTTTGACCTACACACGTTTGAAATTACTCTATCATCTAGGCTTCGGGGCAAGTGTATATCGACTTATAAGGTTCGCTTAAAGTATATCGTTTAAAAATGTAATATTTTATTTGACAAAATGATCTATGATAAAGGGAGACAATTTGGTGAATTTTTAAATTATATTTTAAATTGTGCTGCATTATAGAAGTCATTAGAGCCAAATATGTTAATAAAAAGTGCATTTGTGTATATTTGAAAGATATTGCATAATTAATCAAAGGAAAAGGTAATAGACTCAAAATTTAAAATTTAAGCGTTTAAACTAGTTATATAACAATAAAAAAAAACAAATCAGGAAGCGAGAAATGTTGGTGAAAGCTTCTTAGATTCCAATATTTAGAAATTATATAGTTCATATGTAGTCAATATAGTTTTCACTATGAAAATAGCTAAAATATGTTTGTTCTTCTGGTATCTGAATGAAGTGTGAGTAAATCAACGCATTTAATTGGGAGAACAAAACTTACCATATTGACACTTTAGTCCAAACCAACCACGTTCACACGTTGTGCCATTGCATGACCCATCAGGTAGACAGGTCTTATTTAGACAGTGACATTTGTACTCACAGAAATCGCCGAACCATCCTTTGGAACATGGACTGGAAACTTTGTTTCATTGATTGTTTTGGTTTTTTTTCATATTATAAAAAAATATCAAAAATGGTATATCAACATCATATTGTATACATTGTAAATACAATGATGAAGTTAAGAAAACACACACACACACACACCCTTACATTATTTGTAACGTATAATTTTGATTTACATGTTTATCACAATATTTGGAATTCTTTGGATAAACAAACTAAACTATCATTTGTGTAAACAATGAGAATATTTTTTTATGTTTTAAAATTCTTTTTAAACACATATTAAATATAGATGCATGCTTTAGCAAATAACTTATATGTAATGTAAAACGTAGAAATAATCTTTACCCCCGAACTGTTCAGATATTTGTGTCCAGTTTCTTACATAAACAAATTGAACAACATTTACAATATGCAGATAAAATTGCTAAATTAAACACAATTAAAAAAAAAAAATAAAAAACGTAAATTCCAGAACTATCTTCTATCAAGACAAACTAACGTAAGTTCAATACCATACATATAACACAATACCACTATCAAGACATGGATTTTACTAACACGCCCAAAGTTCGTTAGTAGTGAATCAGTAAACAAATATGTATTTAAATTAACTTTTACCCGCATACGAATTAGACATTTCTAGTTGCATCCTGCTTTTATTAGTTTGAGAGTAATATTCAATAATCGTGTTATTACAGAATCGCCTGCTTTAAGCCTCTATATTTGTCAAGGTTTATAAAAACATTCATTACAAAGCATTTAATTAGCTGAATTTCGTTGTTTGGACTGAGTGGTTTTACAAATCTGTTATTTAATATTTGAAGAAAAGACATACATAAAATATAGTTCAGTGATAGATACATGTGCTAATTATCACATTATTAAAAAAAAATAATTACCTGTCATAAAAACTCTAATAAAAAATGTAAAACATAAAGATGAAGCAAAATAGACAAACTTCATATCTGTAGATAGACAAGAATAATTATAATTTATCAAAACATCTTTATCAATTGTTATATAAAAATAGTAGTCTTTGTTGTAAATAAGTTAAAAGAGTCAATGTATAACTACATATTAAAAAAAGTGATATTTGATCTGACGCGTGATAACAAGTGTCCACAGATGACCATGCTGTAAGGCAGTGTAAGGCACTCGACTGTCGACCAGGGGATTGTCCAGGTCATGTTAAAAGTTCCCTGGCCACTGCACAGACGGTTATGTTGCGGATGAATGAACGGTATTACTTAGTAATTCCCCTAGTGGTTTATTGGCTTATTTGATTTATGAGATTTATATCTCATCCTTAAAGCGACTTCACAGAATTTTATTCGAATTTTGAATTGCACCTGTCAACCATCTATGGCAATTACAAACTAGACAGTGATGGGAGATGATAAGAGGATGTAGAAAAGAATATAAATTAAAATTTCCGATTTAGTGAGACGGGCAATTTATTGATAATATCTCCCATAATGCCTATATGGCCATTTCAATATAAGCTTTACTATGAATGAAAGACGAAAATCAAAAAGTCGTCCCATTATTGATTTATTAGGTGTCGGAGTTAACTTCTCTTCTTTATAGTTGATTTAAAACAAAGACTAATATGAAGGCAATAATGAGTATTAACTATAAAAGTAACAAAAAACAGCCAAACTAAAAACAATAAAATAAGTTTCTATATAAATTTAATAAACATAAATTATACCTGCCTAAGTGATTCAGGAAATGTAAAGATAGATCTACAACACATTCGGAATATTTTATTATGTGATTTTTGTTTTAAGTATTACTATATGTGACTGAATTATATCAGATCATTTTATCTGGATCTGAACCAAACAGGAAGTAAGGAAAGACATTATCACATAATGAAAATGTAACGCTGACAAATTCAGGTCACAACTTTCCCTTATCTTTAAAGCTAAACAAGAGATTGGAAATTACTCATGCTTTTTAAAGAGAGAAAAAATGAGCTTGGATTGGCCCGATATCAAACTGTATTCGTTTCAATTTTGATTTTGAAAACTGAAATATTACATTTGATATATTAAGAAAAATAAACTTTCATGATAAAACTGGGTTATTGTATTATCAGCCAAACATTTTGAGATGAAATCAAATAACGGTTACAAGTTATCTTACACTACCGTAAAGTATGGTTAAAAAAGATCTGAAAAGTCGAATATCATATACAACAAAGTGTAATTTACTTTTTCGTCTCTCTATATATATGACAAAAAAAACACTCATCTTGTCTTTATTTACGTATTAACTAAACAATAGCCAACATTGGTAAGATCGCTGTGCAAATGGTTAATGCTTTAGAAACATAACACTTTCAAGTTGTTTACATGCCAGTTTGAACGCTTTATGACAAATCTCCACAGTAAGTATAATATCATATTTTTCATATGTTTGCTATAAATGTGTGCAAATACATTGGAGGGATCAATTCTACGTTTTTTATTTAATTTTTACCTGTTGATAATTCGTTTCTTCCAGCTTTTCTTAACTTGCTATATTTATATTGTATACCGAAAAACAAAAATTATAATTTTTTTTTCTAAGTCAAACTATATTTTGTTAACTATTTACACCGGGCATAGAGTAGATATTATAAAATAATTGTGTTAAGTTTTGTATAATAACAATTGTTCAAGTATAAAATAGAAAGTTTATAAATCTTGTACTTTGCTCATACACATCATGTTTGTACATCCTAGTTTGACGCCTTTTAAATTAATAAATAGACTCAACTATACATTCAAGTTAACAAATTCTCTTAGCAGGCTTGTAACGAGTAGTGCAGTTAAAATTAATACCGATTTGATTTAGTTTGAGACGCTTTGACAGCCAAAATGTAAAAATGTCACAGTAATATAGCCTACTTTACGATATCTTGAGTTACCAGGCTGCATTTTGCATGCAATGTAAAGATTAAGTCTAGGCCAGCGGTCGGCAACTCGGATTTCCGCGTACCCCAAGTGGCCTTAAAGAAAAAGTTTAGGACCTTGTAAACATAAGTACTATTTATCCTCTCATTGTTTATTGGTTAAGGGTAATGGAGAAATAATAGAACTACTTAAGTGCCTATTCTTTGCTGGTAAAGTTTGTAGTCGATAGATTCAGGAATCTTTTTCCTGGAAATTTTATTGATACGGCTTGGCAGATGTAAGTTCACAGACCGTGTGGTACGCATCCGGACGCTATTACGGAATATCTTAAAATGTGTTATATATTATGTTTATAAGCCGAGTCAACAATGAACAATAAACCTAACTTTGTTGTTTATATATATATAGTCTGTTTAGGCTGCATGTTAAAAATGTTACCAATCGTAGAAATGGCAAATGCATTTTAACAATATTTAAATGTAAATGATGTAAACAGAAAACTAAACCCAATGAGTTTTTTTTTTTAAAGATATTTTTATTTCATTTTTCTAGAAACTTTAAGTCAGATAAACAATAACAATCAGACATTACTTTTGCAAGCCAATCATAAAACTCAGAATGCGAACAATTCTATAAAAAATGTGTTTATATTATATATTTCTTTAATATATATATATATATATATATATATATATATATATATATAATATTATTATAGTTAGCACTTTAGATCAATCAAGTTATTCAATTAACACTTTAAATCAATTAACTTGTTCCAATTTACAAATAAATCAATTCGCGTATACCTAATGACACTTTAAATCAATTAAAAATGACAATATGCACTAATACCGATACAAAAGCATTTCGATTAAGACTTTTTATCATCTGAAAGTAAAAGTGTCAGAGTATATAAATAGTATTTAAACATGCAGTGATTATTTCATCCATTAAAATAGTTATATATCAAAGTTTGCTCTGGACTACATGCAGCAGGCTGGTCTCACTAATAACTAGTTGTAAAGAAAACTATTGAACTACTAGATAAATTAATTGGCTATATGTTAAAAGTATAAATAATGTAATTCGTTTCTATATTTAACAGTAGTCCCAACATGGTATTAAAACAATATTAAAATGACTGTTACAAATCACACTAAAACTTTATTTTTAGTTATAATGTTTCTTTCAAGAATCTGTCTCCTACATTTGTGTACTGATTAGAAGTTTCATTGCACAAACTTAGAAATTCATAAATTAGTTTGTACTGCTCCTGTAGAAATAAACAAAATGTTTCCCCTGAATTTCTCGAATCATAATATCTGAAGTTTTACAGTATTTAAAGCGACTAACGAGCGAAAAGCTATTCCATAAATAAATATTTCATAAAATAGAAAGTCAATAAAATAACTTTTTTATCATAATCAACATGCATATACTAGTTATGTTTTGATTTTTTTTTTTTAAATTACTACTTACCACAGATGCGATGACCTCTGGTCTAATTAATTTCATTGACCCAACAACTAGGGGAACACTCACTTTTGTTTCACTGTCCATTCTTTCTAACATCATGGACAAAGTACTGGCCAGTCCACTAAACTCTGCTCCGTTCCTAAAAAAGCGAAAATAAAAAAAGATATAACTTTGTGACATAACAACATCCCGTTTAAAAATCACAAAGCTCTGACAATGTTTCTATGATTTATCCTGTCTATAATTATTTTTTTTCTTTTTTCCTACATTGTATTTGTTTCGTTTTTTTTCAATTGTTTCATTATTGCCATTACAGTTGATAATATCGGACCTATATATGTTTTAACTTGAGTTTGTTTAATTAGGTTTGCTACATCACGGACTGTTTATTTCTTTTTCTCTTGCCTTATTAATTATGTAAGTGAATAGACACGTGTCAAACTTATATACGAGAAACGTGTGTTATAGGTGAAAATAAATTGTATATATGAATAGTAATTTTTTTTTTAATAAAAAATAAGAGAATAATAAATATGCATACATAATTTGTTTTATATATCTCAATCAAATGCGTTATAATTTTCTGTCAATATTGTTTTTGTAGTTAAAATGTTATTCTATATAACAAACAGTGTTTAATACTCACTTGCAGAGATACACCACGTTTCCATCAGGTGCGTAACATTTCTTGACATGTTTCATTAATGACAACCATTTGGTCGCAGTGAGATCTTTAAATGAAGCCTGCAGACTGATGACGTCATGTCTTTCACTGTACTAATAAAGTAATTTATGTGTGAATAGAGTTTAACATTTTTTAATGCATGCACCAATTAACTAATCAATGTGTCAATGAAAGAAAATTAATAATAGAAAAAAAAATTAAATCTGTCGTCAGTATCCTATTAAAACATAATAAAAAGACACAATAGTCAACACAGGTAATTAGGATAAAATAATTTTAAAAAGTTAACGCAAGATTATAAAAAAACAGATTTTGTTTATTTCTAATAATATAAAAGAATGTACTCAACTATTTCATGTTTACATGTGACTGTCAGTCTTTGTTCATCCCAGAACAAAGTTGACTTACTGCGTTGTGTATCACAGGAAAGTTTGAACAACGGAGTTTCAAAATCTTTTTCTGATTGAGATGGTAGGAACTTGGCAACGGTCTGAATGAGATTTAAAAAAAAATATATTTAACGTTAATATTGTTATTAGAATTTTTTTAATGAAATAATAAAGCTAAAATCTATCAAAAAACTATTGTGAACTATAAAAATTCTTAAATATAGCTTTTATGTAAAAAAAATAACTGCATTCCCCTTTTATAAATGCATATTTCTTTCAATCCTCATATATTTTAGATTTTTTCTTTGCGGAAGTGCATATTCAAGCATTTAATGTATTCACTTGTACCTGACTTAAGTTGGGGAAGTAAAGGCGGCTCGACGTTGTGCTAACCACACAATCCCTTCATATGCCGAGATTTGAGAAACAGATGAATTTAACACTTTATCTGCCCCTAGGGCCATTTTAGGCTAAAGAAACTTTACATGTATCCATAACCGTTTATTGTCATCCAGTTACCTTATCCTTGTTGAAGTCATCCATCTCAAACGCTACAATGACGTTTATTTTGTACTGAGTCACTAGCCTCCAGAAGTCATCAACAGTCTTAGACATCGGTAACTGGGTCAAGAAATATTGATCTCTCTGTTTGACTCCCTAACAGGTAGAAGGCGATGCAATGAAAATTATAAGCTATTGGAAACATAATACTCTCCGAAGTTGTTATGGTTAGTCAAATATTCCTACCTACTTTGGGAGTATTAGACATACTTATTACTACGCATATATATAAATATATATATATATATATATATATATATATATATATATAAACTAGTTGCAAGTACCCAGCTTTGCCCTGGTTTAAAATAAGGTTTTCTGTTTACCTTCTGTTTTCTCCCTACCCCCTCTCTCCCTTCCTCTCTCTCCCTCCCTCCCCCTCTCTCCCTTTCCCTCCATTCCTCTCCCTCCCTCTCTCACTCTCTCTCCCATCTCCCGCTCTCCCCTCTCCCCCTCCTTCTCGCCCAACGTCCATCCTCCCTCTCTCCTTCCCTCCCCTCTCTCCTTCCCTCCCCCTCTCTCCCCTCTCTCCCTCCCTAACCCCCCTCTCTCCCTCCTTTCTCCCTCCCTCCCCTTTCCACCTCTCTCTCCCTCCCCCCTCTCTCCCTCCCTCATTCCCTCTCTCTCCCTCCCTTCCTTTCTCTTTCCATCTCCCCCCTACTCCCTCTTCCATCTCCCTCTCTCCCCCTCCTTTTCTCCCCCTGTCCATCCCCCCTCCCTCCCTCTCTCCCCCTCCCTCCCTCCCTCTTACCCTCCTTTCCTCTCTCTCCCCATCCTGCCCCCCTCTCTCTCTCTCTCTCTCTCTCTCTCTCTCTCTCTCTCTCTCTCTATATATATATATATATATATATATATATATATATATATATATATATATATATATATATATATATATATACTTATTATTATGGCTTCACACTTCTTCTAAAATCCTTCTTCATTCCTTTATCTTCCTCAAACTGTACAAATCAGGGAGCATGAAAAAACACTAACAATTCTTTGCATCACAAAGGCACAATACAGCACCAGCGCGCAAGTTCTATTCGAATCGGGAAATGACGTCACAGAGGAATTTTATTTATGGCGCCGTCGAGATTACTTTAATATAGTAAAATACTAAAATAAAAAAAAATTAATTACAATTAAACTACCCATCGAGATGAAACGAAACCTGTCCTATAACCTTCCCCATGTAATTATGTGTATGTGTAACAAATTTCATGTTATCTATTTTTCTGGATTTTGAGTTATAAGGGAACAGACAGACAGACAGACGAAAAATGCGTCTTATAAGTATAGAGATATATGTTTATCTGACAAGCAGGGTGAACACTGCATTCTTCATTAAGAACAGAAAACAATTTACCTGTATTATTACGGCATTGATGTAATCTTCTGTTATGTCGTGCGAAGTGTTTAAATATGGTCTGAATCGTACACCTGAAGATAATGTGTATCAGTATTCGTTAATAAAAAGTGAACACATGTTATTATTATTATTACTGTATTATATCTTTGGATTTTATTTTAAACTTTCTTTAAGTTGGCTTAATGAGATCATTGCTTATTTGACCCTCAATTAAATACAATTCTCTTATTGCAAGTATTTTTTTTTTTTTTTTTGCAAAATTAAGAAAATATTTCTGCAGGTATTGTCAAAGATTTTTTTATTAACAAACAACTGTAGCTTTCCCCGTACTGAATAGTTTTCTTTCTCTATATCAGAGTATTTTCTTTCTGTCTCTGTCAGTTTCCTACTCAGATAAAATATAGGTCTATTTACTTTATTGTCTTCTTCCATTAAGCACGCACCAATGGCAATATTTGAAGCATCACTACATAATATCAAGTTACTATTTGTATTAAAGGCTTTCAAAATGGGAGGATTGTTAAAGTGATTTTTAATTTTGTCAAGTGCAGACTGACATTCACTGGTCCATATAACTTTTTGTTTCATGTTTTTCTTAGTGAGTTCCCTAAGTGGGTCTATAATATCACTAAAGTTCTTAATAAATTTGTTGTAATAACAACATAGTCCAATGAGGGCTCTAACTTGTGTTTTAGTTTCAGGGGTTTTTATGTCCAAGATTTTGCTAACATTAGTGATTGTGGGTTTTATTGTACCATGACCTATATTATAGCCCAAAAAATCTATATGTTGAAACCCTATTTTAATTTTGTCTGGGGACACTGTGAGATTATGATCTCTGAATATAATTAATAGGTCATTTAGTGTTTTCATATGAGTATCCCAGTCCTGGGTGAAAATACAGACATCATCCACATAGTGTTTAACATTAGGTTGGTTTCTTAAAATGGATGACATCATTTTAGTAAATGTGGCAGTGCTATTCACTAACCCAAATGGCATGACATTCCATTCATAAAAATTGTCATGTGTAGCAAAGGCTGTAAATTTCTTAGAGTTTTCTTCCATGGGTATTTGCCAGAAGCCACGCGTTAAGTCTAAATGAGAAAAAATGTTGGCATGTGCCATGTCATTGACTAGGTCATCTACGTTAGCTAGAGGTTGTTTGTCTATTTGTGTTATTGTATTAAGACCTCTGTAATCGCAACAGAGTCTCATAGTCCCATTCTTTTTCTTAACTAGAACTACTGGGGATTTGTAAGATGATTCAGAATGTCTTATAAGACCATTCTCTAACAAGCTCTTTATTTCTTTGTCTAATAACTCCCTGTATTTATATGGTATATCGTAGCATTTAGCTTTAAATGATTTTCCTTCTATTAATCTAATTTTGTGCTGAGTGCTAGTTGTTCTCCCTGGCTTATTAGAAATTACCATGCTGAAATTCTGCATCAACTTTTCTACTTCAGTCTTTTTGTCAATAGATATGTCTAAGGAGTAATTTATTTTTGTAAGATCATTAAGATCTTCACTGATGACTGGAATTTCTTTACAGATAATATCATTGTCTTCTGTGTCATGAGATATGACATTTAATAATTGAGGATCATTAGACACCGAATGAATATTCAATAAGTCCAAAACTAACTGGTTTGCTTTCACCTGATCACTAGTAAAGTTATTGGCAATTGATTCATACAAGTTTTCCAACTGATGAAAATGGTTAATTTGGAAGGAATCAATGTCTTTGCTATTAAGTTTATTCTGATTAATGCCTTTTGTGACAGCATACTTAAAAAGTTTTATGGTGTCATCTTCTGGTTCCTTTTTATTGATAGCCCAGTTCTGATATTGAACTAATTGTGTAGCTAAACTATCTAAATATTTCAATGAGGATTGATCTGTTTGTAAGAATGAGTTCAAATATTTTTTTGGTCTGTCAATATATTTCTTTAGGGTGTCAATGTGACATAATGTATCTTTCCCTTCTATGTCTAACATGTAGTTTGTCTTGCCTCTTCTACTCTTAACCTGATATGGACCTCTCCATTTTTTACTGTCTTGTGGATATAAGACATATGCACTATCATCTTTATTTAGTGTCCTTAATTTTCTATTTCTATTCTTTTCAATTCTATTTTTCTTATTGCTATTATTTAAGTTGGCCTCTGCAAATTTATTTGCATAAGTCAAGTTACTTCTAATCTGCTCAACCCAGTTAGAGGTTTGAATTTTTTCTTCTTGTAAAGAAGGTAAAATATTGTTTTTAAAAATTTTAAGGGGGCTTCTAGGGTTTGTACCAAACATTAATTCAAAGGGGGAGTATTTAGTTGACTCATGAGGCACTTCACGGTAGGCAAACAATACAAGAGGTAAAAATTTATCCCAATTATGTTCCTGGTCAACAACTACTTTTCTTAACATGTTCTTAATGGTCTGGTTTGCTCTTTCTACAGCACCATTAGTTTGGGGTCTGTAACGAGGGGAGAATACATGTGTAATTTCTAGCATGTCTGTAAAGGCATGAGTTATCTGGGATGCAAACTGTGTCCCATTGTCTGATAAAATAATTTGAGGAAATCCGAACTTAGTAAAAACAGTCAATAATGCACCACAAATAGACTCTGAGGTGACATTCACCAGAGGAATAGCCTCTAACCATCTAGTGGCAAAGTCTATTATTGTTAAGATAAATCTATGTCCTCTCTGGGACTGTTGTGGTATTGGTCCTATTATGTCAATAGCTATCTGATAAAAGGGTTTGTGATTTGTGTCCATCTCCTGAATGGGAGCTTTATGGTTTGAGGGGTCTTTATTAAGTGTTGTACAGATCTGGCATGATTTCAGAAATATTTTTATGTCTTTCTCTAAACCTGGCCAAAAACAATGTTTTCTTATCCTATCTAATGTTTTTCTATAGCTCATGTGACCAGCTAATGGACTGTCATGTGACACTTTTAATATTCTAGTCCTAAGGGACTCAGGTATCATTATTTGTGTACAGCTTTTGTTACCTACAAATTGTCTTATAAGGACATCATCCACCAATAAATATGAAATTTGTCTATCACTAACCCTATTTATTTGTTCAAAATGTGGAAGTAGAGATTTATCTTCCTGTTGTAATTTAATCAAATTATCTTTAGTGATATTCAAGATAGTAAATATATCACTGTTCTCTAATTGAGGTACTTCTTCACATTTAACAAGAGCTTGTGCTCTGGTGGTGACATTTAATATTTGCTCTAATTTTATATGTTTTGAGTGCTCTATATCATCCTCAGAATCTATCTTAATAACTATTCTTTTATTTTTCTCTACTTTGTTCTTTTCTTCTAGTTCTTCTTTCATTTTATTTAAGTCACCCTTATAATTCTTTTCAATTTTTTGTGCAATGTTATGTGCATGCTTGTGTCCTATCAACAAGTCCACAATTCTTGCCGATATTTCAGTTTGAGGGACATCTGACATATGACTCTCTACCAGAGATATATAATTAAGTACGTTGCCTAAACCATTCCATCTAGGAATTTCAAGTGGTTGTTCGGTGTTCTGCATAGTTTGTATTATAGTAGTAGTATCACTTTCTATCGGGTCCCTATCTATAGCTTTCAGTACTTTTTGTATGTTTATTTCTTTGTTACTTAACCAAAGTGTAAATAACTCTTGAGAATTATCTGGTTTAATGTCTGGGATGTTACCTATAATTAAAGGGGCTACTGGGGATGTCATAGCTATGGCCTCGATTTTCCCACTAATCCATGGGGTGTCTATATCTATCATGGCTTTCTTACAGCTGAGTGTGTGACCATTTCCTAATTTAATATCTTCTGAACTGTCCATCATGCACTCATGTGGAACAAGAGATACATCTACCACTACACAAGTAGCACCTGTGTCTCTAAGACACATAACCGGTTTATTATTAAGAAAACAGGGGTAAAATATCAAATTACCATTGTTACTTTACAAAGCATTAACATTATGTACTTTGTTATTTCTATTTAAGGATCTGCCTCTATCATTATTATGTCTAGGAGGACTATTGTTTGGTGACTGTCTATTTCTATATTGTCCCTGATATCTATCAGAAGATCTATCATTACTGCTTCTATGATACTGTCTATTGGGTATATATCTGCTTTCTTGTACCTGACCATTATTCACATATCTATTTCTGTTGAGATATAATTTGCATTTGGCTATATTGTGTCCTGGGTTATGACAGTAATAACAAGTCCTTTGCATCCTATTAGGAAATCTGGCAGGTAAGCTTCTATATCTATTATCATTGTAACTGTATTGTGATCTGTTTTTGTGTCTAATGGCACTAAAAGTATTGTCATTCTTACTTTTGAACATGGGGACATCTTGATTACTATCTTTATAATCAGATAATGTGGAAATAAGATCTTTCTTGCAATTGACCTTCTTTAATTTAATGAAAGAGAATAATTTGCTAGAGCTTATGTTTAAAATTTTGTCTACTAGCATTAATTCTATAATTTGTTGGGGATCAGATGCATTTATGCCAGCCATTTTAATGTAGTTATTTAAATAGGACTCCAATTTATTTATATAGGCTGTAGGGTGTTCTGTTTCAGTCATTATTGAATTGTGGAACAGATTCCTATAGTGTTCCTCAGTTTTGTTATGAAAATCTAAGAGGTGTTGCTTAATTTCATTATATGATTTATGTTCTGGTCGTCCTAACATTTGCAATACGCTTACTGATTCACCACGGAATGCTTCTAGTACATATTTAGTCCACTCAGACTCTGGTATATTGTTAACTGTAAGTATAGATTCAAAATTGGCCAAATATGCATCAATGTTACCATCTTTAGAATTAAACTGAGCTATATGTGGTCTACCACCTGTATTATTTTTTTGCAGTGTTTTTGTGTGTTGCTCTGAGTCTATTCTTTTCATTTCTATTTCTGCTTCTAATCTTTTTATTTCTAACTGTATTTTCTCTTTCTCTAATCTTTCCTGTCTGTCTGCATCTAATTTTTTCATTTCTAATTCTAATTTCTCTTTTTCTAATTTTTCTTGTATTTCTAATTTCTCCTTTTCAAGATTTCTAAGGGCAAGTCTGTCTTCTCTATCTAATCTATCTTTTTCTAATTGCAATCTCGCTTGCGCCTTAGCTTCCTCTTTTTCAATGTTTTCTTTAATAAATTGTAGGAGCTTCTCTCCTGTTAGACCATATTTTTCACCTCTCCTCTCATATACTTCCCATAAATTGTCTTCTAAATTTTTAGCCTCCATATTGCCGGTTCAGATATATCAAATAGGGAAATATAGTGATAAAAATCACTATTATAGAAAAATATATGATACTGATACTGTATCACTGGCAATACATAAATCTAAAATCAATGTAACCTCAAGAAAAATTTACTGGCACTGATCAATAATAACTGGCATTGACTTAAGTTACATGGCAAAAATCATTCTACAATATTGTACATTGAAGAGAGAAAAAAAAATAGAAGGGGGGTCAGTGTTCAGTGTCTAATAAATGATAAATAAAAAAAAATAATTATGAAGAAATAAGGTTTTTTTACAAGACCGGACTTAAACGATAACAGAATCAGCGAAAAAAAAATTCCTAGTAGATTGATAGTAGACGTGAGAGAAAAATAATGATTAAACTAGACGAGACATCGACAAAACTGGTAGAAAAAAATAATTTCGGACAATATTTAAACAAAAGGGGTTTAAACAATGAACAAACAAGTCGCAGACAACTAAATATTTACGTGATATCGATAATCTATCTGGATCCAAAATTAATCAATCAACACACAATTAAGTGTAAAGATCCAGAAAGAGAATCAGTATGTCCTAACAGAAAGCGCCAGATGACTAGTTCAACTGACTCACCACTCCACCACCCATTAATGAAACAAATAACATAAATGAACACTGATTATAAGGGGAAAATAAAATAGGAGAGAAGAAAAAAATTATTTAAATTTAATTTAAAGTAAGTATATTTACTTGTCTTCCTTGGTACTCGTTCTGTTGTGTTCCTCCTGTTCCACTAGCGAAAAATAGTGTCAATATCAACACTGGCCAACAGTAAGTGAAAGTTTCTTCCTGAATGTACAAGGTAAACAAACACAGTCTGAGATGTGTGGTGTAGTCTCAGTGTACAAGAAAACAAGCGGCCATCTTGACCTGAATTCCTCTTGTGTAGTGACGTCACGGCAGTCAAAGTTCTTCAGCATACAATGTCAAAAAGAAAAAGGACGAATTCTGTGATACTGGATACTTGTACACTCATCAAAGTGTAAAAGAATTATTTGGCATACAATTGCCAAGCACGACAAATGACTGAACAGTAGAGACTGTCGCAATCAATTAGAGATGTTAGTTATTAACGATCTCAGTGTCGGAACACGTCGACTTGAAAATGTGGGTCACTGTGCTGTGGGTCACCGTGGGGCTCCGTCGGGTTGAATCAACTTCTTCTGGTGCCGCCTCTGGAAGATGAATTCAGGTCGTCCAGCAAAAGGGAACTTATACTTTCTGGTCTTCTCGGGTTCAATTCTCTGGCGCTGCCACCATTGTCAGGGTTTATGCTTTGGGCTATCAGTGTAGATTGTGAACTGGAGGCGTGTTTATGGTAGCTGTGGCGGTTCTTTCTTATTCACAATCACAACATCAAAAATAACTTGATACAAGAGTTCTTTGCTGATTCAAGTATTTATTCTCGACACAATAATATTATAAAAATGATGAAATAAAGTCCGAGTACATATTGTAAAAATCAATCCAATAAATTATCACATTCAAATAGGAACTCAATCAAGTTCTTAGGATCCATCTATAATATCCAAGTACATGTATATAATAAACTGTCTAGCACAATATCTCCAACATGGAGGTGAACTATAACTCTCTCGTGATCACTCAGAATACAATAATATATATCACTCAGAATAACTACAATGACACGTCTGTCCTATACGAGAGTGGACCTTCAACTGTCTAAATAATTCTTTCTTACTTCCGGAAATATAAAAACTCGGATTTAGTTAAATTAAAAGTGATCTTACTGTTTCGAAACAATTATATTTTTACACGAAACAATTATACCTTTACACTTCTATACCTTTACACAATTATACCTTTACATATGATGTTAAACGTCTCAAGTCATATTACAATTTGTGTTAAAAACATTACGTACAGTAGGATACTTAATCTGATAAAACCGCTATGTATTATTTACATATAATATCTACATAACTGTTGAAAAGTAAACAATGGTTTGAGTCATTTGTTGGTTTTATACTCATACGTAAATTGTTAGTTTATTTTACTAGATTTTAGAACTTTAATTGGTTAGATGATGTACTATTAATTGTGTATGCTGCCTAAAATTATTCAGTTTAACGAAAATTTATATCCAGCGATCGACTGCTGACTGCTAATTACCGGTTCTATCTATCGGTGAGTTTTATGACAGTTATTGCACCACATTGGGAGACGGGTGATCGTGCAATATATAGCGCTCGACTGTCGACCGATGTGTCTCGGGTTCGAATCTCAGTGATTATGATTGTGTCAGGTCCCGATGAAAGTCTCCAAGTCCACCCAGCATTAAATTTGGGAAGTAAAGGCGGCTGGGCGTTGTGCTAACCGCACGATACATGTATATGCCGAGGATACTGAAACAAATTAATTATACACTTCATCTGCCTCGATGAGCTATTTTGGGCTAAAGGAACTTTACTTTATCGAATCCCATCGATGTCTTTATGAGCAGCCAGAAAAAAATGGACCATGAAAAATTGATAATGGAGGCATATTTTCATTATTCTAGCGACAAAATACATAACTTAGAGCTTAGAACAATTGTATAGGCTTTTTTGAGCAAAAAGATTTTTTTTTTTAAAACTCATGTAAAATTTCCACATTTCTTTGACTCAAACATGCGAAAATAGCAGAGAATTGAGAGCAAGTTATCTGTTCTACATCCTTATGTTATGTGGTTTTGTCAAAAAAGATAATGTTTTCCTTATTACTTGGTGATATACTCGGGAATCTGTTTTTATCCTCCAGTGATATTTTCTGAGTATTTTGATAAACATTGTCTCCATTGTCTTCATCGAGATGTTCCTCTTTATTTACAACACTGCACACTGCGCATAGATTCTGTAACATGAAGAGAGTTAAATAGACAAGTATATAATGATTTGCAGATTAGGTGTTGATATTAGAATAATCAGTAATATTAAGAAAAAAAAGGTACAATATTTCCTTCAAGAAAATGTTAAACTTATAATTGTAGAAAATTCCTGAAAAATCCATAGATCTATCTTTCTAGGCCGAATTATGATACATAAACTTTACTTTAAACTCCACTTCAATCCTGTTATCTCTTCTCATTTTGTTGCCTGAGTGAGGACCACTGGTCATCTCATCAACAGGTGTGTCTATACACAGTAGGGAAGCTTGAGTAACTTTGTGGAGAAACTCATATTGTGCCTGAAATTGATGTAATAAAAGTTAAATTCATAGAAAAATCATGGGCTGCATCATTATTGTTGACTGTAACTCAGTTTCAACATGATGTGTATAAACATAACACAGAGTATTATTTTGATCTAAATCAGCCAATCTTATTATGACATTTTTTTTTAAATTAGAAATATTGGTACGCATTTATTAATTTATCTAGAAAAAAGGCGATTCATATAAGCTGCATACAAGTTATGTTTTTACCATCAGCTGAGTTTTAAATTATTACTATTTTAACCTAGAATGACAGTATTAAAATAACTCATCACACAAAAAATATTCCTATCAAAAATTAAATTCCATCAGAACGTCATACATTTTTCTTTTACTTACGGAAGTCTGCACCATGAAGACCCTGTCTTGTCTTAACTTGGTCACAGTTTGTAAAAAGTTCATTTTACCAGTTGCCTTGGCTTGTGCCAAAATATTCAGCAATGCAATAAACGTTCCCGTTCTTCCCACCCCTGCACTGTGGATTAAAAAATAATACAACACATCGAAATTTACGTTTTATAACACAATAATCATATATCATTCTTAAATCTCTATACATCAAAATAGTCATGTAAAGTCAAATCTAAATTATTTGAAATAAAGAACGCTAAATAATGTTTATGTTTGCCAATCAATCTTCCTTTTCAGATTCTATCTTTTGATACTATATATTGATACATTTAAACTGTTTTAAAGTTGTTCTTTTAATTCACATTTTCGCTATAGCTAAGGATTAGAATGGTCGGGGAACTTTTTTAATCATTGCCCCAAAATATTTTGTGTAAGTTGATATTACCCCATAGCAGATTAAAAAATTATACCTTTTACTTACAAAAGTTTACTTTTTACCCCCAAAAATTTCATTTTTACCCCATTTGGGAAATTTACCCCGGTTCCCCGACCGCTGGTTTCAAAGAATCATGCCGTTTTGTCTATTCAACGCTTCGCTGATATCACTAAAAATATAACACACACCTGAGCTAGACAATTAACCCAAAGATAATCATTGTGAGAATTGTCACAATCTACTTCTTTCTACCAGTTCTATAATTTTTGTTAATAATATATATGTAGGAAAAACTGATTCCCAAGTATTTCACCAAGTAATAAGGGAAAAATATATTATTAATTGTTTTTTATTTATCTTGACTCTAGTAGGTGAAATAAAGTATATAATTAATCAGTTGATTAGCCAAAGTACGGAGAGTAATTTTAAGGCTAGCGCAACTTCCAACTACTACCAATTTTATAATGGTTTTCATAAAAATACTATCCAATACTGCCCGTATTTCATATAAATAAGTTATAGATATGTTATTATCACTGTTTAATAATTGACATTTGTATTATTTTTTTTAAAGTCGGTTTATTTATAGAATTGCTTTTGTGAGCCATGTGGGTAGATGAAGTGTAAAATTCATCTGTTTCTGTATCCTTGGCATATGAAGCGATTGTGTAGTTACCACAATGCCCAGCCGTCTTTACTTCGCCGAGTATCGAACCCGGAACTCTTTTGTTGACGGTCGGCTTTCAGTCACAACTTCATTTGGCCTTGATCTTATTTTTCAACAAAATACTGCATCCATCCATTTACGGAATAGATTAAGTATTATGATGTTAATTAAAATGTATCTTCCCATATAACAAAAATCTTCAAAATAAAATACGCTAAAGATTGTCTGAGCTCACCTACAGTGGACAACGGTGATACCCGATGAATGATTGTCTGACACTGTGAAGGCAAAATCAACTAGGCTCCAGGTAGATACAGGTACACTTTTGTCAGGCCAGGCGTGGAATTGATAATGGACAAGATGATGTGTGTCCTCGTTTTTCTTTTTTTTTTTTTTTGTTATAAAAAGGAATATATAATGTCCGTGTATATATATGTAACTGAAACTCAATGCTTTTAGATTACATTTAGTGCTGCTGTCACTAACTAGAATGAGTTGCAAAACATAAACGATCAACACAGGAAATTAACCCGATTGTAAATATTTCACATTACCTTATTGTTTTTTAACTTGTATGATCTAATACGTATGTAGTTTTTATTAAAAGGAAATCATGCAGCTTAAGACAGACTAGCCGAACACACTTTATGGGTTGAACTAATATAGGTCCATACGCTTTATGTATTAAAGTGTGTAAACTTCCCTCAGCCCTTTAAAGGGGGGGGGGGGTCTAGAGGAGATAAGATGTTGGCTAGAGACTTCATATATTAAATCATTCGGTAAATTCAAACCCTCCCTATTTATATTTTCTTAAAAAAAGGTTACAGTTTTCAATATGAAGTCCATTTTTTTAATATGAAATATGAAGCTTTAAGTAAATAAATCACAATTTTAGCTGTCAAACATGTTAGTGAATTACTTTAAGTCATTACCTTTACTAATTCTAATTTTCTAATGGTGTAGTCAGAATACGTAAAAGTGGTAACCAGTCGCATTTTTATATCTCCGAAATTGTTTTTTCCTTCGTCTGGCCAATATTTTTCACACTTCATCTGAATAATTAAAAAAATAAAATATAATTATTAATTTGTTGAAAGCGAGGATTATTAGGAGTACAAATTAAAAAAAAAAACTTTTGGCCATAAACATTTGAAATTGTATTTTTTGTTTTACATATGGACATATTGACATATATATTTCTATTATTAACCATTTAAAATAGAAATAAATTAATCAAGTTGTATGATGAAAGGTCTGTTTATTGATGTTTACTTATTACGACACTCAGCGGTTTCATTTTATTTAGAAGTGAATGTAAAAAATAAAAGTAAACTTACTTTTCCTTCCTCTATTAAATTTGTCAACATAACAACTATTGCAACCTTCTGTTCCCATAGCATACGAACAAAGTCATTTAGAATTATTAAATTTGGACCTATAAAATTAAACAATGTAATACAGTTAATAAGATTGTTTTAAAGGTAAACCTAAAAAAAAATTACTTAGTCAAGTGGTTCTAAGCGAGACGTAAGACTAACTGATTTTTAAATAAAAATAATTTCAAATTATAATAATCTCTTTAAGACTACTCTATGTACATGATCTAAAGCTTTATTTTCACCTACCTTGAGATGCTATAAATTCAACCTTGTTGTTAAACCCCTTGAGAAATAGATCATGATTCAATGATAATATTAGAAGTTTATCTTTTATTTACAATGAGCTATACATCCTTTGGTAAATTAAAGTCTGGGTTGTGCAAAAAAGGATTGTATGCTTTACTATTTTAATACTATATTTTATTATACTACTTTAAAATGTAGATATTTTAAATGTCATTTTACCTTAATATAAGAAGCATTGATATAATTGCTTTCGTTTTTACCCGGGTTAATATTTAGGTTCACTCTTGAGTGATCGTCTGCAATGTGCAAACAAAACGTTTTGCAAGCAGACATGAAAGTATACAAGTAAATCATCATTTTATATAAGCTGATTTCTTTTTCATTAAAGATATTCCTTTGTAACTTTTGTTTACATATATTTTATGATAGATATAGCTATTATACAATCAAACATAAAAGTTTACATTTTGTAAGTTTTAATATCATTATTCAATAATTAAAAAAAATATTTTGTAAAATGGATTATGTAAGTAATAGCGAATAAACAATAAATCAATATATTATAAAATAATTTACATGTGCAAATATTTTTGTATCGATTTTTATTTTTGTTGTTGTCCTCATTAGCTACTTCCATTGATACATCTACTGGTGCGGGGATTTTCTAAACAAGAGAGAGAGACAATGTATAGGCTAATTATTGCGTGAACACTTTATATATACAAATTTATACCTACTTGTAATTAATCATTAGAGTATGGATTTAACTAAAAAAAAATAAACAATGTCAGATATTCATAATTGGATACTAAGTTATAATATATAAATTTAAATTATACTTTTAGTAAAAGTACAATGTTTAAAATAAAAAATGTCTCGTTTGATTTAACTGCTAGATTTATTGAGGAATATACATTTAAATATATAATCAGCTAAGTATGTTCATTTTAACAAATAAAACCTGTTGTGAAAGGGTTTTATTGTTATACAATTTAATAGGTAAAACATTTCCTTACTTCAAATTGCTCAGTAAAAAATGGTTTTTGGTGGCTCTTCATAAATTCATTAAAGTCAGACACGAGAATAGAAGTTTCTTGTTTTACTTCAAATGCGTTGTAATATCCTCCATCTAAACCTGACAAATTATCTTTAGCTTCTGAATGATATTTATCTGAATAATAGGACGTGTGTTATATTCTTGATTGTTTCAGATGAACAATGCAGAAGTTTAAAAAAGACAAACAGTAGTTATGAAAAAAATAATATTAATGTTGGTTGTTAGTGTGATGACTTTATTGTTTTTATATAGGCCTAATGTATTTTAACATTTGGTACTTTTTAAAAAAAATATTTTCAAAATATGAAATAATTTACTTGGAGAAATGTATAATATAATTTTACAACTCACCATTGTCTTTCCCATGTATGTCCTCTTTAACAGATACGTGTTCCAATGTGTGCTCGTAGACATTAGTCCTCTCCGACACTGTATCTTTCTTCCTCGCAACGCCCCTGCGTCTTCTGGCAAAAATAATTCATTTTTGATTTTTTTTAAACCATACGTTGCTCTTTATTCAAACATTTTTTTTTTATATTTTAGTGTAAATTAAGTTAAACAGATGTCAAACCAACCTCCATATTATGACACCTAACACAATGAGACATACGAGTAGTGCACCAGCAGCAATAGGTCCAACTATAACACTTATATTTGTATTGTCACCTTCTTTCTGCAATGCTGAAAATAGCATGTTGACTATAAAAAATAGTTTTTTTTTTCACTTTTAAAACGTATTACCATTTCATTCATAATCATTTAAATTGACAGTAAATTATTTTAAAATACTTATATGTTATGATTATTTTTTCGGAAATATAACATATTTGCAGTTGAATAGAGAATTATCTCTGAATGACCTGCGAATTGTACATGCGCTAGAGAAATAAGTCCACCTAGTTTATATACTTATTTTCATTTTAAAATGATACACAGTTTCAATAAATTATCTATCTGAACTAAATTATGGGCGCTTAAATACATCAGTAGTAAAATTTCATTTACTAACATATTCATGTTTTTATAACAATATATAATGATTGTTTATTTCCTCTTTCACAATTTAATCATTTGTAGTCATGTAAACATTTCGGGCAATCACCATTATCAACTCGACAGTTTTTGTTTTTACGATTATTTGAGAAAGACAGTTTTCAGGTAAACACAAAATCCATTAAAACAAACTTAAAACATATGTTTATGTACGTATCATACTATGAGAACATATATATATATATATATATATATATATATATATTACTAAATTTAAATAACTCTGTAATATATAATAAACCTCAGAAATTTACTATAATCTATAATTCTTCTTAATATATATTACATTATTTAGAACACATTTCAGTGATGGCATTTAACTGTATTTAAACACATCTAAAATATGTATACCGTCTACTAGCTTCTAGAGTCCATGTATTTTTGCTCATTTGCATTTGATTATTTAATATTGAATCAACATTTTTTTTTTACAAAATGTGAAGACAATTTTCTATTACCAGGTACGTTTCATTACACTAACAATCAATCAGAAATAGAAGTAAACATATATGTGTATATATATATATATATGTATATATATATATATATATATATATGTAAATAAATTAATCTATATCTATAATACCCGCTGTACATAATGGCGGATCACTAAATCCATTACATCCTTCTAGACAGAGTCCATCTTCTCTACTACAGTTATTATGAGCACATTTTGATTTACAGTCATAAACGCAGTATGAACCCCACTGCCCTAGATCACACTCTGTTGATAAAAGCAAATCAATCATATACAAAGGAATGAGAATATATAAAGATATTATTGTTTTGTGAACTTTATTAAAGACTATACATGTTGTAAATCGCCTTTTATATAAGTGCTCAGTGAAAAAAAAATATTGCATGAAAATGTAAAAATATATTAACAAGTTAAAACTGATTTTAAGGATTTCTCATAAAAAAAATTTCTTAAAAACTCATCCGTTTACATTTTATAGCGGATTAGTTTATATTATTTAGGCGATGCTTAACTTAACAAAAAAAAAGAGAATTTTTTCTCCTTATATCCCATTTCGTCAATCTTTGAATATTAAATTCTATACACTTATTGTTTATTTGCATTTTTCGATCACCTTTATCACACATATCCCCTAAAAATCCAGGTAAACATTCTAGCAAACATTTCCCAGTAGTTATATTGCAAGTTCTGTTCTGACATGTTTTGCTACATGTCTGACTGCAGTTCAATCCCCACTGATGTATGTTACAAGCTAAAGGAAATAAAAATAAAAATTAAGAAGTCGAAAACAGAAACATTTATCTACTTTAGAATATACATTAAGTAGATTTATTTGGTTGATTAAAAATAGAAAACTTTAATATTTATTTTATATGCACATGTGAAAAGATTTTGTGAATCAATGTATTGATTAGCATTTTTTTTTTAAATTACCTAAATCATTATAATGGTACATTATATCAAGCAATGTAAACCACTTAATGATGAAAATATTGTTTTCACTTTTTTTTTAAACTTTTTGTCCGACAACCATGTTCAAAGAAAAACTTAAATTAAATTAATTATTATCAGTCTAAATTAACCTATAGAATTACGCATCGTAAAAAAATTAAATAGAAGTGTTTGAATTAAAATAAAATTATGGACAAGATTTGTATTAATTCTTTTCAAACAGAAAAAAAAAATTTAAAAAACTCTCTCTCTCCCTATCTCTCTCTCTCTCTCTCTTTCTCTCTCTTTCTCTTTCTCTCTCTCTCTCTCTCTCTCTCTCTCTCTCTCTTTCTCTCTCACTCTCTCTCTCTCTCTCTCTCTCTCTTTCTCTCTCTCTCTCTCTCTCTTTCTCTCTCTCTCAATATATATATATATATATATAATACGTACGATGTTTAATTTTTTATCATATTTCATTAAAACTATTTTAGTGGTGCATATTCTACAGTAATATAAGGTCGCCAAAAAGTCTTCTTAATTATAAAAACGTAATTTAATATTAATTTAAGATAAATAGCGAAAAATATGCGTCGAATTATTAGAATGGCACTCAAAATGTAAGGAAGAAATCTCCATTCTTACTTGAATTACATTTCGGAGGATCACTAAAGCCTTGACAGCCTTCTAGACAGTCCCCATTTATATTGCTGCAGTTCCCTCGGAAACATCTTGTATTACAACTATGTGTACAGTTCACTCCCCAATAGCCTAGATTACAAGCTTGTTGAATAAATGTAAACATTATTAAATCTTAAATTGTAACGCACATAATATACGTTTAATTAGTTTATGTTTTTTTTTTGTATACTGAGTTTAGTGCCCTGTTTAAAGTTATAACTTACTAGTTCTTCAAAGAATTAGACATACTTATTTTTTTTTGTTTTTTATTTCCACTACCCTAACTCGTGACAAAATATACTAACTCTTACTACATAAATAGATGATGATAAATTGATAGTAAGATTATTAAGCAGGCAGTGTTTGTATCATTTAATAATATTAGTCACATTTCACATGCTTAATATTTTTTTTTACCTGCATTGCACTGTGGACCAATAAATCCAGGCGAACAGCCAGAAAGACAATTCCCTGTGTGTCTATCACATGTTGTGTTCAGACAGTTAGATTGACATGTCTGGTTGCAATTTATACCCCATGTGTTATTGTTACAAACTATGTAAAATATTAAAACGTGAAATATAATTTAAATATGCAGTTTAAAAGATTTGTTATAGTTCATATTTCTGTATTATTATTATTATTATGAGTACGATCAATATATCATCACTACGTTTTATCAAAAAAGGTATATATGTTTATCGGTGCCCCGGACGAAGATAAATAATCCCCATAAAAATAAGCTTTTTTATCGACTTTCATCTTCTACTCCCCTCTCCCCCAAAATAACACTTTTACCTATAAACTATATGACACACTTTGACCCATCTCCCTTTACCTCAATACAAAAGCGTTACGGAACAAGTGGAAGATAATTAATGAGATTTATATCCGTTTCAACCCCCCCCTCTCCCTCCGCCGTCCCCAGATATCCATCGTTTTTTATATTAAATTCTGATGACATGAGCGTAAAAATATAAACACAATAAAAAATATTCTTTTGTTTTATCCGTAGTAAAATATCATTTTTTTTTACAATGTGTAACATTCATTGCATATTATGAATTGATTTTATGACTTACGGTAAACAACTATAAGAAATATTTAATTTCATTGCATTGTGCATAATCTTGAAGGTATCTTGAATTAAAATAAAATAGGATTATTGATAGTACACTTTTTAATTTATATAAATAAATAAAAATACATTTCTTGATTCAAAAACTAACCTTGAGAGCAGTAAGGTGGATCACTATAACCGTTACATCCAGATCTACACAAACCATTTATTTTGTCACAGTTGTATCCCTTGCATCGTTCAGTACAGTTGTTAGAGCAGTTCAGACCCCACATTCCAACAGTACAATCTAATCAAACATTAGTTTAGCACTGCGTTATTGATTGTTTTGGATTGTGTAGCACTGAGTAGTTTAATGTATTTATCATGCGCCTACTATTTTATGTTCATTATTTAAAATCTTGAATTTATTATATCTGCTATAAGTTAACACGAGTTCCAGGTCGAGCAAGTAAGTTAATTTTAATTGTAAGAGTTTACCTGCCGGTGTTATATCCAAAACAAATGCAGTAATAAAACATAGTAAAATTAATTTCACACTTTGAACAGAATAATATGTTATTATCTGAACAAATTAGATGCCATATTTATAAACTATATTGAAGAAGACTCTTTTGATTACTTTTATATTGTCAATTCAACACAAACGGAAGAGAGTAAACATTTTCTGACTTTTTAAAACTGATGCTGACTGAAGAAGAATATTGAGAAGTACAAAAAATGTTGATTTTTAGGAGGTATATTTATTTATGTTGTATTTTACTTGACCGCTGAGTTGTAGATTTGGTTATTTCAAGATTGTAAGCTAATTGAGTTCGCACAACAGTTTAAATTGCAAATAAAAAATAATTGATTGTTTCAATTAATCTCCTTGTCCTCGGTGGTGCGCTATAATTGGAGAATTCTCGTAGATCAGCGCATCGTATAAATTTACTACTGAAAATAGAGGTTGTGTGAATTAAGAGCATCAGTGCTGTGATGATAGGCCGACAGTGAAAGATAGTAGAAATTGTAGTTGTAGATTGTAAATAAAGTATTAAATGTTGTGTTAATAAACCCATTTTTTTTGCATTGGTGAATTATTTAGAGCATTTACCCGTACATAAAATGGTAAACTGTCAGAACTCCGTAACATTGTGTTGAATGAATCTTTTATGGTAAAGCTCAGTAGTATAAGTGTAATGGGTAGTTTGGATAGAAAATGTAAAACAAGGATTTATAGTGAGTTGTATGGACACATAGTTAGTGAGATGATAGCCAAATTTACTTGTATTACAATCGGGTGGGTCAGAAGCTCCAAAACAAATTCTGTTACAAAAGTTGTCTTCTTTGTTACATTCCTGTTCGCATTTTAAACCTCTCCAACCATCTGGGCAATCTGAATAAATAGAATAAGAAAAATATTGTTATAAAAAATATTTATGATATATTCTATAAAAAGTAGGCTTAATTCGGATACTATATTTAGCGATTAATTAGTCGGTTATATAGAAAAGGCAATGCTATTTAAAAAGTTTTTTTTCAAAGAAATAAAAGCGACAAAATGGCTTCCAGAAGCAATAATATTAAGGCACTTGTTACGGGACCGACCGTTCGGTTTCCGTATTTTTTTTACCCGGGTACCAGCCGTAGATAATATTGCTCCACACCCTAACCCTATCCCTAACCCTAACCCTATCCCTAACCCTATCCCTAACCCTAACCCTATCCCTAACCCTAACCCTATCCCTAACCCTAATCCTGAAACAAAAAATTATGGAAAAAAAAAAATTTATATATGTCATGTTCCTTATACCCTAATATAATGGTCACGGTCGGTCCCGTAACAAGTGCGTAATATTAATTATCCAGAATGCGCATCTTTAATTTAAATTGATTATTCCAATTTGTGTCTTATTATATTGTGCATTGTTAAGTGCTCTAAAGAAAATCACAACTGCACAGGTGTAGGTTCAATAAAACAAAACATTTTATTATCTGTTTACAATGAATAATTACAATGGTAACGATTGTACACTGGCGGATTCATCATCACTACTCTGCTGCTCTAATGTCATATAGTCATTGCTTTCAATAGTACATTCATACGGTGCGCTGATATAGGGAATTACCTATTCATCGCGCACTACCGAGGGCAGTGAGAGAGTGATGCTCTAACAGTATCGATATTAAATGAATATAATACCAATTGCAGTATTTTCAAAGTCGTTTACAGGACTTTTTAAATATCGAATTGATTTATGTATGATGAATACACTCATATGTTAATACAATATTTTTATATGTCGTTCTTGTATTCTCTATCTTAAAATATCCCAGTAATTAAAATGGTATCTCTGATTTTTTTTTTCTAAATATAAAATAAATATCATCGAATTACACCTGTAAAAGTATTTGATACGTAAATTAAGATAACATTAAAACCTTCCTACAAACGTCTATTCTAATTTTGATAATTTTTTCTTGCGTTTAAATCATCAAAATCCACACAGTAAATTGACATTTTACTCACTAACTATTGTGTTGTTACAGCTGTATTTATTTATTCAACCTAATATAGTTACATTATCACGTGAGACCCTTTTTAAATTCGAATACAGGAACATTTTATACATTTCCCTCCCGCTAGGTGCCATTGACAACAAGTATGCACTTATTTTTATTAGTTATCAAAGAATATAATTCACTGTTACAATTTTCTAAGCTACTCCACGTTTCGGAAATAATTATTAGTCTATACATACACCTTAACTGATTGATATATAGTCCAGTATTAATATAACATAATCTCCAATCTCATAAGCCTCTCCCATATATTTCTAAATGTAACAACTAAATTCCTTTTTATGCTATATGTGTTAATTTCATAGCTCAGAAAAAAAATATCTTCAATTATATTATATGTGTAGTACTTTTATTGTTAAACCTTATGACATACAATCCAATTAAAAAAATGAAAACGGAAAGTAATAATATAATGCTGTGTTTAACTTACCTCCAAAAATCTCAACCTCACACAACGTTAAATACACTCCTGCATATTCCGTTGTTGCAGTAATTGAAACATTAGCCACTCTGTCAAGTATTAATTGATTGACTGTGTATATTTTCTTGGCTTTAATACTTTTGTCTGTGTAATTGAATAACTCTGCACTGTTTTCACCAAACGCCTTAAGAATGAAATGCTTTAGTCTTTCCTTATTTAAATTGTCTTGGTTGTCTGAATTTTCTGATTTTAGAAATAAATGTTATGATACATTTGTCACATAAGTACAAATTAGAGCATAGGAAGACAAAACAAAGAATATTGATGAATTAATAAGTTGAATTTGCATTTATTTTAATATTTTTGTTTACAATTTCAAAGCGAATTTCGTTAGGTACATATTTATCTTAAAAAAGTGTTTTTTTTTTAAGATTATATTTACTCAGCTATTTTTCTCTAATATATATATATATATATATATATATATATATATATATATATATATATTTATATATATACATATATATATATGCATGCGTGTATAATTTTACCTGTATTTCCCCTGTTGTACATATACGCGTGTGTACATTACCTGTATTGCCCCTGTTGTACAGAACAAATTTGTTGATCGAGAATGTCACATTAAATGTCACCGTCCATGTAGGTGATGGATCACTTTTATTCGTGTGTGAACAGCTTCCATCAGTAAATTTTCCGTTTACATTTCCATCTACAGCGTTGAGTGATAGAGAATTAAGTGTCTCACCTTTTTCATTATCATACGTTGATGTTTGATGTGTTGGTTGTTTAAGCGCCACGTTTCGACCTAAATGTAAAAAAAAATAATGAAAATTGCCATATAATGATATTAAAACAAACCAATAAAATAAGCTAAAATATGTTCGTCTCGGTAATGTTAGTTTAATCATGTTAATTTTAAATACTTATATTTATTTGTTGGTGGATTTGATGATAAAGTTTGCACTGAACATATTTTGTTTAGAACAAGTTTTAAATATATATTTCGATTTCTCTTTTGTATAAACATATAATTTTTAAATCTACATGTCTTCACATAGAAATTAAAATTTTGTTCATAATAAATTCATTTTTATTGCCTTTTTATTAATAAGTTTAAATTTTTTTTTTAAAAATAAAGTAATGGATTGTATAAGAAAATATTACATTTGTTAGGATGTCCAAAAATGCACTTCTCATTAGACTTTTTATAAAAGGAACATTTTATTCTTATTAATTTCATTAACAAAATAAACTTAATATATGCCTATATTTGTAATTTTATTACCTCCGCTGACGTAAATAGAACACAATGTCCGGACACCTTCACCAATGATATTCACCTCTTGAATTAATGCATTCAGTGAACACCAGACATCAATAGTGTTATTATTAACCAGTGTCAGTTTCTGATCTATGCAACGTACAACTGAAGTGGATGTGTTAAACTCTAGTGAAAAACCTTTGATGAGATCTTAAATTAAAAAAAAAAAGGTATTTTAAAGTATATAATTTTTTTTTCTAAATATTTTTGTTTTTGTGTCAATTTCCAAAAACACAAGATATAACTTTCACTTACATATGTTTCTGATAGTTTGAAGTTAGTAAATTAGAAAATGCATAAAATTAAAACATTTTGTAACACATTGCATCAATTAGTGATGGTTTTTCTTTGTATAAGTACCTTCCATTATTTGAATGAAATGGCAGTTATAATTAAAATCTATATACATAATTTTCATTTGGATTCTTCGTTAAATGGATTGCGGAAAACAAGAATTCAAAATGGCGTCTTGCCAGCGTCTCGATTAAATATTTCTTTTTAAAAAATCTACCGTTTTTAAATAGTTTATGTCGTTTTTATTATGAAATGTAAAAATTCCCGAATATTAAAAAAGAATAATAATATATAATATAATTAAAATTTTGTAGTTTTTATTACAACAGATAGCATTTAAACATCGTCAAACGTAAACAATAGTAATAATATAAAATTCTCCGACGATAAAACCAAACTAGCGAGTGCGTTTGTGGTATCTAATTTCGTAAACAAAGTTCTTTTTTAAAAGTCGATATAATATAAAAAAAAGAGATTCTGCAAATTTCTATACAAATTAAGTTCTTAGCTATTATAATATTTCATTTTTTTTTAAATAAACATGGCTTTGATTGATTTTAAATTACAAAATAAGATTATAAAGTCTATAAACTAAATCAAGTAGAAGTAAAAAACAATCGAGCGATTATTTTTAAGATTATACGTCAAAAGTTTCCATCGAACGTGTGACGTGGTGGCTGAATGAATAACACCCCCTATATATATATTTGCACCTAATAAATAAATTACCACTTTGCTTTTTTTGCGCCCGAGGTCCCACCAAACCTAAATCCGCCCCTGTAAACAGATAAATACTATAGCTTAAAAAAAAAGTACTCTTTTCATTCATTTTAAAAGAAATTTCCATTAATTTATCATTTTATAAATATAATATTATAAAGCATGCACAAAGTAAAAATATATTCTTACCCTTTTCTTTAAATGTTAATCTCATCCAAGTAAAGAAATTGTTAGCTTTTAATTTCGAAGAGACTTCAATTGCATTTTTTTCATTACAAGTTGAATCATTTTCATCACTTAACCAATTATCGTCATGCGCAATTAGGTTCACTAAATAAAGGGAAGTAAAAAGCATCCAAAATGTAAATATTTAAAAAGATACATGTAACTTTTTATTTAGTATTATTTAGACTAAAACATAAAACGTTCTTAAAATGATTTTATTAAAATGCAATTAATTGTGTAAAATAAAACAAATACCATAAGTTTGATCAGACAAATTTGTATATAAGTTACACAGCCCAACAAAAAAAAATATTTTGCGAGTTGCCAAGAATGTTTGAATGAATTTATAGCAATTCATGAGTGCTGATTTCAAAACTGCCGCTGCTTTTGCTGAATTGGCTCTAGTTTCTGAGATATTTGACACCCTTGAAAATATGATTGTACCCTTTGTGTAAAACAAATGCAATAAGTTTGGTGTCTATTGTTTAATTTAACTATACCAAGTTATAACTGTGTTTAGTTTTTTCTCTTTTATAACTGCTTTCTACAGACATCATTTCATCACGAAGATGCTGCAAACATAATCCGAATGTATTCTGTTACATCTTTGGAGAATACATGATTGAAAAGCAAAGAAATATAATCGAATTTGTGCAGCAGGCATATTTGGCTTATTTCGGGTTGAAGCTGGGAGACCGAGACAAGTCTTGGGCTCCCCATAAGGTCTGCAAAAACTGTGTGGAGAGCCTACGGCAGTGGACAAATGATGAGAAGAAAAGTCTAAGTTTCGGTGTACCAATGGTATGGCGAGAGCCGAAAGACCATTTTGGTGATTGCTATTTTTGTATTATGAATGTTAAGGGCTTCAATCGCCACAAGAAATCTAAGTGAGATTATCCTGATCTTGAATCTGCAAGGAGACCAATTCCACATAGAAGTGAAGTTCCTACCAGTGTTTACTGGATTATTAGAGCTTTCACCATCAGACTCTGACGAGGGGCAAGATCTGGAGTTTTTGGCAGGTGAAAAAAGTGGAAGCGATTATGAAGGAAGTTCTTCAACACCTCAACCATTTAGTCAAGAAGAACTCAATGACCTGATACGATACTTAAATATGCCCAAGCAAACATCTGAGCTTTTAGCGTCCAGGCTCAATGAAAGAAATCTTCTTAAACAAGAATTTTAAATATTTCTTATCGGAAAAGAGAAGAGTTTCTTCTTCTTATTTCAGCCAAGAGGAAGATCTTGTTTACTGTAATGACATCCTTGGATTTCTACTCCAAATGGGACTACAAGACTACCATTCCAAAGACTGGCGTCTTTTTATAGACAGTTCCATCAGAAGCTTGAAATGATTTCAGTTACACAATGGTAACCGTTACGCACCTCTTCCTATTGCTCACTCAACAACACCTAAAGAAGAGTATGAGAATATCAAAACAGTATTGCAGAAAGTCTGTTATTATGAGCATAAGTGGTCAAATTGTGTTGATCTAAAAATGGAAAACTTCTTGCTTGGGTAGCAGTCAGGATACACAAAATACCCGTGCTTCATGTGCCTTTGGGATAGCAGGGCAAGGCAAGATCATTGGACAAGAGTGACATGGCCTGCAAGGGAAACCATGACTGTAGGTAAAGAAAATATCATCAACAAGCCACTGGTTGACAAAACAAGATCATTCTCCCACCGCTTCATATCAAATTAGGTTTAATGAAACAATTTGTTAAGGCTTTGGGATTTTTGACGGTCCTCAGATTCGAAAACTCATCAACGATCAAAATTTTACAGATTTCACGGATCACCTTGAAGCTTCTTCATGGAACAGTTTTGTTTCAGTTGTCAGGAACTTTTTAGGTAATAACAAAGCAGAGAATTACGAAAAACTGGTACAAGATATGCTCGCTAACTTCAGAAACATTGGAGCAAATATAAGCATCAAGGTACATTACCTGCACAGTCATTTAGACAAATTTCCAGGTAACCTTGGGGACTTCAGTGAGGAACAAGGCGAGAGGTTCCATCAGGATATGAGGGTGATGGAGGTGAGATATCAAGGAAGATGGGACATAAAATGATGGCTGACTACTGTTGGAGCCTCCAGCGCAATTGCCCCAACGACACACACAAAAGGAAGTCGAGCAAAGAGCGATTTGCTAATGCATTACCATAGACAATTAACATATTAATTAATTAATTAGACATAATTAGTTTTTCAAATGAAAATGTTTTCTTCTATAGCACTATTACATATCTTTTTAAACAAAATTCTGCATGACTATTAACATTTCCACTAGTATTTGTTAGTATACTATTATACTTCATGCAATTCTTGACAATTTTCAAACACGGTGCATACATTATTTAATTAATTTTAATTATCTCGTAAAATAGAGCCAATCTAGCAAAAGCACTTACATATTCTAAATCAGCATAGTTGACTTTGTATAAAATGATTCAAATATCACTGGCAATGAAATCACTGTTTACCAGTGTTATTATTACTTCATATTAGGTAAATACTTCTAATCATAGTTTCCTTCATCATGATCTCAAAACCGATTAAATTTTCTCTTCATCTAGATTGCGGGGAAAAGATGGGGTTTACATAAAGTGTTGAGATAAAGTGAATAGTTCAAACCGATATTACTTGTTAAATACCACGGTCATTGATATAGAGTGACACATTTTGTACTTGTTGTCATTTTTCAAATATTCATTGAATGTTATTTTTTACTTTAATTCACAGAAAAACTTACCGTATTGACACTTTAGACCAAACCAGCCACTTTCACAGGATGTGCCATTACATGACCCATCAGGCAGACAGGTGTTCATCAGACAGTGACATTTGTACTCACAGAAATCGCCAAACCATCCTTCGGAACATGGACTGTCAGCTTATTTTTATTTTTTTTTAAATGGATATGTCAGAAGATTTTTTATATTGCATTGTGTACATGGAATTTGCAATAATAAAGTTTACAAAACGCATACAAATACAGACACCCACTTAAACACACATTCGCTGACACATAAACACACAAATAAACAAAAACAAAAAAAAACACACTGATTTACAAATTCACTGAAACACAGATACAAACATACCAAAACATTCAAGCAAACACACAATAAAACTGAAACATACACTTTCTACAAACACACGCACACTATAAAACAAACAGTTACACTGACTCACAAATACATCCAGACTTAAAAACAAACACACATACACTGACACAAAAACATGCACACATACTGACGCTATAAAACGATATGATTACAGAAAAAGCATTATTTAAAAGGTTTACTTAATCTTTAACCAACCTTTTTTTCATTTAAGTTAGTCTAGTTTCTTATTTATACAAGTCAGAGCGCATTTAAAAAAAAGACACATATAATGACGACATAAATAAAAATAAAAAGTAAAACCGAATATAAATAGTTACATAATTAATATTGTAATCTGCAATAAAAAGACAAACGAAAGTTAATTTTAAAAGCATTCATATAACCAAATCTCTCTAACAAGTCATCTATCAACTACCACACCATTAGTCAATTGGTAATTAAGTATTGCAACATTATGTCACTAAATTAAGGTTTACATGCACGCACATTAGACTTTACCGATTCCAAAAAAAAAAATATTGGGTTTCTTCTAGGATAATGTATATATATATATATATATATATATATATATATATATATATATATATATATATATATATATATATATATATATATATAATTGATCGATTCAGAAGGGTGTGTTCTACTACATTTGGAAAAAAAAAGATATATATTAAGATACCTAATTTTTTTATTTAACCAAATGAGTAATAGCGATATTTATACATTTTTCAACTATAATTATTCATCTTAGCCTTGGCAAAAAATAATTACCCGTTATCATAACGTAGATAAAAGATGCAAAAAGTAAAGATGAAGCGAAATAGACAACCTTCATATCTGTGGATTAAAAAAAAACGTTATATTTAAATTCATAACAAATTTATAAACCAATGCTATTACAACACATACCCTCGGTTGTTAATCATTATAAAGATATAAAGACTGCATTTTAATTACAAATATAAAAAAAAAACACTAATAGCATTTAACATGACGAGTGTTATCTATTGTCGAGTTTAAGTGAACAATATTTATCTCTATGTGTGCCCCCTTAGCCATTGCACTATCTGCTATGATGTATGTGAACTAAAGGCACTGCGACTAACGTACTATTGTTTTTTTTTTGTAGGATCTATTTATTTATTATTTTCCCATTGTGGCTCTATCGCCATTGCACTATAGGCTATGATGGGAATGAAAGAAGAGCAGGATAAAATCAAACCATAATTTGACTGAATAAGTCGGTACTCTGACTTCGCAACAAAGACTATTGTTTAGGAAATAGTCAGTATTAAGTATTAAAATAAAAAAAAAAAAGAAATTAACTAAACTAAAGGAAATAAATCGTTACGAATTTTACAAATATAGCTATTACCTGTATATGATGTTTACAAAAATATCTCTTATATAGAACACATTAAGAGTAATTTACACCTGAAAACTTTAAATATGGAATTTTGTTTCAATGCCCTTATGTCACTGTGTGTGTCAGAGATATGCCAGTTGATGTGATCCAGTTTTGAACCAAACAGGAAGTAAAGACATTATCACTAAATGAAAATGTTATGTTGAATGGTTAGGTGATAACATGTACTAAAATAAAACTTTATCATAAAGCTACACACTAAGGTTGGAAATAGCTTAGATTTAAAAAAAAAAAATCTTGATCGAATAGGCTTGCCCATCGCTGTTTTCTATAGAGCTATTAAAGTAAACAGTTTTTGATTTAAGTTATAGGAAACTGCAGGCGTGCTTAAATTGTACTTACTTATTAGTATACGTTATCTATCTATCTATCTATCTATCTATCTATCTATCTATCTATCTATCTATCTATCTATCTATCTATCTATCTATCTATCTATCTATCTATCTATCTATCTATCTATCTATCTATCTATTTATCTATCTATATCTATCTATCTATCTATCTATATATATATATATATATATATATATATATATATGTGTGTGTGTGTGTGTGTGTTCTGTTTAGGCTGCATGTTAAACATGTTTCTCAATTGTACACATAGTAAATATATTTCAACAATATTTAAATGTAAAATAATGTAAACAGAAAACAAAGCCCAATGAGATTTATTTAGGGATAATTTATTTTATTTTACTAGAAACTTGAAGTGAGTTAAACATTAAAATTAAGATATTTTTTTTTTGCAGGCCTATATTAAAACTCATAATACGAACAAATGCTAGAACTGTTGTTTATATTGTAATTTTTGTAAATACATAATACAATTATTTTTATCAAATGCAATATCGTAATTAACATTTTAGATTCATGTAAGTTATCCATTTGACACGTTAAATCAATTAACGTATTCCAAATAACACTTTTAATAAATAAAAAATTAAAATTTGCACCAAAACAAAAACATTTTTAGTAATACTTCAGATCAGTTGAAAATAAAAGTTCCAGACAACATTTATAAATAGTATTTCAACATGCACTGTTTATTTCATTCATTAAAATAGTTATATATCAAAGTTTGCTTGGGCCTATAAGAAGCAGTCTGGTCTCTTTAATAACTCGTTTCAACAATATTTAAAGAAAACTATTTAACTACTAAATAAATTAATAGGCTATATGTATAAAGTAATAAAAAAAGTAATTTAATTTAAATTTACAGTAGTTTCAACATTGTATTAAAAACAGTATTAAACTGACTTTTAAAAATCACAGTAAAACTTTCTTTTTATTTACAATGTTTCTTTCAAGAATCTATCCCCTACATTGGTGTATTGATTAGAAGTTTCATTGCACAAACTTAGAACTTCAAACATTAGTTTGTACTGCTCCTGTAGAAATAAAAAAAAATGTTTCCAATTAATTTCTCGAATCATAATATCTGAAGTTTTACAATATTTAAAGCGACTAACGAGCGAAACGCTAACCCATTAATAAACACTTCATAAAATAGCAAGTCAATGTAAATAACTTTATTATCTTAATCAAAATGCATATACTATTTATGTTTTGATTTTTTTTTAAAATTACTACTTACCACAGATGCGATGACCTCTGGTCTAATTAATTTCATTGACCCCACAACTAGGGGAACACTCACTTTTGTTTCACTGTCCATTCTTTCTAACATCATGGACAACGCACTGGCCAGTCCACTAAACTCTGCTCCATTCCTAAAAAAAGCGACAATAAAAAATATATAACTTTGTGACATAACGACATCCCGTTTAAAGGCAAGTCACATAGGTATGGAAATGTTTCTATGATTTACCCTATGTACAATTTCTTTTTTTTTTGTTTGTGAGATGATAAGCAAGTTATTACCTATTGTCATTAAGGTTGATAATAACGAACTATATGTGTTTTAACTTGGGTTTATTTGATAAGGTTTGCTACATAATTGACTGTTTATTTCTTTTTTTTTCCTTGCCTAATTTACTATGTAAGTGAATAGATAACATACACATTTATAATCACTATGAGAAAAGTGTTTTTGGTGGGGAAAAAAAAAGTAAATACCTAAAGAAAACTTTTTCAATAAAATTAAAATAATAAATTTACATACTTAATTTGTTGTATGTATGTCAGTAAATTGTTGCAAAGTATTAGTATGTTCTGTATATTCTTTTTGTAATATAACAGTGTCAAATACTCACTTGCAGAGGTACACCACCTTCCCATCAGGTGCGTAACATTTCTTGACATGTTTCACTAATGACAACCATTTGGTCGCAGTGAGATCTTTAAATGAAGCCTGCAGACTGATGACGTCATGTCTTTCACTGTACTGATACAACAATTCATGTGTAAATATAGTTTAACGTTTTTTATTTAAAGTATGCACCTAATCAGTGTTTGTCGACATAAGAAAATTAAAAATAGCAAAAAAAAAAAAAACAACGACTGTGTCGTCAGTATCGTCATAAAACTTAATAAAGAGACGTATTTGTCAACACAGGTAATTAGGATAAAATATTTTGTAAAAGCAAACACAAAATAAAAAAAACAAAAACAGATTTTGTTTATTTCTAATTGCATAAAATAATGTACTCAACTATTTCATGTTTACATGTGACTGTCAGTCTTTGTTCATCCCACAACAAAGACGACTTACTGCGTTGTGTATCACAGGAAAGTTTAAACAACGAAGTTTCAAAATCTTTTTCTGATTGAGATGGTAGAAACTTAGCAACGGTCTGAAATAATTTAAAAAAAAAAACATAAAAAAAAGTTTATTGAATTGCACAAATTATATTCTTATTAGCAGTTAAATTATTTAAAAATGAATTATTTTTTTTTGCTGCCGTGGTTTTGGTCTCGGTTGATATCCACCGTTTGGTTGCGCATGAACTGCTGATGGGTCACACCATAATTAAAAATTATTAATAATTTATTGTATTTATTATAAAATATATTCATCGTTAATACTGTTAATATATAAACATATATTATATGAATTAGTAAAGCTTTTTTAAGCTAAACTCTGCCAATACACTATTGCAAACTATAAAAACAACCAAAAGCATTTAAGCTATGTACAAAGAATATACATATATATACTTCTTTCAATCCTCACTATTTTATGACTATATCAAAGGACCGGTATCCGGACCGGCGAGTGACTCCTTATAATTGAGTTGCATCCCTTTATCCATCTTTACAACTTTACATAATTTGCGCACGACTCGGAATTCCCAAGACTATTTTTTATCCAAGCAAGAGTTTACTCCCCTTGAGTGAGACGAATATTTTGGAATTCTCCATTCTATTTTTAACCGCGGAAGTTATACACAAGCTCGTTTGCACGCTCACCAGGTTAGATAATAAGGTATTACATTATTTCTTTGTGAAAGTTCATGTTACATTAATTAACAAATTGCGATGTCTTCAGAGCCGTTTATTGTCATACTAACTTTATCCTTGTTGATATCATCCATCTCAAACGCTACAATGACGTTTATTTTGTACTGAGTCACTAGCCTCCAGAAGTCATCAACAGTCTTTGGCATCGGTAACTGACTTAAGAAATATTGATCTCTCTGTTTGACTCCCTAACAAATAGGAAGAAATACAAAAGAAAAACATAAACTATTGGAAACAGAATATTTTCCGAAATTGTTATGGTTAATCAAATATCCCTACTACTTTTTGAGTTTTAGACATACATACTTTTCTCCACGGATTTGAATAAATATATGTTGATCTTACATTCAGGGCGAACATTGCATGCATAATAAAGAAAACAATTTACCTGTATAATGACTGCATTAATGTAATCATCTGTTATATCGTTGGACGTGTTTAAATATGGTCTAAACCGAACATCTGGAGATAAGATGCACCAGTATTTGTTACAAAAAAAAGTGTACATATGCTATTGTTATCAGTATTGTTTTATATCTGTCATTTATTTCAAACGTTCTATCAGCTGGTTTACTGAAATAATTCATTCTGCGACCCTCAGCTGGACACGATTCTCTTAATTTAACTATTTTATTTTTGCCTAATAAAGGAAGTTTTTCTGCAGGTATTGTCATGGATTTTTTTTTATTAACAAATAACTGTATCATTCCCTATACTGAATATCTTACTTTATATGATGTTAAACGTCTCAAGTTAAAGTACAATAAACGCTATACATTATTTACAGTAGCACAAGTACTTTAATAAAACCGCATTATTTTATTTACATAACTGTTGAAAAGTAAACAATGGCTTAAGTCATTTGATGGTTTTATACTCATGCATGTATTTTTCTTTTAGATTTTAGTACTTTAATGGTCACATGAACTATTAATTATGTATGATGCGTAAAAGTATTTATTTTAACGACAATTCATATCCAGCGATCGACTGCCAACCGGTGACCCCGGTTAGTTTTATGACAGTTATCGGGTAGTCTTGCTCTGTAGAGGGCTTGAATGTTCAAATCTCCGTGAGAACCTTTGGATTTTGTTAAATTACCCTAGTCCACCTGACTTTAAGTTGGGGGAATAAAGGCGGCAGGGCGTTTTGCTAACCACACAATCCCATTATATGCCAAGGTTACAGAAATATATAAATTCTATACTTCTTTCTTGATCAGCCCTTTTGGTGCCTAAGGGAACTTTACTTTATGGAGTCACTTTATGAGCAGCCAGATAGAAAAAGACTTATGAAAATTTCTTAGTAAAGACATTTTTCCATTATTCTAGCAACACAATATATAACTTCGAACATAGCTTTTTTTGAGCAATATGAATTAATTTATACTTTAAAAAAAATCATGTAAAATTTCCACTTCTTTTGACTCAAACATGTTAAAATAGCAGACATTTGAAAGTAAGGTATCTGTTCTACATCATTTTGTAATGTGGGTTATACCAAAGAGATAATGTTTTTCTCATTACTTGGTGATATACTTGGGAATCTGTTTTTATCATCCAGTGATATCTTCTGAGTATTTTGATAAACATTGTCACCATTGTCTTCATCGAGTTTCTCCTCTTTATTTACAACACTACACACTGCGCATAGATTCTGTAACATAAAGAGAGTTAAATAAACACGTATTTAACGATTTGCAGATTAGATGATATTAGAATAATCAGCCATCTTAATATAAAGCTACAATATTTTCTTCAAGAAAATCTTTAGCTTTTATTTGTAAAAATTTCAAACCAATTAACATAGATATATCTTTCTTAGCCAAATTATGATACATGAGCTTTACTTTAAACTCCACTTCAATCCTGTTATCTCTTCTCATTTTGTTGCCTGAGTGAGGACCACTGGTCATCTCATCAACAGGTGTGTCCATACACAGTAGGCAAGCTTGGGTAACTTTGTGGAGAAACTCATATTGTGCCTGAATTTGATATAATAATGTCATATTCATAGAAAAATCATGGACTGCTTCATTTTAATTGACTGCAATTCAGTTTCAACAATACGTGTATAAACGTAACACATATGATTCTTCTGATCTAAATCACCAAAACTTATTCCTGCATTCTGCCATTCTTTATTAAGCTTTTCATTTTCTTCCATGCACAAAATCACCAGTTGGTAAGAGGCGTAATTCATTGATATATATATATATATATATATATATATATATATATATATATATATTAGACGAAATAGAGGTACACATTTCTTCATTTATCTATAAAAAAGCCGTTTCTTAGCAGCTGCATACAAGTTATGTTTTTACCTTCAGCTGAGTTTTGAATTATTACTACTTTAAAATGGAACAATTTTGAGATAACTCAACACACAAATAATATTCCTAACAAAAATTAAATTTCTTGAGAACGTAATACATTTTTCTTTTACTCACGGAAGTCTGCACCATGAAGACCCTGTCTTGTCTTAACTTGGTCACAGTTTGTAAAAAGTTCATTTTACCAGATGCCTTGGCTTGTGCCAAAATATTCAGCAATGCAATAAACGTTCCCGTCCTTCCCACACCTGCACTGTGGATACAAAAATACAACACATCGAACTTTACGTTTAATAACACAACAATCATATGATCAATTCTTTTAGGCTCTTTACATCAAAATATTCATGTGAGGCCAAATCTAAATTATTTGTAATAAATAATGCTCAATAAATTTTAGGTTTGTTAATCAATCTGTGGTTCTGATTCTATCTCTTGATACTATCCCTTGATATTTTCTGTATAAATTTAATCTGTTTGAAAGTTGTTCACTTCTTTTAGATTTTGCTATAGCTAAAGATTATAATGGTTTTAAAAGAATCGTAGAAGATAAAGATTAATGACATCTCGTTTTGTCTATTCAACGCTTCGCTGATATCACTAAAATATAACACACATCTGAGCTAGACAGTTAACACAAAGATAATTGTGGTATGGTTAGGTATATTATACTTCTTTCTACCAGTACTGCATTTATTTAATAGTATATATAAAGAAAAAAAAATATGTCACCAATTAATAAGGAAAAAAAAATCTTTTTAATTGTTCTTTTTTTTGGGCCTTCACTCTAGTAGGTAAAATAAGGTATAGAACGGATCAGTTGGTTAGCCCAAGTATTGCGTAACTTTCAACTATAACCATTTGTTATTTGGTTTACATGGAAATACTATCCAACACTGCTCGTTTTATTTATAATAAAGTTATACATCTGCTATTATCACTTTTCAATGATTGATACTTTATTTCAATTTTTTGGTCAGTTTATACAGATAATTGATTTTGTATGCCATAAGGTCAGATGAAGTGTATAATTAATCTGCTTCTGTATCCTTGGTATATAAAGGGATTGTGTGGCTAGCACAACACCAAGCCGTCTTTACTTCCCCGAGTATCGAACCCGGGACTCTCATTTCGACAGTTTGCTATCCATATCACTTTTCTTTGGGCTTGATCTTAATTTTAACAGATTATTGTATACATCCATTTAAGGAATAGATTAATTAAATATGCTGATGTTAAATAGAATGTCATTTTCATTGAACAAAAATCTGTAATATTAAATAGGTCAACGATTTTCTGGGCTCACCTACAGTGGACAACGGTGATACCCGATGAATGATTGTCTAACACTGTGAAGGCAAAATCAACTAGGCTCCAGGTAGATACAGGTACACTTTTGTCAGGCCAGGCGGTGAATTGATAATGGACAAGATGATGTGTATCCTTATTTTTCTTTTTTTTTAAAAAAAAAGGAATATATAATGTCCGTTTATATATATATATATATATATATATATATATATATATATATATAACTTAGTTTGTATATATATTACTGCTGCCACTAATTAAAACGAGTCGCCAACAAATGATCAAAACAAGAAGTTAACTCGATTGTAAATATTTCATGTTACCGTATTGTTTTTTAACTTGTATGATTTAATACTTCTGTAGTTTGTATTATGAGGAATTGATACAGCTTAAGACAGACTAGCCTAACATATTTTGTGAGTTAAACTAATAATGATCCATACGCTTCATATATTCAAGTAGGTAAATCCATACGCTTTATATATCAATGTGGGTGAATCCATACGCTTTATATATTAAAGTGGGTAAACTTCCCTTAACTCTTTTGGGGAGGGGTGTGAGGGGGGCTAGAAGGAGATGTAATGTTGGCTAGAGACTTCATATGTTACATCATATTGTAGATTCAAACGCTCCTACGTATATTTCTTTTTTTAAAAGGTTACAGTTGTAGAAATGAAGTCCATTTTATTTTTAAATATCTAATACAAAGCTTTAAGTAAATAAATGAACTTTTAAGCTTTCAAACATGTTAGTGAGTTACTTTTTGTCATTACCTTTATTAATTCTAATTTTCTAATGGTGTAGTCAGAATACGTCAAAGTTGTAACCAGTCGCATTTTTATGTCTCCAAAATTGGTTTTCCCTTCGTCTGGCCAATATTTTTCACACTTCATCTTAATAATGAAAAAGTAAAATTATAAATATGTTGAAATCTGGGATTTCTAGGAGTAAAATTAAATAACTTTCGGCCAGAAATATTTGAAGTTAAAGCTTACTTCATTGATTAAAACATGTATTAATTTCTTGTTTTACATATCGAAATATTAACACATATATTTCTATTATTAACATTTTTTATAAAAATAAATAAGTCAATTAATCATATTGTATGCTGAAATGTCTATTATTGATGATTACTTAGTATGGCACCCGTCTGTTTAATTTTATGTGCATGTACTTGTAAAATAAGAGTAAACTTACTTTTCCTTCCTCTATTAAATTTGTCAACATAACAACTGTTTCAACCTTCTGTTCCCATAACATACGCACAAAGTCGTTTAGAATTGTTAAATTTGGACCTATGAAAATAAACAATGTAACACGTTTAATAAGATCTAATTTTAAAGGTAAAATGAAACAATTACTTAGTCAAGTGATTCTCAGCGTAGAACGGGAAAACTGATTAGTAGATAAAAATCATTTCAAAGTATAATAATCTCTTTAATAATAATCTAATGTATATGATCGAGATTTTTTTTCACTTACCTTGCGATGCTATATATTCAACCTTGTTGTTAAACCCCTTGAGAGATAAATCATGATTCATAAATGACATTAGCATTTTATGTTTATTTACAATGGTATATATTCTATAGTAAATTAAATTTTGGATTGTGCAACACAACTTTTTAGGCTTTATTATTTTAGTATAGTATGTAATTATAATACTTTAAAATGCAGATACTTTAAATGTCATTTCACCTTAATATAAGAAGCATTGATATAATTACTTTCGTTTTTACCAGGATTTATATTTAGGTTGACTCGTGAGTGGTCGTCTGGAAGTGGCAAACAAAACATTTTTTGAGCAGACATTAAGAAATAAAAGTAAATCATCTTTTAATATATGGTGATATTTTTCATTAAATATATCCATTTATAATATTTGGTTACATTTTTTAAATAATTTTTATAGCTAATATTCAATCAAAATTAAAGTTCTAAAAGTTATACTCTCATTCATTATTTCATAATAATGAAAAAAATACTTTTGTGAAATTGGTTCTATAAGTAATAGCGAATAAATAATACATCAATACATTATGAAATAATTTACATGTGCAAATATTTTTGTAGCGATTTTTATTTTTGTTGTTGTCTTCATTAGCTACTTCCATTGATACGTCATCTGGTGCGGGTATTTTCTAAACAAGAGAGAGAATTGTCTGAGGCAATTATTGGGTGCACACATATATTATCACATTTATTATTCTTTAGAGTATGAATTTAACTAAAATAATTTAATACATTTAAATGGTCATGAATAGCTGCTACATATCAATATATAATTTAAATGAAATAAGAGAAATACGAAGTTAAAAATATTTTTTTGAAAATTTTACTGATAAATGAGGCATATACATTTCAAAAGAGCTTCATATATATATATATATATATATATATATATATATATATATATTTAAGTAAAATATATTCATATCATAAAATTAATTATGTCGGTAAAAGGTTTTTTTATTTACAAAAAAGATGCAGGTAAAACATTTCCTTACACTAAATTGGTCAGTAAAAAATGGTGTTTGGTGGCTGTTCATAAATTCATTGAAGTCATGCATGTGAATAGAAGTTTCTTGTTTAGCTTCAACTGTGTTGTAATACCCTCCATCTATGCCTGACAAAGTCTCTTGAGATTCTGTGTTATAGTTATCTGCAAAAAGGGACGTATGCTAACTTAAATGGTTTTCTTTATTGTGACAGATGGCAAATTTAAAGGTTTAAACTAGCCAGTAAAATGTAAATCTTGATGAAGGTTGATATTTTTTTCCCAACAATGTTTTCTAGCATTCAGTACATTTCATAGAACTATTTCTAAAATATTAAATGATTCTTTTTTTATATTTTAAACTTGAAGAACTCACCATTGTCTTTCTCATTTTCATTTGCTGATATTTGTTCCGAAGTGTGTTGATATACATTATTCGTCTTTGACTTTGTTTTACTTGCGCTACCATTGCGTCTTCTGATGAAAATATGTAACTGTTTATCTTTTATTAATACATAATTAATTAATTTACATTTTGTGTTTATTAAGTTAAAAACATGTCTAACCAACCTCCATATTATGACACCTAACACAATGAGACATACGAGTAGTACACCAGCAGCTATAGGTCCAGCTATCAAGGCTATATTTGTCTTGTCATCTTCTTTCTGCGATACTGGAACGTAATATTAAATTTGGATAATTATATATAAGGCACAGAAAAATTATATTTGTTATTTTATTATACTAAAATAACACAATAACAATAAAATAGTGAAATAATAAATTATATAGGCACTAGAGAAATGTCTATATTAAAAAGTACATTACATAATTTTAATAAATGCATTTAACTTTGTCCGTGATGAAAAAGAAAACTTGTGTAAAAAAACACTCGATGACATCATATTTTATTTTCTCTTGCAAATTTAAACCTTCGTAATCATGTAACCATTTTAATCAATTAATATTATCAACTCTAAAGTTTGTTTTAAGCAAGACATGTTACATTTAAACCCTTAAAATACACAAAAATCAAGGTTAAAACTTGTGTTAAGGTATATTTCATAATATGAGCACCATCACTAACATTCACATTTATCGAAATATTTCTACATTTTTTTTTGCTTCCTATATAAGAAGCCCTATGACATCATATTCAAAACAGTTACAAAAAATTTTTAACTTAAACTGTAGACTAGTGACCGAAGTAGCTATTTATTGCTATTTGTAAACTTTTACCGCCTTTTAGGCAGAATGTTTTTTTTACTACAATAACTATGCGTACATTTCAATATCTTAATACAGATGTAGATTGATTCCTAATTGCCTAGTTCACACTCTGTATATAAATGTAAGTGAATACTATAACGGAATGAGAATATATAAAGAGATCATTGTTTTAATGACAATGTTAAACAAATATATCTCTTGTTAAGATGCCGTTTCTTTAAAAAATAAATGCTATATTAAAATATGAATTGAGTGAAGATATTAAAAATTTAATTTTTAAAAAAAGGCTCTGAGCGTTTTGTAAGCTCTTATTCCAATACCATTAAAATGCTTCTGTTATATATATAGGCTTAATTGAAAAAAATAGAAAAGGAGAAATTACTAGTTTACAATTTTTTACTTTTTTTTTTTGGTGTATTTTAGTTAATCTAAGAGCAGTAAATAATATAATATAATTTGTTATTGTATTTTGGTATTAACCTTTATCACATGTGTCCCCTAAAAATCCTGGCACACATCCTAGCAAACATCGACCAGTGATTTTATCACAAGTTGTGTTCTGACAATTTACGCTACAGGTCTGGCTGCAGTTCAGTCCCCATTGATTTATTGAACAAGCTGATAGGAGGGAAAGTAAAAAATTACATGAAGGCAATGATAGAACTATTTATTTACCTCAGAATATACACTAAATAGATTCGCTTCGCTTAATAAGAAATGTAAACTGTTCCGTTAATGAGAATGTTAACGTATTTCATGGGGCAATATTTAGTTTAGAATTCTTCGCAATGAAAATATTTGAATGGTACCTTATATCAAAGAATAACATATTTTGTTATTTTTTTTTTAAAGTTTTGTTCGAGAAATATGTTGAATACAAACAATAAATGTAAGCATCATTTATATTTTAATTAGTTGGAATAGTTTTCTGTTTTAATTGAAATTGAAAAAAAAAAACAGCAATGCAATGATGGAATAATATATGTCAAAAAGAAAAAAAAAATAAATATGTCTCTCTCTCCTACACTCTATGTATATATAAAGATGGATAGATTGATAAATATACTATACTTTATTTGTAATATTCACTAAAAATGCCGTATTTGCTAGAGGTATATATTGCATATAGTTATATTCTGTCACGCAAAATGTGTTATTTTTTACTCAATCAGCACTTCATTGTTAACCAAATGTATTAATGTAATTTTAATGTAGATAGTGTTAAATGCGTTACATTACTATAATGGCAATTCTACTTAAATAAATTTCAATTCTTACCTTTACTACATTTCGGAGGATCACTAAAGCCCTGACAACCATGCAGACAGTCACCATAGGCATTGTTACAGTTTCCATGAAAACATCCTGTATTACAAATATTTCTACAGCCCACTCCCCAATAGCCGAGATCGCATTCTTGTTAAATAAAGGTAAATATTAGCACATCTTAAATTGTAAGTTTTAATTAATGTTTGTTTAGATTGAGTTCAGTGACATTTTCAATAAAGCTATGACTTATTTATTTTTGTTACTCCTACCATTACTCGTTTTAAAATACAAAAATTGTATCTGCATAAATATTTAATGAAACTTCGATAATAAGATTATCATCCGAGCAGTATTGTTTCTATTTAATAATATTTTCTGGCACATTTCATAAGCTATACATTTTATTTTACCTTTATCGCACTGCGGTCCGGTGAATCCAGGCGAACAGCCAGACAGGCAGTTCCCATTGTTTCCATCACATGTTGTGTTCAGACAGTTAGAGCTACACATTTGGTTGCAGTTTAAACCCCACTTGTTATATAGACAAGCTGCATAAAATATAACAATGTGGGATATAAGCTAATTTAGCTTAAAAATGTTTTTGCATATTTTTTTTTATAATTTAATAAGGACAATTATTATGCTATTAATCATTGAAAAAAAAATTAGGTGCATATGGGGGAGGGGGGGGCTAGGGTCGAGATGAGAAATAAAAAAAAACAACTTAAAAATAGTTTGTTTTGTTCATTTAGATAAAAATATGTTTTATCGTTAAACTTTATTTCATTCGTCGACACACTCATTTTATCCAAATGCGAAAGATTTTCGTATTAAGTGGAAGAACATATATGTTTTGACACACAGATGGTTTAACCATGGTTTAACCCTAAATGAGTTAATCCGCCAAGTATTCCCCCTGTCGAATGCTCTACGTTTGAACATATAATATTTAATCGATACTATTCATGATGCTATATAGACGTGATAGATCTCATAGGAAAAACTTAGAACTCACTTACACATTTTTAATATATGTGTGTTCTAATAGTATTAGCTTGAAAGTGATTGGCCCTAGTGTCACAAATTGTGTGACAAAATATACATGATTGTCGAGTTGCCTCCCCCCCCCTCTCGTTTGATATTAGATATACCTATTCCTTTGATATTGAATGCTGCTGACATAAACGTTAAAATACAAAACACAATTAAAAATATTGTTTGTTTCTTGTTTTTTTTCCAAGTAATATTTCAAAAGTGTTTTATTTTACTTTTCAATGTTAACACTGGTTTCCTATTATAAATTGATTTCAGGTAACTCATAAAGTAAACTACGTTAACAAGTGTTTTATTCCCTTCGTATGAGCAATGACATTGCAGTCTTGAAGGTATTTTGAATGTAAAACCAAAAAACGTTTCAGATATAAAACTGTAAAATTAGTATAGATAAAGAGATATGCCCTTAAACTAAATTTAACCTTGAGAGCAGTAAGGTGGATCACTATAACCGTTACAGCCAGATCTACATAAACCATTCGTGCTGTCACAGTTGTATCCATTGCATCGTTCAGTGCAATTGTTAGCGCAGTTCAACCCCCACAATCCAATAGTACAATCTGGTAAAAAAAAAACAATATATTACTCATTACAATATTGTTTTTTTTTTTGGTTTTTTTTAGATTTCATTTATCATTGATTAGTTTAACAAAAGATAGTATTAACCTACTATTAATTCATATAAAAAAACGTTTAAAAGTATATCAAAGACTAAAGTTAAACATAACAGTGTACTATAAGTTCTGTGTCTATGGAGTTTTATTTAATTACATACGTATTACCTGCCAGAGTTCTATCCAAAACGAATAATGCATAAAAGGTAGTCTTTTTAAACAAAGCGGCGCAATGCAAAAAACTTTTACAAGCATCTTCAAACACGCAGGATTATATATATATTTATATACATATATTTTCTACTGAAGTGGAAACTGGTCTATTTCTTAAATAGTTCATGCAGAATTAACGAGTTTTAATAAACGTATTCGAAACACTTTTCATTAAAGTATACTTACAAAGAAAAAAATTACAAAAAAATGTAGTTTTTAATATTTCACGCTTATAATAATTTAATTCATTGATTTACACAACATTATGCATGTGATTATGTTGAATATACATCTAGTGATACGCTGAGAGAATGACATTACAGTAAGACTAGTGGAATAAAGATGAGCATAATAAGGCTAAGGTGGTATATGGAAAGAAGGTTTTGTGGACTTACTTTTTCTACAATCTGGAGGGTCATAGGCGCCTAAACAAACGTTTGGGTTACATTCCTGATCACAGTTTAAACCTCCCTTTCCATAAGTACATTCTGAATAAAAAAAAAAGAACATTAAGAAAGTTGTGTTGTGTTTAAATTTAGTGAAACTAAAATAAACATATCTAATTATGTTGCTTATGTTTTTCTTTTAATGTTGTAGAAACAGGCATAACATGTCAGGTATGGCTCTTTTATATTCAATAAAATAATAAGTATAACTTTGAACGTTGAACACAAAGAAAGTGCATTATGTATTTAGTATGTTGTATAAGTAAATTTTTAACATTTTTAACGGAATATATATAAAGCAATTGGTTAGAGTAGAAATAAAATATAGAACGTTTAATCCCCTTTTGTGTCATGTTTATGATTCAGAGTAAAAACGGCATTAAATGATTTCCTTAACTATATATTGCCTTCCCTCCAGTTTGCAAGAGACCAACGGGGCCAGGGTCTCAACGACTGTAGTAAAAAACAAAATGTAATTAGTTCGTATGATTTTGACTATTTAAGTAGAATGTAGGGTGAACCATCGATGTTCCTTGCATCATGTAAAATTTTAAAAAAATGTAATTGCGCACCTTATCAATTTTATGTGTTTGATATGTTTTGACCAGATAATAGCTCTTTCGAAAAAACACTTTATTATTACAAAACAATATATGTTTTTTTTCCAAATATATCTTTATGTTGTAAAAAAGATTAATAGTGTAATTTGATACTTGGCATTAACTGGAAAACACAACAATAATGACACATAAATACAATTGTTATTACCGAAGAAAAATATTATCTTCGATTTTAACATATTGTACCGTTATATACATTAGACTAAATTATTTTAGCCCACAATGTGACTTCAGTAGGGACTTCGTTTGTTTACGTTATGGAGAAGTGGCTTTAACGACACGCGGAAGTTTTTGGAGACGTTGGCAGGACTCTTGTGTTGGACCATAAGTCAATAAGTGTTTTGTACTCGATTCATTTACAAACCATTAAGGGTCACTAAAATCTTTAATCGATTGTATGGTGAGCTGAGGGCTCCACCACGCAAAATAATCGCCTTTATTTATTAGCATTATCCATATAAAAAGTATGTTTGAAATGCATATTATCTGATGAATATATCCGCAACAAAAATAAACAGTATAATAATGTTTTTCTTAAATGATGGCGGAAACAGTGAACATTACATGATTGTATACAATATTCTAGATTGAAAAGTCATATCACCCATATTAATTAAATTAGAAGAGATAGAATGTGAATCACAATGTAGCGCGGCTTGAATATGCATGCTAGCTTGTTTCCTCTGACCTACATGCAAAAGGTAAACATAGACCTCGATATTTAACATTTAGTTAGTAAATAAATGCATTTATTAGTGTCGCTCGTCAAAATAAAACACGTCAGTATACGTTAATTATCATAGTTACAATTTTGTAAAAAAAAAAATAAAAAAAATTAAACAATTACAAAATTGGTTATTGAATTATGCACTGTAATGGACCAAAATTTAAAGAAAATATATCACTAAAAATTGCCTTAAAAATCAATTACAAATTACTTCCTACATGAAATATACAAAGAAGTTTTGAAGAGAAAAAACGGTCAGAAAAAAGAAATGTTTAATTATATATGATATAGAACACATTCTCACATTTAATTAAATCAAAGTAAATGAGATAAAAAGTAAAAGGTTTAAAAATGTTTTCATAATTTACCTCCGAAGATCTCAACTTCACACAACGTTAGAATCTTTTTATTATCGGTTGCAGTAATAGTTACAGTAGCTACTTTGTCACATATAAATTGATTGACTGTGTATATTTTTTTTGGTTTGCCATTTTTGTCTGTGTAATTGAACAACTCTGTATTGTTTTCACCAAACGCTCTAAGTATGAAATGTTTTAGTCGAACTATATATAACTTGTCTTGGTCGTCAGCATTATCTGTTTTTAGAAATTAAAGGTAATTATATTTTTGACGTAAGTAGAGTATATTATATAAGTAAATAAAACATAAGTATCGCATTCTTTTATTTACATTTCATTGCGAATTTTATAATGTAAAAATATATATTTAATGTTTGTTATAAAATTTTATTTTAATGTATAGGTTTGTGTGGGCTACCTGTATTGCCCCTATTATACAGAACAAATTTGTTGATGATAAATTGCTTATTTAGATGCACCGTCCACGTTGGCGATGGATCTGTTGTATCTGTGTGTGTACAACTTCCATCAGGAAAATGCCCGTCAATATTTCCATCTACAGCATTTAGAGATTCAGATTTAACTTTGTCTACTTGATTGTCACTATATGTTGATGTTTGATTTGTTTGCTGTTTTAGGGCTACATTTCGACCTAAGATTAAAAAAAAAAATCATCAACAAACACAACACCTTTATTCTCGTTTATGTACATTTATTTATTTTTTTTATATGTATTTGAAGCTTAATGCTATATTGATACAATTCCTAAAGCTGAAATGATTTTCATTTTTAATCATAAAATATTTGCTAGAATTACACATCCAATAATATACATGTAAATACGTCAATATTTGTTCTTGTCTAATCTTGAAACTTCAAAAATCAATATTTCATTAAATTTAAAAAAAAAAAAATCTATAAATTAAGATGTTGTAATATTTATCTGTTAAGCAGATTTTACTGTGAGAAAAACTTAAAGTTTCTGAATTAACCAAAAATCACATTTGTCAGTATCGCTGACTTTTAAAAAAATAAATAAGTATAGTTTCCTTTGCCCCCATTAACTTTTAGAATTTACTTTTCGTTGCCATATAATATGTATACATATTTGTGTTCAATATTAACTTTTACAATAACTACAGGTCCATACAAACACATTATTTAGGCCCTATAAACCACTGAAGGGGTAGATTTTATGGTGCGCTTCTTTCATTTCCACCATCGTGCTTTAACCTTGGATGCACCACATCTATATAAAGGGACACTGACATATACTAAGGTCCTCTAATGAGATTGAACCAGAAACCTTCAGGTGTACAGTCCAACACATCACCACACTACTATCCATTCACAGAAACGCATCTAAAGATGTCTGAACGTAAAGACTTTAACCAGGACCAGAAAAAATAAAAACAATTCTCACATAGTTTTGAACCTTGGACCCTTCTGGTTGGGTGTCGACTGATATACACCATTCGACCACCCTTCAACATTGTTGTAAATAAAAGGACATTTTTTCAACATAATAAAAACAATCACTTACGATTTTTTCATAAATAAACTAAATACAAAAAAAATATTATATTTCTTTGTAAGTTTTGAAATAAAAAGAAAAAGATGTTTCCGTAATTGTAATTATATTACCTCCACTGACGTAAACAGAACACAAAGTCCGGACACCTTCACCAATGATATTCACCTGTTTAATTAATACATTCAGTGAACACCAGACGTCAATAGTATAATTATTAACCAGAGACAGTTTCTGATCAGTGCAGTATACAACTGTAGTAGATGTGTTGAACTCCAGAGAAAAACCTTTGATTGCATCTTAAATGAAAAAAAAAAACACATTTTGCTTATTTCTATACATTTCATTTTCTTTATCGACATTCGAAATACCAATATATGACATTTATTTTAGTAGGCCTATATATATACTATATTTGTATAGTAGTATATTATAAAATGCTTTAATTAATGCAATTTAACATTATAACGGCTTTCCGAAGGATATCATTTTTCTGTATAAGTTCACGCGACTAAATTAATAACCAAAAATCACATTTGTCAGTATTGCTGACTTTGGTTATGTATGTCCAATTATGTATGTCCTGTTTAACCAGTAAATTCTTATTGAAAAAGAATAAGTTGAAATTGTAGGCCATTTTAGTCAGTTAGTTATATATGGATGCTTTATAAACAAATATAAGAAAGCATGATCAAAGAAAAATCTCCACTTACGGTTTTCTTTAAATGTTAATCTCATCCAAGTAAAGTAATTTTCAGCTTTTAATTTTGAAGAAATCTCAGTTGAATTATCTTCATTGCACGTTGAATCATTTTCATCGTTCCACCAATAATGTTCATGCGAAAGTATGTTCACTAAATAAAGAGAAAAATATAAGCATCCAAAGTTTCTGTGTTCGAAAAAAAAAGATTTACCATTTTTTAAGATAAATCTATATACTTTCAGCTAGCCGTATATCTATTCTGTGCTTCGGGGGTGTAAAATGGTAACTTAGTCTACCACTTGATCTCATTTATTTATTAAGTTCATATTTGGCACGTGTATATATTTTATATGACAATATAGGTTATTTAAATTTGTTTGTCTGGTAGAATTAAGTAGCTTATTAATTTTAGTAATGTTTATAATGAGAGAAAAGCTTCAGCTAATATTTACACAAATTATGAAAGTACAACACTAATGCATTAGACTACTAAATAGTGAAGCATTTTAATTTAGTCTTAAATAGACTAGCCAAACTTTGCTTAAATATGAAACAAACTATTTCAACTGAAATTATTTTAAATAAAAGTTGTTATTTTTTTTTATCAAACTAATGATTAGTTTAACTTAAGTATTTACTTCTTCAGCTTAGCCATAACTTATGGTTGACCGAATAGCGGTTGAAATTTTCTCTCCATCATGTGATGGTGTAAACAAATAAGCTTGAGGTAATATATAATGTTGAAGCGGACATTAATTTTAAGACACCTTTGTATAACACAAAGATTGACAACTTAGTGGATTTGTATATGTTTTATACTTTTAGGTATTTTTTTACATATCATAATACACATCTTTTTACATGTCATTATACAATAAACATTTTCATATAAAATGCACTTGGTAATAAATGAAAGCCGTCCCAATACTAATTAGATAAAACATTAATATCCAGAAAAAGGCGACAAAGAAATTAACATTTAACGGTTACAACTAGTAAATGTATTTATTTAAACAATAAAATCTAGATCTTCAGGTGAAATTAATATAAAAACTGAATAAATCCAGTAGGTAGGGTAATTTATATTTCATAAAATCTAATATATTTTTAGTATGGAACTAGCAAAGTTTTGTTTGTTATGTGTGTATCATTATGAATAAAATTGTGAGTGGATCAACATATTTAAATTAAGAAACTTACCATATTGACACTTTAGTCCAAACCAGCCACTTTCACACGGTGTGCCATTACATAATCCATCAGACAGACAGTTGTTTTTGAGACAGTGACATTTGTATTGACATGGATTACCAAACCATCCTTCGGAACATGGACTGACAACTTTGATTATTGATTATCAGTTCAAAAAATAAAAAATAAAATAAAAAAGATTAATTTTCATCCGATAGAATTCGTTGCAAATAATGTACTGGACACAAACCTATATTCAAACATCTTTATTATTTTTGAGCTTTTTCGAAAAAAAAAATGCTCTATTGTCCCCGTTTTGTTTGTCTGTCTGTCTGTCTGCCTGTCTGTCTGTCCGTCATCACCCTAGATATCAACAACCATAAGTCCTAGACCCATGATGTATATATCATTTTGTAGGTCTTGGCCTGCCTTGTGTACATCAAAAGTCCTTTTCGCGATCTGACCTCTAAGGGCCGAAAAAGGGGGCTTATTATGTACCGTTTTTTACTATATAAGCTTTATTAACAAAGGAGCGCCCTAGAACTGAGCAACCATAAGTCCTAGACCCATGATGTATATATCATTTTGTAGGTCTTGGCCTGCTATGTGTACATCAAAAGTCCATTTTGCGATCTGACCTCTGAGGGGCGTAAATCATTATTTAGTTTTGTAACATGACTTACTTCCCTTAATTTTTATAAACCCCATAATACATAACAGGGGACGGGTGGTCGTGCGGTGTAGAGCGCTCGACTGTCGACCGGAGGGTCCCGGGTTCGAATCTCAGTGAGAACTTTGGGATTTTTTCAGGTCCTGGTGAAAGTCCCCAAGTCCACCCAGCTTTAAATGGGTACCTGACTTTAAGTTGGGGGATTAAGGCGGCTGGGCGTTGTGCTAACCACATAATCCCTTCATATGCCGAGGTTATCGAAACAGATGAATTGTACACTTCATCTGCCCCGATGGCCCACTAGGGCTAAGGGAACTTTACTTTACTTTACTATAATACATAACACGAAAATGCGCTAAAATGTCCTGTGTCCAAGAGTGGAACAGGCTTAATTGCTTGTTTTTTTGTTTTTTTTTTTAAATACGAGACATCTCAAACATTGTTAACATTCGCGCGCACAGACATTACACATTAATAGTTGCATCCAGTATTTACCATTGTGAGGATAATTTAGAATTATTGGGCCAGCACTGAAGGGCTTTTTATTAGCCGTCTGTTTTTAGCTAGGGTTGCAAGCCCGACAGAACGTATATAAATATTTTCATGAAGAAACATTTCATTTGTTTCTCCTGCAGCCGCATTTCGTCATAAGGCCATAGGGGTTTTATTAGTTTGTTCTACCATATTTAAAGAAAAGACTTACATAAAAAAGATTGCTCAGTGATATATAACTATGTTATATATCTTTACCTATACATGATTTAAAAAAAAAATACCTGTTACATGAAAGCCGATAAAAAATGTAAGAAAAAAAGCTGAAGCAAAATAGGCAACGTTCATATCTGCAGATTAAAAGATAAAAATTAGACTTTGTCAAAACATTTTGGTTTTTAAATCATACGTAGGCTTTATTGTTAATCATTAAACTCCCAACAGACTATACGTTTTTCGAACATTTTCACTTCGCTGTGATATCTTTCAATTAAATTATAATAACTTTTTTTTTTATTGCCAAATTTATGTGAATCATATATAATAATACTCATTTCCAGTGTGCGTTAAATCGAAAGTAAAGAATGAATACAACAGTATTCCAGTTTAAAATACAAGCATGAAAAATCGGATCTGCCCGAAACAAAAAAATAACCTAGCCTACCGATCAAGCGTAAGGGGATATAACTCTATGCAAAGGTTTTGCAGGGTACAGCTAGTATAACTTATATCAAATTGTAGTAAAATGAAAGGTCTTTTTAACAATATATGTTTTAAAATGATATTATTATGCAAGATTTTTATTACATATAAAAACCGAATTAAATTGTGATGCGTGTGGCATATGTCTTCCGTGGTGTCTGTATGACAAATGAACTATAGCCTATGATGGAAATCAATGAAGGGCGCGGTGGTTTATTAGATCCCAGAGACAAACATTTCACTGTTGTCGAGCGTTGTGACTCTCGCGGCTGTCGACCATGAACGTTCCATCTCAACGTAATATTGAAAGTCATAGTGACATCTCCCGTTTGTCTCCCGTGCTATGGCGTAGCGATTGCCATTACAAACTTGCCAGTGGTAGGTAAGAAAAAGACAGCAAAAAAAAACTACTAAAAAAGCAAAGCAGCATATCAATAAAAGAATGATTCTTTTTTTTTCTCCCATGGTAGCTTAATCGCCATTGGTGGGAATGAATGAAGAGCAGCATAAAATCATTCCATTATTGGTTTATCGGGTTCTTTTCGATGACTATATAGCAAAGACTATTGCTAAGGACAAAGTATGTAGTAGGTATTATAAAAAAATCAAACTAGAATAAGGCAATTAATATAGTTACTATTAATTAAATAAATATTATTAATGTATGCCTTACCCGCCTATGTGGTTCACAATATGTCCCTTACAAAGTGAATTTAGATCTAGAACACATTCAATGCATTTGACTGTAAAGCTTCTAATATGGAATTTCGGTTAAATGTGTGGCTGACATTTACTAGTGGATGTAACATGTTTTCAACCAAGGAGGAAGTAAAGACATGATCGCTGAATTATAATGTAATGTTCAATGTTGAAAGTTTGGTGATAACATTCACTTTAAAAAAATGTTATCTTAATGCTACACACAAAGTTTTGAAACTATTTTAGACATGCAAATTCTATTGAACAGACTCGACTATCGTTATCTTCTATCCTGCAGTTAATGTAAACTATTTTTGAACTAGATTTTATAAAACTTTATATAGGTCTTATTTTTATTAACTTTCTTGATACCCATTAGCCTACATGTAAATATCAGCTGAAAGATTTATATTTTTTACTTGACACAGTGAGAAAAACTCTTAAGTATAATACATAATAATTTTTGACTGAAATACTTTAAAGACATTATTTATACCTTGATATGTTATTAAGGAAAGATTAATAAATAATTTGACATTAATATTATAGCATGATGAAAAAAAAATAAAAATCGAATATCATTTGAAACTTAACATGATCTACTGTCATCGATTTTTAATAAAAAATAAGCAACATTTTAAATATAATAAGATTATATAAAGGTGTTATTTAGTTAATTTAAAGGTAGTAAACTTTAAAAAGAATAATTGTGCTGACGTTGAATATATTTGAGATAATACTGTCACTTTCTTTACATGTCTTTACAACTCTTACAACGCTTTGTAAATAAACGTCTGGAATAAATAACATTTTCTAAATAATTGTATTATACACTAGTGGGTCAAAGTCTACGCCGTTTGATAATGTTCTGAATTATGTGTATGTGTGTATATATCTGCTTCTTTATGAACTGATTTTTTTTTTTTTTTGTAAACGAAGAAAAATACTATCATTTGAATTAATATGAAAATTAACAGATAAAATGACAGTGTTTTTTTTTTCCATTAGCTGATTTACGAGATGGAAAGTTATAAAACAAATAACGTAGTTGGTTCACTCTTTTCGTTAAAGCTGCGTACGTGCAGGGGAGACCGGGGCAAGATGGCTATGTTAACAATTCATGGTGTTTATTGCTTTTATTTTTAAGGATAGTAAAATTAATTTTACATTAACTTTTAGATTAACCATTTGTGGTATAAAATGTAGTGCAATTTATTTTTTCAAATAAAATTAATACAGTATAATTTGATTTTCCCCCAACCATACCAAATTTTTATCTGCCCCAGAACCTGGGGTAAGATGACTTTGGTCATTGGGCAAGATGACAACACTAAAATAAAGTTGAACAAATTTAATTTTTAATATTTTACATGGATTAACAGATGATAAATGTGTTTTTACATCCACAATGTATTACGCTTAGTTTGATACTTTGTAGCATAATGTTAAAGAATTAAGTTGTGTACAGCTAACAATACTCACGAATAAAAATGTCAATTTTCATAATTGGAATACTCCTCATGTCACCACTTTTGACATTTACAGCACTAAATCCATTCTTCTGTTGGAGGGTCAAAATATTCCTCTTCACAAACAATACAGTTTATAACCACACCGTTTGAATTTGATGCAGCTGGGCTATTTAACCTGGCTATTCTAGACTTAGGCCTGCAGGAACTTACATCTAGTTCAATTTTTTTTAACTACCTTTTTAGCTTCACGAGCTTCTTTTCTCTGTTTTTTAAAATGTTTCTGTTCCTCCTTTTGATTTTCCCTTGGTTGTAACATTTCTTTAAAGGGTGTGGCTTGTAAGATAGCTCGAGCTCAGTTTTTTTGTTTTTTCTCTGACATTGTTTTGCTTCAAGCAATGGTTTAAAATCAAGAAACTGACAGGCTCTTTTGGTTATCGGAATCATCATTGGCACTAAGTTTTGGTTCTTCTGAACGGTTTATAGTTGGTTTTCTACTTCCAGGGTCTGAGGATTAGAAATATCATTCTCACTTTCATCAAAACAATAACATGGTCGGTAGTTATTGCATCAGCAAGGTCATGTTAAAAAAAAACACAAGGGGATTATGAGGTTCGATTCCACATTCCCTAAACTGTGTCTGTGATAGTTTGTCCTAGATAAGTGACCATAAAGTTGCCACATGCTTGGCTATAGTAGATCTTCATTGGGCCGAAAAATGGCACATCCAAGGGGTGGAGGCGACGTGATGTGTGGGGCGGCAACCCAACAATGATGATGTTTTTCTCTCTCCAAACATTTTGTGGTTGTCAATAATCAACAGGGCAGGAGATTCTTTACCTAGGTTCACGTGATGATAAAAGTGCTTCAAAAAAGATAAAAAGGAGCCCTCATAGCTCCAGCCGTTATCACTGCAGTGGCCTACAGTTCCTGGTGGTGCTCTTTCTACAAGTTCAGGAAACATTCGTTTTCTGGCAAAAATCAGAAACAATCAGGTGCGTTAAATGCATTTACAGCAGTATACGTCCTTCTTTAACATTTTGCAGAGCAGAGGCCATAGATTCTTTGTTCCATTCGCCTTTGAGGATTTCTTCTTATAGTGTCTAAGCATATCTGATATATATATATATATATATATATATATATATATATATATATATATATAGTTAGTTAGTTAATTAGTTATTCAGTTAGTTAGTTATTTAGTTAGTTGGTTTAATAAATTACAAAACACGGGGCAAAATGACGATATGTTATCTTTCCCGGTATATAATCAATTTAACTCTACCTAAGATGGGGACGGGTGCACATGGGGTTTAGAGCGCTCGACTGCCGACCAAAGAGTTCTGAGTTCGAGCCGTAGAAACAATATAGTGATTTTTTCATACAAAAAAAATAATCGCGTGTAAATCGAGTGCCATATAGCAAATACTTTCGCGGATAGGGAAAGGGGTGGGCGTGGCGTGAAAGTGTTATGTTATTTTTATTTGACAGTCCGAGAGGTTTAAAAAATTGCCTTTCGTCTGTCTAGATGATTCAAAGTATACAACTATAAATACAATTATTAGAAGTAAGCTGAATAAATAGTATGTATTAGCATAAGTTATACAAGTTTGAACCATGGCAAATTATTACTTAGTTTGAAGAATAGATTTATGAAGGTAACACTAAAGACATATTTAATTTCTTCATATTTGATAAGTCAGCGGTGAACTACGCAGCAATAATGTTGACTTTGTTTGGCTACTACGTAGTAAGCTTCTACTTTTATAACATTTTAATTCCTTTTTTATATACATCGAATGTTATTATATGTAGTTCTTTGGGTTAATGTTGCTACAATGTTAGTTTCTTTTGATTTATCAGAACGAATTTTTCTTGCTTTTGGGCTACATTTGAATGTTATTTCTTACTAAATATTTCCCTAAAATGTACTTTAGACTGTAGTCAGACTTGTTAGAAACATAATAATCACACACATAAGAAAATACTATTTACTCAAATCTAAGACTAATTATCTCTTTTGTCTGGCACAACTTTTTTCTTGTTATCACTAGCTGTTTTTTTTTTTTTTTTAAATTAGCTAAAGCGATAAAGAAAATGACTACTTTATGCATACATATCGTTTCTTTTTTTTTTTCTTCATTGATATGTCAATCTATAGTGTTTTGGAGATCACAAATTCTAAAAAAGAAATGCACTAGCAATAAAGAAAACCTATAAAGTTCTATGAGCAAAGTGGATAAAATTTAATTTGAGTATCAGGTTTGAGTCACGCTAACGGTGTAACGCGAACCCCACTCTTATGCGGCTTTATGTGGGCTATCGGTAACATCAGGTTAAAGCCAAACCTGAGGCATCATTACTGTTAAATAACATTTACTGACTTACAGATTTCAATGTAAAATAACTTTACACATATAATTTTAAAAATAGAGTGTTTGAGAATTTGTGTGACCTTATCTAATATCAAACTAGTAGATCAAGTTCTACAGTTACGAGAATACGCAAGCTCGTTATCAAAGTTACATGTCTGACATGTTTGGTATCAGGTTTACTGTAAGAGCTGCCGTTGAGATACAATTTTTGATAACTGATATGTCTTTCTCATAAAGAAACGGGTTTTTTGTAATACATAACATATGCAATAACTAGGTATAGTCAAGCTTTCAGGTAGTCATTTAGAGTACCCACCCAGCGCCTCTGTGTCGCGGTGGGTGCACTTCTCAGATTACAGTGCTTGCCTGGTGTGTACGGATGTCTGATTATCGCTCTGCTGAGTGGTTGACAAGCAGCGATAATTCTATAACAACCTGGTTAAAATTTTTAATTCAATGAGTTTGTGGAAAAAATGTGTGTGAATTAGCAATTATCCAATCTCAAAAATTTAAATTATTTTTTATGTGTTTTTAACATGCACTGAGTGCCGATGCGTATGTTTTATGGGTTGTTTTTTTTTTAACACAGCAAATGATAACTGCAAATAATTTCAAATATTTATGACATTTCAGGTGTCCATATTTTCTATTACTACATAGTCAATTAGTCATCCTATATAATTAGAAGTGTATATAACAAATGTAGAAAGTAGGCATAGTTTCATCTTTTAAATATGATAATACTCGGGGAGGGGTGGGGAAAATATAGCTTGCATGTGGGCGACAAATATTTTGGCTGGGCGCGACCTTGAATCAATCTTTTAAAAGTATGTTTTTATTGAATGGTAAAGCAAAATTATTATAAACCCTTTCGATGCTAAGCACTCTAAATTTGATATCTTGCCCAGTGCTAACCTCCGAAACACAAAAACGTTCTACCTGTGCAGAGTTATTTGTTCGACCTCAGTTGACCCCAGGACACCAACGAAACGCGACGGTGTCTCTCTAGAGGAGAGAGAGAGTGGTGAGAGAGAGAGAGAGAGAGAGAGAGAGAGAGAGTGGTGAGAGAGAGAGAGAGAGAGAGAGAGAGAGAGAGAGAGAGAGAGAGAGAGAGAGAGAGAATGCTGCTCCATAGCACCTTGCCCCGTGCGGCCAAACAACCCCCCCCCCCACTACCCCTCATAATCTACTCATTGCCTACTACTCTGTGTACTGATAAACTTTGAGTTGTTATTACTTTTGTTATTATGCTAAATATGGATTAAATAAAGAGGAACATCATAGAGAATACATTAGCAGTAAAACATGTTAAATGTCATTTAATATTATTACTAATGCTAAACAAATTTTTGTAACTTTAAAAGAAAAAAAAAATGTTGGCTTGTGTTTTTCTAACATTTAAGGATTAAACTTATTAAACCGTTCTTGTAAGACACTCTAAATATTCGTGTGTAATGTGCGAACATTATTAAGTCTGTATCTGGTTGTTTTTTTTTCCTTCGTATCCTTTAAACATGGGTACATTGTTTGAAGTCAATTAATATCACATTTCAAGTCTTTATACTATAAAAAAACAACAATAAAGCTAAAGAATTTAATGCCGATAGTAAAGTTTTATTGAATTTAACCTTCTACTTAATTTGCAATTGGTATATATTAATATTAAAAAAAAAAAACATACAAGAAAAGATCATAAAAGGACATCACAAAAACGTGGATTGTAGGAAGAGGCAAAACTTGTAGAACAATTAAAATATACATTTGTTACTTATACATTTCTAAATAGTTAGATAAATTGTTCAACATAAATATAAAATATTTTGTCAAGTTAACAAGTATAAAATAAAAAAAAAATATAATTATAGTGCGAATTTTTTTTTCAATTATAACAGCAATTAGTTCATTAAAAAGCCTTAGACGATTCTGAAATCATCACCTGGCTAGCTGTTGGTTAGGTTGAAACGTGTATGCTAATAAATTTAAATCTACCTGAGAGTTATCTGGATAACATATCACTTTAAAAGTATGTAAACTGGTGTCCAGTAACATTTATTTTTTTAGGCACTTAATAAATATAAATAATAATACTACATTAAAGCAATCAACATGAAAGATAAATTGTTCTCATGTACTTCAATTCTCAGTTTTAAAAGTTTAGCTTTATCTTTTGCGTAAATACCAAAATTAATGATAATAATTTATCAAACACACACAGAGATAAAGTGTATGCTGCAATTGAAGAATAATGCCAAATAAATTGTATAAAAATATTGCATTTATAGTTGTCATCGTCATTTTCCGTTACCCCTGTATGGGGCCACCAACAACATATCTCCGGAGCCTTTTTTTACTGGCCACCCTCTAAAGCTGACTTCAAGTGTAATCCAATTTGTATATGTAAGTTATATCGTATTATATAAACATATTGATTCATAACAAAAAATGCGTGCCTTTGCTTTTACATTGTTATCAGAAATAGAATACAATTATACGTTCACTAAGCTAACAAAAAGTGAAAACAATTCCGTTCAAACATTACGAAAAAACATCTATTAAATAAAACTAATATTATACATTTATATAGTTGATTTTGCTTTAGTTGTTAGAAATATGCAATCCATTTGATCTAAATTAATTAATTTTGATTCACATTTCGTTGTATCTTTGTTGTTGCATGATGAATACATTGCCGCAGGTTATCAGGTAGCGCTGTATATATTTTGAGAATCTACAAAATCAAGAAATTAAAACCCGACTGCTACCTGCGAGTGGTAGCAACACAAAATAAGGGCTATAACCGTGTTCAACTATGACGAGCTTCTAATAAATGGGTTATCCTCCTTGTATCAATACTGCTAGGGAGACACATTCATAGGCACACATCGGTTAAACGATAATGTATTTAAGGAAGGATATGTCTGTTGAGGTGACCATGCGTTCCCTCAACGACAACACCGGTTAAGGATATGATGATGGTAATGATGATGATGACGATGATCATTGTGATAACTATGTCTGTTATTGGCATTCAAACAATGGCAACCATTTTTATGAAATGTAATAATAATAATACATTTCGAGTAATAGTATATTCCATCATATACATTTAGAGCTATCTACGGAATTTTGGAATTATAATAGCTAAACTGAAATATTCCCTTAATAATAGTAAATGTAGAACGGTAGTAAAAAAATAGGGCAAGAAAATAAAAATATTGCAATAATTGAACATAATCAAGATGTTAACATTAAGTATGTAAAATGTAGTCTATGCAGCAGAAAAAGCGTGAATATTAAATGTGTATGTTATAGACTCAAAGACATTTACTGACTTATTTACTTTACATTTCTTTCATCTATAGACACATATTATAACGATTCTACTATTATACAGTTCAAAGTGAAAACTAATGACTCCTTAAAATCTTGATCAGATCAGGAAACATTATTTTATAATGTTTGAAGTCTCTTTAAGGATAGTATATTATTTCTTGATCATGTAGACTACTAAAAGAGCCCATCTTGTAGCCCTTCTTGTAGCCCATCTTGTAGCCCATCTTGTAGCCCTTCTTGTAGCCCTTCTTTTAGCCCGTTATGATCGATGTGGAAGAACTACACAAAAGGACAGGTATTTGACTGGACAGGGATTTGAAGGGCGTGCAAAATGAAACACAGCCAAGCATCCACAGTTTTCTTTTTAAATATATGGTCAATGAAGGCATTGATCCAATACCAAACTTCAGCTGTACGCTGAATCTACTTAAAGGCAGGGTGGACGTAATGACGTAGAACACATTAAAATGTCTTAATACAGCCAACTTCAAAAAAGAGGGGGAATGGGGGGAGGGGGGAATTTTTATCTAACAGTATTTATTTTCCCCTGTACCTCTTAACTCATTAAATAGTTTACATGTTGATCATATTAAAAAAGGATTTGCAATTCAACTGTTGATTCATGTTATCAATTTGGGACAAAATTTAGTTATATCTTACCGTCATCTTTCATTTTCAAGTGAATCACCGTACCTTGGCCGGGCCATTCTGAACCTCGCTTGGGTTTCCTACGTTTTATAAAGCAGACCACACCCACACATACAACGATTAAAACAACACCGATAGCTATCCCGATGCCAATCCATTTACCAAAATCATTTGATGTGGAACCTGATATGATAGAAAAAATAATAAAAAATAACAGTAAATTCAAATTGTCCTTAAATATTACACTTTATATGAAATTGTTACAATGTTTACATCTTTAGAGTGTCGTTCACCATAAGAATACATTGTTAAGTGATCTAAAGAAAAATAACAACAGCACAACATTTAGTAATATATATATATATATATATATATATATATATATATATATATATATATATATATATGTCAACAACAACAACGGCCACTGTTCTACACAGCTGACTTAATCATCACAATTCTGCTGCTCTTACGTCACCAAGTCATTGATTTCAATAGGTCAATGTTTACGGTTCATTGATCCAAGGGAATTCCCTATTTATAGCAACCCACCGAGCTTAGGAGGAAGAGTTTAAACAATATTATTTATTTGAAAATGGAAAATTCATATTAAGAGATGAGAAAATTTGCGTTTATCAAACTAGAGTTTTTATTTTCATTAGCACTTAATATGAATTGTACAGAACGCATATCGTCAATTTAGATTTTTTCACAAAAGCTGGTATATTTGTGAATTATTCTATTGTTCTTCAATATTTACGTACTACCTTATTTAAAAAAAAGGAAAACAAATAGCACAAATGGTGGCATTCTGTTTTTCATTGCTAGAGAACGTTTGTAAATAGCACTGCCCATTCTGTATAGCACTGCCCATTCTGTATAGCACTGCCCATTCTGTATGTGTAAAGTCCCTGTAAGGATGAGATGAAATCCCTTAGATCCTATAAACCACTAATGGGACGGTTTTATGGTGCCCTTCTTTCATCCCCACCATAGCCGATAGTGCAATGGCCATGGAGGCACCACGGGAGATATATCGGGAACCTGAGACAAGACCTGAAAAATTTCCTCACCGGAGATCGAACCAGGTACCTTCAGGTCGAAAGTCGGGCGCGTTACCGCACGACCATCCGTCCCCTGTATAGCACTACCCATTCTGTATAGCACTGCCCATTCTGTTTTCCATTAGCTCCGAGAGTTGATAGTTTACCTACCTGAAGAGTAAAAGCATGACCCAGTTTTTGAATCACACATGCGTTTGTCACATTGTGGGCTGCACATCTCCGTACAATCCACTCCCCATGTGCTATTAGAACATGCTAAAAATAGAATAAGAAATGTATACATCCTGATATCTTTTATACAAGAAATCGTTTTAGCTCAAATGCCAAAAAGGTGGAAATATAATGTTGAGAAAGGTAAGTGTGACGTATTTAGAGTTCCCCGGCCTATTGGAGGACAATGTAAACCATTCTAAGTAATTTATGTCCGTTACCAGGCTGCCGATTGCATGCAGTGTATATATTTAGTATAGGCCAGAGGTCGGCAACTCGGATTTCCGCGTACCCCAAGTAGCCCGAAAGAAATAGTTAAATATCTTGCAAACATAAGTAATATTTATCCACTCATTGTTTATTGGTTAAAAGTAACTGAGAATTAATAGAACTACTTAATTGTCAATTCTTTGCTAATATAGTTTGTAGTTGATAAATTTAGGAAGCTTTTTTTCCTAGAAAATATACTACAAAGGCTTGGGAAATGTAGGTTACAGACCGTGTGGCACGCATCCGGATGCTATTTCAGGAATAGCTTCAAAGGTGTTGTGTTATATTATGTTTGTAAGCCGAGTCAACAATAAACAGTACATCTAACTCTGCTCTTTATATATATATATATATATATATATATATATATATATATATATATATATTAATATGTATATATTTCTAGATTATGTTACTATGTCTCAAAAGATAGCTTCTTTTTTTCCTAGGTAATGACTTTGGATTATGTAGCCCCTGTACATTAAACCGAATCTGTATGTTTATGTACAATATCTTCTAATTACACTCAGTTTTCAAACCTCCGCTGCCTAGCGGCACACCTTCTATGATGATAGGCTAAGGGAGTAAACCCTGAAACGATATCCGGAGCTGGAGTCCCCAAGGCGGCCAGACCTTATATTGTCAACGCCGGCAACTCCTGCGGCGCAGCTGAAGCCAAGCCGTATCGACTATGTCTTTCCCTTGGATCCCTCAGCTGTGCGGAGAGGGGGGGGGACTGATGCACGGGCAACAGCTATCTCTCCATATTACTTTGCCTAGGCTCTGTAGCTAAACTGGAGAGGACACTCCAGCTATTACTGCACAGCCATTCCCGGCGGTGCTTGTAGACTCAATTTAGATACACCATCGTCTCTCGAGACGGACGGATGCCTACGAGACACTTCACCCTAATTCGTTTTATTTAACAATATTTAAATGTAAATGATGTAAACAGAAGAAAAAAACCCAATGAGTGATTTTAAGGATATTTGTATTTAATTTTTCTAGAAACTTTACGTGAGATAAACAATAACATTCAGACATTTCATTTGCAAGTCGATCTTCAAACTCAGAATACGAACAGTTCCAGACAAATTGTGTTTATGTTATATATTTGATTAAAATACATCATTTTAAAATATTATTATAGTTAGAACTTTAGATCTATTGAAATTATCAAATTAACACTTTAAATCAAATAATGTGTTTCAATTAACAAGTTACATCAATTCACGTAAGACCAAATAACACTTTAGGTCAACTAAAAATGACAATTTGCACTTAATACCGTTACAAAAGCATGTCGATTAAGACTTTTGATCAGTTGAAAGTGAAAGTGCCAAAGTATATACAGTGAAATGTCGCTATAACGAAATTCACGGGGACTCGAAATTTGTTCGTAATACTGAAAATTTGTTACACTGAAATGGGGGGGTCCCCCCCCCACGACATTTTCTGTTTTTAATACCCACCACGAACGTCATTGAACTAGGGGCGTAACTCATTTATTTGTGCTACAGTTATTCAACATGACTTACTTCCCTTAATGTGCCCATTACGACTCTCTTACTCATATTGTCTCATTTATTAAACAATGAAATAATAAAAACAATATTTTTTTAAACTTTATTCAATTTTATTATAATAAGAAAAGGTCAAATAATACAAACATACAGAAGTCACTTGAAAAAGTCTGTTATTTTCTTCTGAACACTCCCAAGCACAAAAGATCGTTCTAAGTATTCCCCAACAACTTCACAAGAATTCATCACAGATTGTGGTACTTGACTTCGTGACAGAAGAAACTCTTGAAGACTACGTGCCATGCATGTTGCTTGTAGCAGAGTCAAACTCTGTTCATCTCCTAGAGAGAGATCTTCCTCTTCTACCTCATCATGACACTGATTTCTTTCACTTATTATGTCTGCCACAATTTCAGCAGGAGTTACTTCATTTTCAACTAACACATCATTGTCTACATTGATTTAGTCAGTAAGACTAACACTTTTTGGGACCCCTAGTTTTTCGCATAAACAAACCCAATTCTCCTCTGTTTCTGCATCATTCAATACTCCACTGTCAGTGAAGTCTAAATCACCATTCAACACTCCACCGTCAGTGATGTCTAATTCACTATGAATCACTCCAGCTTTTCTAAAGCAATTTGAAATTATCTCTTCATTAAGAGCTCTCCATGCAGCACTGAACATCTGCATTGCTTCCAAGATGTTGACATTAATGTCTCTCTTGGAAGCAATATTGCAGAGCATACGACGGATGACACGAGCTCTGTAATGCTGCTTTACTGTGTGAATTATGCCCTGATCTAAGGGCTGTAGAATTGAGGTAGTGTTTGGGGGCAAAAATAAAACTTTTACATGGTCCAAATGGCGAGGAATACAGTTGTGAGAAGGGCAATTATCTATGATGAGTAGAATTTTCCTATCTTCAGCCTTCATTCGATGTTCCAGGCACATCAACCATTCTTCAAATATCACAGATGTCATCCATGCTTTTCTGTTGTTTCTGTATTCACATGGCAGATGTTGTATTCCCTTGAAACATCTTGGTTTTCCAAACTTCCCAAAAACAAGGGGTTTCATTTTGTCTTTTCCCGTGGAATTGGTGCACAGCTAATCAGTAATTCTTTCCTTTGAGCTTTTGCCCCCAAAACACTTATTGCCTTTAAATTCTAGAGTTTTACTGGGCATAAGTTTATAAAATAATGCTGTCTCATCTGCATTATAAATATCCTCAGGGGAATATTCTTTTAAATAATTTGGCAGGGCCTCCAGTAGCCAGGTAGATGCCACTTGTTGTGGGGCATCCTTAACTTCACCATTAATAGTCTTGTGAGCAATGCCATATCTTTCTCGGAACCTGTAAAGCCAACCACTACTCCCCTTGAATTCAGAAATCCCAAGAGCAAATGCAAAGGATCGTGCTCGTTCACGTAATAGTGGTCCATTAATAGGAATGTTTTTGGCCCGTGTATCTACAAACCATGTGTAAACAGCTTTGTCCACTTCTTCGTAGTCAGCTGTTCTCATTTTATTTCGTTGTGGGCCGATGGCATCGACATCCATATTATGTTCTATTTTATTTTTCTGTTTTATAAATGTTGATAATGTTGAAGGGCTAATGCCATAGTTCTTTGTTATTTTTTTTTCTTTCCTCCCTTTTCTACTTCCAAAAGAATTTCACGTTTTACTTTTAAAGAAAACTGTTGTCGTTTCTTTGAATCCATTTCGAAAATAGAGTAATGATAACGAGCACTCTAATTAACAAAATTAACAAGATACTCTTAGATTGAAAGAAGCGAATATAAAGACAATGTGACTGTTAGTTTTGCTAAGATGTTATCTAAGTTAATTTGTCTACGTAAACTGATCAGTTATGTAACACCTCTAAGTCCAAATAGGGAAAAATACTAATATTTCCCGCGAAATCGGACTCCTAAATCACTCATTTATTCTTCACTTCCGGTACTATTAATTAAATACCGGTACCGGCAGTTTTATTAACATCTTAGCAGAATGCAGTCTTCTGTCCATCAAGTCTTTACCCCAAACTATAAGTCGCCATTTTCTAAACAATATTGTTAATAGCCATAGAGAAGAGTTGGAGAGAGAGAGAGAGGAGTTGGAGAGAGAGAGGAGTTGGAGAGAGAGAGAGAGGAGTTGGAGAGAGAGAGAGAGAAGAGTTGGAGAGAGAGAGAGAGGAGTTGGAGAGAGAGAGGAGTTGGAGAGAGAGAGAGAGGAGTTGGAGAGAGAGAGAGAGAAGAGTTGGAGAGAGAGAGAGAGAGGAGTTGGAGAGAGAGAGAGAGGAGTTGGAGAGAGAGAGGAGTTGGAGAGAGAGAGAGAGGAGTTGGAGAGAGTGAGAGAGAGGAGTTGGAGAGAGAGAGAGAGGGGTTGGAGAGAGAGAGAGAGGAGTTGGAGAGAGAGAGAGAGAAGAGTTGAGAGAGAGAGAGAGAGGAGTTGGAGAGAGAGAGAGAGAGGAGTTGGAGAGAGAGAGAGAGGAGTTGGAGAGAGAGAGAGAGAGGAGTTGGAGAGAGAGAGAGGAGTTGGAGAGAGAGAGAGAGGAGTTGGAGAGAGAGAGAGGAGTTGGAGAGAGAGAGAGAGAGGTTGGAGAAAGAGAGAGAGAGGAGTTGGAGAGAGAGAGAGGAGTTGGAGAGAGAGAGAGAGAGGAGTTGGAGAGAGAGAGAGAGAGAGGAGTTGGAGAGAGAGAGAGAGAGAGGAGTTGGAGAGAGAGAGAGAGAGAGGAGTTGGAGAGAGAGAGAGGAGTTGGAGAGAGAGAGAGGAGTTGGAGAGAGAGAGAGAGAGGAGTTGGAGAGAGAGAGAGAGAGAGGAGTTGGAGAGAGAGAGAGAGGAGTTGGAGAGAGAGAGAGAGAGGAGTTGGAGAGAGAGAGAGAGAGGAGTTGGAGAGAGAGAGAGAGAGGAGTTGGAGAGAGAGAGAGAGGAGTTGGAGAGAGAGAGAGGAGTTGGAGAGAGAGAAAGAGGAGTTGTTGAGAGAGTTAGGAGATGAGAGAGAGGAGGGGGGTTGCGTTGATTTGAAACTTTTAATTTGAGCTTCTGCGAGGTCAAAAAGATTGCCGACCGTCTGCCGAGGCGATTCAAAATATAGTACTATCAATACAATTTTAAGAAGTAAGCTGAATAAAGTGTGTGTATTAGCATAATTTATTCAAGTTACACACCTGTTTGTGTACTTGTTTAAAATTAATTTAGTTTACGGCTTATTATTTGTTCTGTCTGTGACAACTGAATTATTGTTAACACTTGATGTTATTTTAAATTAGCTAAGGCGATACAAATACCTATTTGTATTACTAAATATTATTTCCTATTAGTTTTTTTTTTGTGAAACATAATTGCGCTTTTAATTGCTATGTTAGTAAATAGTAACATATCTAGGAATTTACATATTCTAAACTAAAGAAAATATACTGTTTACAAATGGCAAGTATGCAGTTCTATGTTCCCATTGAGAAAAGCGGGAAAATATAGTTTGAATATAATGTTGAGACAACCTAAGGAGCGCGTACCCCTCTCTCTTCTTGCGGCCTTATGTGGGCTAACTTTAAACAATCAGCTAAAGCCGAATCCGATACATCTGTGTTGTTTAGCAACATTCACTGACTTAAACAAATCAATGGACAAAAATATATACAAAATAAGAATTGTGTGATTATTTTAAATGACATCAATCAAAAATTAAAGGTTAATAGCTCTATAGTATACTATTAACATACATTAAAAGCTTTTAATTCAACAGCATACACATGTCTTGTAAGGCTTGCATAAACAGTCATATTATTATCCTTCTATCACACATTTGATATTAAATATAGCGTTGCTGAGAAGTTTTGTGATCAAACTTGTAGATCAAGTTTTACAAGTATGAGAATTCTCAAGATCGTTATCAAAATGAAATATGTTTAACTTACTTGTTAGGTACTAGGTTAAGGAACAGCTGATAGGGATGTCTAACACAGAGACGAGATTTAAAATACATGAACATATACAATACTTATAGCTAGGTTTTAGTCAAGTTTTCAGGTAGCCATCCTGACAGTCGCCTAATGTACTTATTTACTTTTTGAACTTATTTAAAGCCCTAAAAGATGCATATAAATACTCTTCCTATTTCCCAAGTAAATTCAGATTTGTTAGCATAATATGATAAATAAATATAAATAAATGAGTCTCAGCAAAATAGATATTTTGTATGATAGTAGCTGATTCTATAACTTTTTTTTTTTTCAGGTGATTCTTTCAGTCGAAATTTTAAAGTCAGATGTTGGGCTGAAAATTGAAAATAAGCAAAAAAAAAAAAACGTTTCAAAAACTATTACGCCTGTATGTTGAAAAAAAATTGACTGAATGTATAAAAATATAAGAAGTAATACATTAGTTGTAAAGAAATTAAAAAAAAAAAAAACAACAACTTAATTTTCTTTTTTAAAAGAGCGTCAGTGGATTCTGATTACTCTGCTTGCCTGGTGTTTACAGAGTGTTTCGATTAAATCCCAACGTGGAAGACCGGCAGCGATCAATGTATAATAAAAACAATTATCAAAAAAAATGTTCTCCTGTGTCGATAACACAGAACAGGATAAACAAACTGGCTAAAATATTTAATCAGTCATTCACTTAATTTATGCAAAAATGTGAGGGATTTAGCATGTGTCCAATTTCGAAAAAACATTTTTTTTTGTTAAACTTGTAATGAATGTCATAACATTTCTTTTCGTTTTTTTTTTAAACAGAGAAATGATAACTGCGAATCATATTAAAACATGTATGCCCTTATCAGTTATGCATATTTTTCATTACCAAATATGCATCCTTTATGATTAGAAATAATCAGAAAAATTGTAGAAAACACCAATCAATGTCATCTTTTATTATGTAGTCTATATCTTTCTTATATATATATATATATATATATATATATATATATATATATATATATATATGAAAATATATCAAAATGGATCTTTGTTTGTGGATAGGTGGAGGAAATACTGCTTGCTCGAGGGAGGCCGATACAGCCGCCTTTTGAATGTATTTTTTTAGTCGGATGGTAAAATAAATTATTATTAATGAGCCTGCACTTTCTCTGTGTGCATATGTATGTAATGTTAACATACCCATTATAAAATGAATCTTTATTCTGAAGTAATTTATACTGGGAGGCAGGAAAGCATTTTGCATTCCTTACGACGATGTTTCTAGACACGGATCAAATAAATGATAACATAACAGATTGAAAGTCTAGTTGCGAATTTTGGTCTTTTTTTAGTCTTTAGATAAATGTTTGTCACTTTTTTCTCTTCACTCAAAAAATATAATGTAAGGACTAACTATATTGAGAGAATATATAGAGAAACGGGGGGATAGAGAGAAAGAGAGAGACAGAGAGAATGAGAGAGAGAAAGAGAGAGATAGAGAGAGAGACAGAGACAGAGAATGAGAGAGAGAGAGAGAGAAAGACAGAGAGAGACAGAGAGACAGAGAGAGACAGAGACACACACACAGAGAGGAAGAGAAATAGAGAGAGGCACACAGAGAGAGAGAGACAGAGAGAGAGAAAAATAGACAGAGAAAGAGAGAGACAGAGACAGAGAGAGAGAGAGAGAGAGAGGTTTAAACTGTACACACCTTTTTCGAAAGACACTCTGTAGCTAAATGTTCGTGTTTTGTGCGCAGTGCATTATAAAGTCTGCTTGTTTTTTCAATTGTGTATATACTTCGTATCCTGTAAATACTGATCCATTGGTCAGTGAGTGCTGCATTTTTAGCATGTATATTATAAACAGCAAAAATAAAACTAAAGAAATCAATAAAGATAGTAGAGTTTTATTGAATTCAATTCTCTACACTATTTTATTTCGCGGATCTCTATGTGGTGGGGGGGGGGGGCTGAAGCTGTGACCTGCACTATATCCACGGGTCTGTTCTCAAAGTATACGACCTTAAATCTAGTTAAATAAAGAAAATACACTTGAAACTTTTTTTTTTTGTATTTTCATTTTACCTCCACTCACGTAAAATGTACACGGTGCACTAGCATGTTAGCAAACGATATATTAATCTGTTAAATTGTTACCAGACATCACGGGACATCACCAGACATTAACATGTCACTAAACATCTGGGGATTCTATTTACCTGTCATATTTATTATTAAACAAGGAACAACTAAATACAGCGTCAGAAACTCTAGCCAAACGTGTCTGAAAAGCTCTAAAATACACACGCTACTTATAAAATACCAATAGTATGGATTATTTGCAACCCCGCCTTTTTATCTATCACTATAACATATTAATAAATGATTTACATATTTGTTATATACACTTACAACAATATTTTTTTTTACATAACTGCTCTTTAAACATCCTTAACTGATATGATTCTTTATAAACAATATAATTAGATTTTATTGCATAGGCTATATCTTTTTTTTTAACATAGTTTACATTTTTTATAATATATAATATAAGAAATACAACAAACGATATTAAAACTCACATAAATTGCATTTTTCTTTTAATAATATAAAATCTAAAAAAAAAAAAAAAAGAAAAAAAAATGAAAATCACATAAGCAAATATTGCAAAAAAGATGCAAACTGTTGTAGCAATATTGAAATATACTTTCGCTAGCTATAAATAGTTTTAAAAAAAATGTGTTTACTGGAACTGCAAATAGCTCATTAAAAAGCCATATTCGACTATATTAGTTAGGCCACATTAGGTTAACTTTTGCATATGTTGTCAGAATAGAAACATGGTTGCTGATACATTTAAAGCAATCTACATGAAAGATAACCGTAATTGTTCTAATGTATTTCAATTATCAATTTTACAAGTTTAACTTTATATTTTGGGTAAATACCAAAATTAATGATAATAATACAGCAAACACATACACACATACACAAAGTGTATACTGCAATTGAAGATTAATACCAAATAAATTGTATAAAATAATATTGCTCACATAATTTTCATCGTCATTTCCCGATACTCCTTACAACATATATCCGGAGCCTTTTTTCTAACCAACCTCTAAAGCTGACTTGTAGGTGTAAATTATATCGTATTATATATAAACATTGATTCATAGCTTAAGCAAAGTGCTATTTATAAGTGTGCAATATAACAAAAAATATCTGCCTTTACTGTTACATTGTTATCAGCAATAGAATACAGTTATAATTTCACTAAACTAACAAAAAATTATAAAAAATTCCGTGCAAACATTACGAAAAAAAAATATATTAAATACATCTAATATTATACATTTATATAGTTGATTTTGCCTTAGAAATATGCAATTAATTAATGTTGATTCACATTTCGTTGTATCTTTGCTGTTTGCTGTAGCATGATGTAGCATTGCCACAGGTTGTCAGGTAACACTAAATATATTATGAGAATCTACAAAATCAAGAAATTAAAATTCGTATTATTTGAATGATCACAATGAAAGCTAGAGACGTGTGTAATACATATATGTCAAATGAGTAAGATGGTCATGCACTAGAACAGACTAAAACGTCATTGACACACAAGTAAAATATTAGTTACCATCAAATTTGAATTGTTTAAATTTCTTTTATACGAATACAGATGTAGTTTTTAGGTCCATATATTATGAGAACCAAACGTTATTCCCCAATGGACTGTAGATGGAAGCCGTCGCAGATGGCGCCAGTGGAAAAGTTTATTTGACAATACAAAAGAATAGACAAGGCTACCAATGACTGAACTAAAGACGGCCACGCAGGATAGGCAACTATGTCGAAACTAGTTGAAAAGCCTACTGAAGCTGTCTGCTACCTGCGAGTGGTAGCATTACAAAATAAGGGCTATAACCGTGTAAAACTATGACGAGCTTCTAATAAATGGGTTATTTTCCTTGTATCAATACTTCGAGGGAGAGACATTCATAGACACGCATAGGTTAGTCGATTATGTTTTTAAGGAAGGATTCTGTCTGTTGAGGTGACCATGCGTTCTCCCAACGACAACATCGGTTAAAGATATGATGATGATAACTATGTATATTATTGTCACTTAAACAATGGCAACCATTTTTATGAAATGTAATAACGACAATATATTTCAAATAATGTTATATTTCATCATATACATTTATAGCTATCTAGGCTACGTAATTTAATAGCTAAACTGAAATACCCCCTTAATAATAGTTAACGTAGAACGGTAGTAAAAAAATAGGGCAAGAAAATAAAAATATTTAAATAATTGAACATAAGATGTTAACATTATGTATGTAAAATGTAGTCTATGCATCAGAAAAAGATTGCATATTAAATGTGTATGTTATAGACTCAAAGACATTTACTGACATATTTAGTTAACACTTTTTCATCTATAGACATATATTATCGCGATTTTTTTTGTATTATGAAAGTTAAAACCAATGACACTTTAAAATTCTGATCAGAAAAGGAAACTTTCTTTTATAATATTTGAATTCTCTTTAATGATAATAAATAATTTCTTGATAATATAGACTACACAAAAAAACCCTTCGTGTAGCCAGTTATGATCGGTATGGGAAAAGACCGAAAAAAAAAGAAAAAAAAAAAGACACAGGTATTTGACTGGACTGGGATTTGACTGGACTGGGATTTGACTGGACTGGGATTTGACTGGACTGGGATTTGACTGGACTGGGATTTGACTGGACTGGAATTTGACTGGACTGGAATTTGAAGGGCGTGCAAAATGAAACACAGCCAAGCATCCACAGTTTGCTTTTTAAGCCTCTGGTCAATGAAGGGATTGAGCCAATACCAAACTTCAGCTGTAAGCTGAATCTACTTAAAGGCTAGGTGGACGTAATGACGTAGAACACATTAAAAAGTCTTAATACAGCCAACTTCAATAAAGGGGAATGGGAGGGGGAATTTTTATCTAACAGTAGTTTTTTTCTTTTAATTCTTAACCCATTAAATAGTTTACATGTTGATCACATTAAAAAATGGATTTGCAATTCAACTGTTGATTCATGTTCTCAATTAAATTACATCTTACCGTCATCTTTCATTTTCAAGTGAATCACCGGATTGCTGGGCCATCCTGAACTTCGCTTGGGTTTCCTACGTTTTATAAAACAGACCACACCCACACATACAGCGATTAAAACAACACCGATAGCTATCCCGATGCCAATCCATTTACCAAAATCAGTTGATGTGGAACCTGATACGATAGAAGAATAAATTAAAATAAAACTTAAATCAGATTTCACAATATTCTATGGTAACTATATTTACATCTTTAGAGTGTCGATCACTATGGTAAAACTTGGTTAAGTGCTGTAAAGTAAAATACAACAGCACAGGTGTAGGTTCAATAAAAACTCAGCATCTCATATAGATACAGTATATACTTCAATAACAACAAAAGCCACTGTTCTACACTGCCGGCTTAATCACCACAACTCTGCTGCTCTTACGTCACCAAGTCTTTGATTTCAATACATTTTTAAGAGGTGCGTTGGTCTAAGGGGATTCCCTATTTATAGCAAACCACCGAACTCAGGAGGAAGATTTATAACAATATTATTTATTTTAAATGGTAAATTCATAATAATAGAAGAGAAAGTTTGCGTTTATCAAACTAGACTTGTAATTTTACATAGGCCTAATGTATACCGTCAATTTAAATTGTTTTGTTTTTTTCACGAAAACTGGCATATTAGTGAATTGTTTCATTGTTTTCCATATTTAGGTGCTACAATATTAAAAAAAGGAACATAACACAAATGGTGGTTTTAAGATCGCTACCCCCCACCATACCACAGCTACCCCCCTTATCCCCATCCCCTCTAGGGCTGTGGTCATCGGAGCGCGATCAAAGCGCTCGGGAGCTGGACACCGGTGCGACTTCCCGCCCTTGGTCACCAACCAGTAACAAAGCCCTACTTGACTCAGGTAAAGCCTCTGAGTGCGGCTTTGATGTCCGAAACGCCCCTCCCCCTATTCCCCACCCACCGTTTTCGGGGACGAGAAGTCCATCGAAACGAACGAGCGAGTTGTTTTTTTTTTTAAGTTAGTGTTGTCAGTGTTGGATCGGAGTTTTGTAGATTGAGATTGAAATAGTTGGAATTTTACGAAAAGTGCAGTCACGAGTAGCTAAAATAAAGTTCAACTAAATTTATATTGCACATCAACAAGTGTTTATTTTACGGTGTGTTTATAGAGTATCTACAAAGAGCACGTAACAGGTGGTATACTTGTATTCAATGTTAGAGAATTTTTTTTTTTTTTTAAATAGCACTGCCTATTCTGTATGGCACAGATTCTATGTTGCATTAGAGTTGATAGTTCGCCTACCTGAAGAGTAAAAGCATGACCCAGTTTTTGAATCACACTTGTGTTTGTCACATTGTGGGCTGCACATCTCACTACAATCCAATCCCCATGTGTTATTAGAGCAAGCTAAAAATAGAATAAGAAATGTATAAATTTTACTGAGGTGCAATCAGTTTTTTATATTACTTTCGTTCAAATAAACGACTTTAATCAATATATGATTATAAGTACATATATGTTCATGAACGAATATAGTCATTTTTATGTTACTTTTCATCGTTGCTATAGACTGATTGTGACGATGATATTATGTATTTGTTTTGTAAAAATTCTTCAAAATGCGATTAGTGTCTTTCAATAAGCTGTCGCGTTTAATTTAATATTTAAGATGTACTTATTTTACTAAAAATATGTTCAAGATTGTATAACTCTAATATTAGTATAATTTCATTTATTTA
>JAGDYQ010000237.1:728588-820742 GCA_021962125.1 Bulinus truncatus
GATAATGTTATTTTATTTTACTAGAAACTTGAAGTGAGTTAAACAATAAAATTAAGATATATATTTTTTTTTTTTTTTTGCAGGTCGATATTAAAACTCAGAATACGAACAAATGCATGAATTGTTGTTTATATTTTAATTTTTGTAAATACATAATAAAATTATCATTATCATATGCAAGTGTAGAATTTATATATCTCTGTAACCTTGGCATATAATGGGATTGTGTGGTTAGCAAGATTCATTTAAGTTTTCCGATTAACACGTTAAATCAATTAACGTATTCAAAATAACACTTTAAATCAATAAAAAATGAAAATTTGCACCAAAACAAAAACATTTTGATTAATACTTCAGATCAGTTGAAAATAAAAGTTCCAAACAACATAAATAAATAATAGTTCAACATGCATTATTAATTTCATTCATTAAAATAGTTATATATCAAAGTTTGTTTCGGCCTATAAACAACATTCTGGTCTCTTTAATAACTCTTTGTAACAATATTTCAAGAAAACTATTCAACTACTAAATAAATTAATTGGCTATATGTATAAAGTAATAAAAAAAAAGGTATTTTAATTTAAATTTACAGTAGTTTCTACATTGTATTAAAAACAGTTTTAAATTGACTTCTAAAAATCACAGTAAAACGTTCTTTTTATTTACAATGTTTCTTTCAAGAATCTGTCCCCAACATTAGTGTATTGATTAGAAGTTTCATTGCACAAACTTAGAACTTCAAACATTAGTTTGTACTGCTCCTGTAGAAATAAAAAAAAAATGTTTCCAATTAATTTCTCGAATCGTAATATCTGAAGTTTTACAATATTTAAAGTGACTAACGAGCGAAACTCTAACCCATTAATAAATATTTCATAAAATAACAAGTCAATATAAATAACTTTATTATCATAATCAAAAGGCATATACTAGTTATGATTTGATTTTTTTTAAATTACTACTTACCACAGATGCGATGACCTCTGGTCTAATTAATTTCATTGACCCGACAACTAGGGGAACACTCACTTTCATTTCACTGTCCATTCTTTCTAACATCATGGACAAAGAACTGGCCAGTCCACTAAACTCTGCTCCATTCCTAAAAAAGCGAAAATAAAAAATAAAAATAAAAATGATATAAGCTTGTGACATAATGACAACCCTTTTAAAGGCAAGTCATATATGTATGGAAATGTTTCTATGATTTACCGGTATACTATGTAAAATTTCTTCTTTTTTTTTTGTTTGTGAAATGATAAGCAAGTTATTACGTATTGTCATTAAGGTTGATACTAACGAACTATATGTGTTTTAACTTGGGTTTATTTCATAAGGTGACACAATTGATTGTTTATTTCTTTTTTTTTTCCCTTGCCTAATTAACTATGTAAGTGAATAGATAACATACACATTTATAATCACTATGAGAAATGTGTGTTTTTGGTGGGGAAAAAAAAGTAAATACCTAAAGAAAACTTTTTCAATAAAATTAATATAATAAATTTACATACTTAATGTGTTTTATGTATGTCAGTAAATTGTTGCAAAGTATAAGTATTTTCTGTATATTCTTTTTGCAATATAACAGTGTTAAATACTCACTTGCAGAGATACACCACCTTCCCATCAGGTGCGTAACATTTCTTGACATGTTTCACTAATGACAACCATTTGGTCGCAGTGAGATCTTTAAATGAAGCTTGCAGGCTGATGACGTCATGTCTTTCACTGTACTGTTATAGCAATTCATGTGTAAATGTAGTTAAACACTTTTATTTTTTAATTTAAAGTATGCACCTAATAACTAATCAGTGTTTTTCGACATAATAAAATTAAAAATAGAAAAAAAAACAAAAAAAAACGACTGTGTCGTCAGTATCCTAATAAAATTTAATAAAGAGATGTATTTGTCAACACAGGTAATTAGGATAAAATAGTTTGTAAAAGCAAACACGAAATAAAAAAAAACCAAACAATTGATTCTGTTTATTTCTAATAATATAAAAGAATGTACTCAACTATTTCATGTTTACATGTGACTGTCAGTCTTTGTTCATCCCACAACAAACTTGACTTACTGCGTTGTGTATCACAGGAAAGTTTAAACAACGGAGTTTCAAAATGTTTTTCTGATTGAGATGGTAGAAACTTGGCAACGGTCTGAAATAGTTTTAAAAAAAAAACATTAAAAAAAAGTTTATTGAATTGCACAAATTATATTCTTATTAATAGTCAAATTATTTAAAAATGAATTATTATTTTTTTGCAGTCGTGGTTTTAGTCTCGGTTAATATCCACCGTTTGGTTGCGCATGACCTGCAGATGGGTCACACCATAATTTAAATTTTTTAATAATTTATTGTATTTATTGTAAAATATATTCATCGTTAATACTGTTAATATATAAACACATATTTATATGAATTAGTAAAGCTTTTTTAAGCTAAGCTCTGCCAATACACTTTTGTGAACTATAAAAACAATCAAAAGCATTTAGGCTATGTACAAAAAATATATATATATATATTTCTTTCAATCCTGGTTATTTTATGACTATATCAAAGGTCCGGTACCCGGGCCGGCGAGTGACTCCTTATAATTGAGTTGCATCCCTTTCACCATCTTTACAACTTTACATAATTTGGGCACTACTCGGAATTCCCGAAGACTTTTTTTTAGCCAAGCAAGAGTTTACTCCCCTTGTGTCAGACGAATATTTTGGAATTCCCTATTCTATTTTTAAACGCGGAAGTTATACACAAGCTTGTTTGCACGCTCACCAGGTTAGAAATAAGGTATTAGATTATTTCTTTGTGAAAGTTCATGTTACATTAATTAACAAATTGCGATGTCTTCAGAGCCGTTTATTGTCATACTAACTTTATCCTTGTTGATATCATCCATCTCAAACGCTACAATGACGTTTATTTTGTACTGAGTCACTAGCCTCCAGAAGTCATCAACAGTCTTTGGCATCGGTAACTGGGTCAAGAAATATTGATCTCTCTGTTTGACTCCCTAACAAATAGGAAGGAATACAAAAGAAAAAAATTAAACTATTGGAAACAGAATATTTTCCGAAATTGTTAAGGTTAGTCAAATATTCCTACTACTTTTGGAGTTTTAGACATACATACTTTTCTCCACGGATATGAATAAATATATGTTCATCTGACAAACAGGTCGAACATTGCATGCATACTTTAGAAAACAATTTACCTGTATAATGACTGCATTTATGTAATCATCTGTTATATCGTTGGACGTGTTTAAATATGGTCTGAACCGAACATCTGGAGATAAGGTGTACCAGTATTTGTTACAAAACAAAAGTGTACATATGCTATCGTTATCATTATTGTTTTATATATGTCATTTATTTCAAACGTTCTATAAGCTGGTTTACTGAAATAATTGATTATGCGACCCTCAGATGGACACGATTCTCTTAATTTAACTATTTTATTTTTCGCCTGATAAAGGAAGTTTTTCTGCAGGTATTGTCATGGATTTTTTTTTATTACCAAATAACTGTATCATTCCCTATACTGAATATCTTACTGTATATGATGTTAAACGTCTTACGTTATAGTACAATGAACGCTAAACATTATTTACACTAGCACAAGTACTGATAAAACCGCAAATATTATTTAAATAACTGTTGAAAAGTAAACAATGGCTTAAGTCATTTGATGGTTTTATACTCATGCGTGACTTTTTCTTTTTTTTTAGATTTTAGTACTTTTATGGTCACATGAACTATTAATTATGTATGCTGCGTAAAAGTATTTATTTTAACCACAATTCATATCCAGCGATCAACTGCCAACCGGTGACCCCGGTTAGTTTTATGACAGTTATCGGGTAGTCTTGCTGTGTAGAGCGCTTGAATGTTCAAATACCCGTGGGAACCTTTGGATTTTGTGAAAGTACCCTAGTCCACCCAGCTTTTAATGGGTACCTGACTTTAAGTTGGGGAGTAAAGGCGGCATGGCGTTTTGCTAACCACACATTCACATTATATGCCAAGGTTACATAAATATATAAATTCTACACTTCTTCTTTCTTAATCAGCCATTTGGTGCCTAAGGGAACTTTACTTTATGGAATCACTTTATGAGCAGCCAGATAGAAAAATGATTCATGAAAAATTCTTAGGAAAGACATGTTTCCATTATTCTAGCAACACAATATATAACTTCGAACATAGCTTTTTTGAGCAATATGAATTAATTTATACTTAAAAAAAAATCATGTAAAATGTCCACTTTTCTTTGGCTCATACATGTGAAAATAGAAGACACTTGATAGTAAGGTATTTGTTCTACATCCTATTGTAAAGTGGGTTATATCAAAGAGATAATGTTTTCCTTATTACTTGGTGATATACTTGGGAATCTGTTTTTATCTTCCAGTGATATCTTCTGAGTATTTTGATAAACATTGTCACCATCTTCTTCATCGATTTTCTCCTCTTTATTTACAATACTACACACTGCGCATAGATTCTGTAACATAAAAAGACTTAAATAATTACTTATTAGAAATTAGATGATATTAGAATAATCAGCCATCTTAATATAAAGTTACACTATTTTCTTTAATAAAATGTTTAGCTTTTATTTGTAAAATTTGCAAACAAATTAACATAGATATATCTTTCTTAGCCAAATTATTATACATGAGCTTTACTTTAAACTCCACTTCAATCCTGTTATCTCTTCTCATTGTATTGCCTGAGTGAGGACCACGTGTCACCTCATCAACAGGTGTGTCCATACACAGTAGGGAAGCTTGAGTAACTTTGTGGAGGAACTCATATTGTGCCTGAATTTGATATAATAATGTCATATTTATAGAAAAATCATGGACTGCATCATTTTAATTGACTGCAATTCAGTTTCAACAATACGTGTATAAACGTAACACATAGGATTCTTCTGATCTAAATCACCCAATCTTATTCCTGAAATCTGCCATTTTTTAGTAAGCTTTTCATTTTCTTCCATGCACAGAATCACCAGTTGGTAAGAGGCGTAATTCCTTATATATATATATATATATATATATATATATATATATATGTATATATTATACGAAATAGAGTTACACATTTTTTCATTTATCTAGAAAAAAGTCGTTTCTTAGTAGCTGCATACAAACCCTGTTTTTACCTTCAGCTGAGTTTTGAATTATTACTATTTTACAATATTGAGGTAACTCAACACACTAATAAGATTCCTATCAAAAATTAAATTCCATCAGAACGTAATACATTTTTCTTTTACTTACGGAAGTCTGCACCATGAAGACCCTGTCTTGTCTTAACTTGGTCACCGTTTGTAAAAAGTTCATTTTACCAGTTGCCTTGGCTTGTGCCAAAATATTCAACAATGCAATAAACGTTCCCGTTCTTCCCACCCCTGCACTGTGGATACAAAAATACAATACATCGAGCTTTACGTTTTATAACACAATAATCATATAATCAATTCTTGTAAGCTTTTTACATCAAAATAGTCATGTGAGGCCAAATCTAAATTATTTGAAATTAATAATACTCAATAAATTTTAGGTTTGTTAATCAATCTTTGGTTCTTATTCTATCTTTTGATACTATCTCTTGATATTCTCTGTATAAATTTTATCCGTTCGAAAGTTGTTCTATTCTTTTAATTTTTGCTATAGCTAAAGATTATAATGGTTTTAAAAGAATCGTAGAAGATAAAGATTAATGACATCTCGTTTTGTCTATTCAACGCTTCGCTGATATCACTAAAATATAACACACATATGAACTAGTCCGTTAACACAAAGATAATTGTGGTATGGTTAGTTAAATTATACTTCTTTCTACCAGTACCGCATTTATTTAATAGTATGTATATAAAGAAAAAAAATATGTCACCAATTAATAAGGAAAAAAAAAATCGTTTTAATTGTTCTTTTTTTTTTGGGCCTTGACTCTAGTAGGTAAAATAAGGTATAGAACGGATCAGTTTGTTAGCCAAAGTATTGCGTAACTTTCAACTTTAACCATTATTTATTTGGTTTACATGGAAATACTATCCACTACTGCTCGTTTTATTTATATTAAAGCTATACATATGTTATTATCACTTTTCAATGATTGATACTTTATTTCAATTTTTTTGGTCAATTTATACGGTTAATCGATTTTGTATGCCATAGGCGCAGATGAACTGTATAATTTATCTGCTTCTGTATCCTTGGCATATAAAGGGATAGTGTGGCTAGCACAACACCAAGCCGTCTTTACTTCCCCGAGTATCGAACCCGGGACACTCATTTCGACAGTTTGCTATCCATCCCACCTTTCTTTGGGCTGGATCTTAATTTTTACAGCATATTGTATACATCCATTTACGTAATAGATCAATTAAATATTCTGATGTTAAATAGAATGTCATTTTCATTTAACAAAAATCTGTAATATTAAATAGGTAAACGATTTTCTTGGCTCACCTACAGTGGACAACGGTGATACCCGATGAATGATTGTCTGACACCGTGAAGGCAAAATCAACTAGGCTCCAGGTAGATACAGGTACACTTTTGTCAGGCCAGGCGTGGAATTGATAATGGACAAGATGATGTGTATCCTCATTTTTCTTTTTTTTTTTTAAAAAAAAGGAATATATAATGTCCGTTTATATATATATATACAGGGCCGGCTCTGGGCATAGGCGACATAGGCAGCTGCCTAGGGCGCCAAATTGCTAGGGGCGCCAAATTTTAGAAAAAAAAACTTTCAAAAAACGTTCAAGCAGAAGGGGCGGGTGTCCTAATAGATGACTGCCTAGGGCGCCGAATTGCCTGGGGACGGCTCTGTATATATATATATATATATATATATATATATATATATATATATATATATATATTACTGCTGCCACTAATTAAAACGAGTCGCCAACAAATGATCAAAACAAGAAGTTAACCCGATTGTAAATATTTCATGTTACCGTATTGTTTTTTAACGTGTATGATTTAATACTTCTGTAGTTTGTATTATGAGGAATTGATACAGCTTAAGACAAACTAGCCTAACATATTTTGTGAGTTAAACTAATAATGATCCATACGCTTCATATATTCAAGTAGGTAAATCCATAAGCTTTATATATCAATGTGGGTGAATCCATACGCTTTATATATTAAAGTGGGTGAATCCATAAGCTTTATATATTAAAGTGGGTGAATCCATACGCTTTATATATCAAAGTGGGTGAATCCATACGCTTTATATATCAAAGTGGGTGAACTTACCTTAACCCTTTTTTGGGGAGGGGTGAGGGGGGTCTAGAAGGAGATAAAATGTTGGCTAGAGACTTCATATGTTACATCATTATGTAGATTCAAACGCTCCTACGTATATTTTTTTTTATAAAAGGTTACAGTAGTCGACATGAAGTCCATTTTTTTTTAAATATGTAATATAAAGCTTTCAGTAAATATATGACCTTTTAAGCTGCCAAATATGTTAGTGAGTTACTTTTAGTCATTACCTTTATTAATTCTAATTTTCTAATGGTGTAGTCAGAATACGTCAAAGTTGTAACCAGTCGCATTTTTATATCTCCAAAATTGGTTTTCCCTTCGTCTGGCCAATATTTTTCACACTTCAACTTAATAATAAAAAGTAAAATTATAAATATGTTGAAAGCTGTGATTTTTAGGAGTAAAATTAAATAACTTTCGGCCAGAAACATTTGAAGTTAAAGCTTACTTCATTGATTAAAACATATATTACAATTTTTGTTTCTCATATCGAAATAATAACACAAACATTTCTATTATTAAATTCTTTTTATAAAAATAAATAAATCGATTAATCATATTGTATGCTGAAATGTCTATTATTGATGATTACTTATTATGACACCCGTCTGTTTAATTTTATGTGCATGTACTTGTAAAATAATAGTAAACTTACTTTTCCTTCCTCTATTAAATTTGTCAACATAACAACTGTTTCAACCTTCTGTTCCCATAGCATACGTACAAAGTCATTTAGAATTGTTAAATTTGGTCCTATACAAATAAACAATGTAAAACGTTTAATAAACTCTAATTTTAAAGGTAAACCTGAAACAATTACTTAGTCAAGTGATTCTCAGCTTAGAACGGGAAAACCGATTAGTAAATAAAAAATAATTTCAAAGTATAATAATCTCTTTAATAATAATCTAATGTATATGATCGAGATATTTTTTTCACTTACCTTGCGATGCTATATATTCAACCTTGTTGTTAAACCCCTTGAGAGATACATCGTGATTCATAAATGACATTAGCATTTTATGTTTATTTACAATGGTATATATTCTATAGTAAATTCAATTTTGGATTGTGCAACAAAATTTTTTAGGCTTTATTATTTTAGTATAGTATGTAATTATAATACTTTAAAATGCAGATACTTTAAATGTCATTTTACCTTAATATAAGAAGCATTGATATAATTGCTTTCGTTTTTACCAGGATTTATATTTAGGTTAACTCTCGAGTGGTCGTCTGGAAGTGGCAAACAAAACATTTGATGAGCAGACATTAAAAAAAATAAAAGTAAATCATATTTTAATATAAGTTGATCTTTTTCATTAAATATATCCATTTATAAAATGTTGTTACATAGTTGCTTTTTTTTATAATTTTTATGGCTAATATTCAATCAAAATTAAAGTTCTAAAAGTTATACTCTCATTCATTATTCCATAATAATAAAAAAGCTACTTTTGTGAAATGGATTATATAAGTAATAGCGAATAAATAATACATCTATGCATTATAAAATAATTTACATGTGCAAATATTTTTGTATCGATTTTTATTTTTGTTGTTGTCTTCATTAGCTACTTCCATTGATACATCGACTGGTGCGGGGATTGTCTAAACAAGAGAGAGAATTGTCTTAGGCAATTATTGGGTGCACCCATTTATAATCACATTTATTATTCTTTAGAGTATGAATTTAACTAAATTAATTTAATAAATTTAAATGGTCATTAATAGCTAGGCCTACTACATATCAATATGTAATTTAAATGAAATAAGAGAAATACGAAGTTAAAAATAAGTTTTTGAAAATTTTACTGATAAATGAGGCAAATACATTTCATATACTTTTCAAACGAACTTCAGATGTATATATTTAACTAAAATATATTCATATCATAAAATTAATTATGTCGGTAACAAGTTTTATTGTTTACAAAAAAGATGCAGGTAAAACATTTCATTACACTAAATTGGTCAGTAAAAAATTGTGTTTGGTGGCTGTTCATAAATTCATTGAAGTCATACACTTGAATAGAAGTATCTTGTTTAGCTTCGACTGTGTTGTAATACCCTCCATCTAGGCCTGACAAAGTCTCTTGAGATTCTGTGTTATAGTTATCTGAAAAAAAGGGACGTTTGATAACTTAAAATGTTTTTCTTTATTGTGTCAGATGACAAATTTAAAGGTTTAAACTAGCCAGTAGTGACTTTGTAAAATGTTAATATTGATGTAGGCGGATATTTTTTCCCAACAATGTTTTCTAGTATTCAGTACATTTCATAGAACTATTTCTAAAATATAAATGATTCTGCTTTTTTATATTTTAAACTTGAAGAACTCACCATTGTCTTTCTCCTTTTCATTTGCTGATGTTTGTTCCGAAGTGTGTTGAAACACATTATTCGTCTTTGACTGTGTTTTACTTGCGCTACCTTTGCGTCTTCTGATGAAAATATTCAACTGTTTATCTTTTATTAACATATAATTAATTAATTTACATTTTGTGTTTATTAAGTTAAAAACATGTCTAACCAACCTCCATATTATGACACCTAACACAATGAGACATATGAGAAGTACACCAGCAGCAATAGGTCCAGCTATCAAGGCTATATTTGTCTTGTCATCTTCTTTCTGCGATACTGGAACGTGATAATAAATTTGGGTAATTATATATAAAACACACACAAATTATTTTTGCTATTTTATTATACTAAAATAACACAATAATAATAAAATAGTGAAATCATGAATTATATAAGCACTAGAGAAATGTCTATATTAAAAAGTGCATAACATAATTTTAATAAATGCATTTAATTTAGTCCATGATGAAAAAAAACTTGTGTAAAAATACACTCGATGACATCATATTTTATTTTCAAGTTTAAACCTTTGTAATCATGTAACCATTTTAATCAATTAATATTATCAACTCTAAAGTTGTTGTTTTAAGCAAGACATGACACAATTAAACACTTTTAAAATGCATAAAAAACAAGGTTAAAACTTGTGTTAAGGTATATTTCATAATATGAGCATCATCACTAACATTCATATTTATCAAAATATTTCTACATTTTTTTTTGCTTCTATGCCATAAGAAGCCCTATGACCTCATATTCAAAACAGTTACAAAAAAATGTTTAACTTAAACTGTAGGTTAGTGACCGACGGAACTATTTATTGCTATTTGTAAACTTTTACCGCCTTTTAGGCAGATTTTTTTTTTTATTACAGTAACTATGCGTACATTTCAATATCCTAATACAGATGCAGATTGATTTCTTATTGTCTAGTTCACACTCTGTATATAAATGTAAGTCAATAATATAACGGATTGAGAATATATAAAGATATCATTGTTTTAATGACTGTTAAACAAATATACCTCTTGTTAAGATGCCGTTTTTTTTTCAAAATAAATGAAGATATTAAAAAAAATATATATATATATTTATTTTTAAACTGTTAAATGTGAGCGTTTTGTAGGCTCTTATTTCAATACCACTAAAATGCTTCAGTTATATATAGGCTTAATTGAAAAAAATAAAAACAGAAAAAAATACTAGTTTACACTTTTTTTTTTACTTATTTTTGGTGTATTTTAGTTAATCTAATAGCAGTGAATATTATAATATAATTTGGTAATGCATTTTGGTATTAACCTTTATCACATGTTTCCCCTAAAAATTTTGGCACACATCCTAGCAAACATCGACCAGTGATTTTATCACAAGTTGTGTTCTGACAATTTACGCTACAGGTCTGGCTGCAGTTCAGTCCCCATTGATTTATTGAACAAGCTGATAGGTTGGAAAGAAAAAAAAGATAAATTTGAAGGCAATGATAGAACTATTTATTTACCTCAGAATATACACTAAATAGATTCTGTTAATGAGAATGTTAACGTATTCTATCGGGCAATATCTAGTTTAGAATTCTTCGCAATGAAAATATTTGAATGGTAGCTTATATCAAAGAGTAAAAAAACAACATTTTATGGTACATATTTTGTTATTTTTTTTTAAAGTTTTGTTCGAGAACCATGTTGAATACAAACAATAAATGTAAGCCTCATTTATATTTTAATTAGTTGGGATAGTTTTCTGCTTTAATTAAAATAAAAAAAAAATCTCTCTATCCTACACTCTATGTATATATAAAGATGGATAGATGGATAAATATACTATGCTTTATTTATTTCATTCACTAAAACTGACGTATTTGCTAGAGTTATATATTGCATATATTTATATTCTGTCACGCAAAATGTCTAATTTTTTACTCAATCAGTACTTCATTGTTAACCAAAATGTATTAATGTAATTTTAATGTAGATAGTGTTAAATGCGTTACATTACTATAATGGCAATTCTACTTAAATAAATTTCAATTCTTACCTTTACTACATTTCGGAGGGTCACTAAAGCCCTGACAACCTTGCAGACAGTCACCATAGGCATTGTTACAGTTACCTTGGAAACATCCTGTATTACAATTGTTTCTACAGCCCAATCCCCAATAGCCGAGATCGCATTCTTGTTAAATAAAAGTAAATATTAGCACATCTTAAATTGTAAGTTTAAATTAATATTTGTTTAGATTGAGTTCAGTGACATTTTCAATAAAACTATCACTTATTTATTTTTGTTACTCTTACCATTATTCGTTTTGAAATAAAAAAAATGTAACTGCATAAATATTTAATAAAACTTCGATAGTAAAATTATCATCCGAGCAGTATTGTTTCTATTTAATAATATTTTCTCGCACATTTCATAAGCTATACATTTTATTTTACCTTTTTTGCACTGCGGTCCGGTGAATCCAGGCGAACAGCCAGACAGGCAGTTCCCATTGTTTCCATCACATGTTGTGTTCAGACAGTTAGAGCTACACGTTTGGTTGCAGTTCAAACCCCACTTGTTATATTGACAAGCTGCATACAATATAACAATGTGGGATATAAGCTAATTTAGCTTAAAAATATTTTGCATATTGTTTTATAATTTAATAAGGACAATTATTATGCTATTAATCATTGAAAAAAAAAATTAGGTGCATATGGGGGAGGGGGGGCTAGGGTCGAGATGAGAAATAAAAAAAAAAACAACTTAAAAATAGTTTGTTTTGTTCATTTAGAAAAACATATGTTTTATCGTTAAAACTTTATTTCATTCGTCGACACACTCATTTTATCCAAATGCGAAAGATTTTCGTATTAAGTGGAAGAACATATATGTTTTGACACACACATGGTTTAACCCTAAATGAGTTAATCCGCCAAGTATTCCCCCTGTCGAATGCTCTACGTTTGAACATATAATATTTGATCGATACTATTCATGATGCTATATAGACGTGATAGATCTCATAGGAAAAGCTTAGAACTCACTTACACATTTTTAATATATGTGTGTTCTAATAATATTAGCTTGAAAGTGATTGACCCTAGTGTCACAAATTGTGTGACAAAATATACATGATTGACGAGCTGCCTCCCCCCCCCCCTCGTTTGTGGACTTACCTATTCCTTTGATATTGAATGCTGCTGACATAAACGTTAAAATACAAAACACAATTAAAAATATTGTTTGTTTGTTGTTTTTTTTCCCAAGTAATATTTCAAAAGTGTTTTATTTTACTTTTCAATGTTAACACTGGTTTCCTATTATAAATTGATTTCAGGTAACTCATAAAGTAAACTACGTTAACAATTGTTTTATTCCCTTCGTATGAAAAATGACATTGCAGTCTTGAAGGTATTTTGAATGTAAAACCAAAAAAGGTTTCAGATATAAAACTGTAAAATTAGTATAGATAAAGAGATATGCCCTTAAACTAAATTTAACCTTGAGAGCAGTAAGGTGGATCACTATAACCGTTACAGCCAGATCTACATAAACCATTCGTACGGTCACAGTTGTATCCATTGCATCGTTCAGTGCAGTTGTTAGCGCAGTTCAACCCCCACAATCCAATAGTACAATCTGGTAAAAAAAAAAACAATATGTTACTCATTAAAATATTGTTGTTTTTTTTTTGTTTTTTTAGATTTCATTTATCATTGATTAGTTTAACAAAAAATGGTATTAACCTACTATTAATTCATATAAAAAAACGTTTAAAAGTATATCAAAGACTAAAGTTAATCATAACAGTGTACTATAAGTTCTGTGTCTATGGAGTTTTATTTAATTACATACGTATTACCTGCCAGAGTATTATCCGAAACGAATAATGCAAAAAAAGGTAGTCAACTTTTTAAACAAAGCGGCGCAATGCAAAAAGCTTTTACAAGCATCTTCAAACACGCTGGATGATATATATATATAGATGATATATATATATATATATATATATATATATATATATATATATATACATATATATATATATATATATATATATATACATATATATATTTATTTATTTATATATGTATATATATATATATATATACATATATAGAGCCTATATACATATATTTTCTACTGAAGTGGAAACGTGTCTATTTCTTAAATAGTTCATTCAGAATTAACGAGTTTCAATAAACGTATTCGAAACACTTTTCATTAAAGTATACTTACAAAGAAAAAAATTACAAAAAATGTAGTTTTTAATATTTCACGCTTATAATAATTTAATTCATTGATTTACACAACATTATGCATGTGATTATGTTGAATATACATCTAGTGATACGCTGAGAGAATGACATTACAGTTAGACTAGTGGAATAAAGATGAGCATAATAAGGCTAAGGTGGTATATGGAAAGAAGGTTTTGTGGACTTACTTTTTCTACAATCTGGAGGGTCATAGGCGCCTAAACAAACGTTTGGGTTACATTCCTGATCGCAGTTTAAACCTCCCTTTCCGTAAGGACACTCTGAATAATAAAAAAAGAACATTGAGAAAGTTGTGTTGTGTTTAAATTTAGTGAAACTAAAATAAACATATCTAATTATGTTGCTTATGTTTTTCTTTTAATGTTGTAGAAACAGGCATAACATGTCAGGTATGGCTCTTTTATATTCAATAAAATAATAAGTATAACTTTGAGCGTTGAACACAAAGAAAGTGCATTATGTATTTAGTATGTTGTATAAGTAAATTTTTAACATTTTTAACGGAATCTATATAAAGCAATTGGTTAGAGTAGAAATAAAATATCGAACGTTTAAGCCCCTTTTGTGTCATGTTTATGATTCAGAGTAAAAACGGCATTAAATGATTTCCTTAACTATATATTGCCTTCCCTCCAGTTTGCAAGAGACCAACGGGGCCAGGGTCTCAACGACTGTAGTAAAAAACAAAATGCAATTAGTTCGTATGATTTTGACTATTTAAGTAGAATGTAGGGCGAACCATCGATGTTCCTTGCATCATGTAAAATTTTAAATATTTAATTGCGCAACTTATCATTTTTCTGTGTGTGAAATGTTTTGACCAGAGAGTAGCTCTTTCGAAAAAAAACACTTTATTAATACAAGAAAATACATGTTTTTTTTCCAAATATATCTTTATGTTGTAAAAAAAATAATAGTGTAATTTGATACTCGTCGACACTTGAGATTAACTGGAAAACACAACAATAATGACACACATAAATACAATTTTTATTACCGATGAAAATATTATATTCGATTTTAACATATTGTACCGTTATATACATTAGACTTAATTATTTTAGCCCATAATGTGACTTCAGTAGGGACTTCGTTTGTTTACGTTATGCAGAAGTGGCGGAAGTTTTTGGAGACTTTGGCAGGACTCTTGTGTTGAACCAAAAGTCAATAAGTGCTTTGTACTCCAGTCATTTACAAAGCATTTAGGGTCACTAAAATCTTTAATCGATTGTGTGGTGAGCTGAGGGCTGCACCATTCACAATAATCACATTTATTGATTAGCATTATCCATATAAAAAGTATGTTTAAAATGCATATTATCTGATGAATATAACAACAACAAAAACAAACAGTATACGAATTTTTTTTTCTTTAATGAAGGCGGAAACAATGAACATTACATGATTTTATACACTATTCTAGATTGAAAAGACATAGCACCCATACTAATCACATTAGAAGAGATAGAATGTGAATCACAATGTAGCGCGGCTTGTTTTCTCTGACCTACCTGCAAGAGGTAAACATAGACCTCGATATTGAACATTTAATTAGTAAATAAATGCAAGGCATGTAACCCATTTATTAGTGTCGCTCTTCAAAGTAAAACACGTCTATATACGTTAATTATCATAGTTACAATTTTTTTTTAAATAAATAAAAAAGAATAATCAATTACTAAATTGGTTATTGAATTAGGCACTGTAATGGACCAAAAAACATGTGTGCGAAATTTCAAGAAAATATATCACTAAAATTGCCTTAAAAATCAATTACAAATTACTTTCTACATAAAATATACAAAGTAGTTTTGAATAGAGAAAACGGTAAGAAAAAGAAATCATCATGTATATATGATACAGAACACATTCTTAAGTTTAATTCAATCAGAAAATGAGATGAAAAGTAAAAGGTTTAAAAATGTTTTTATAATTTACCTCCGAAGATCTCAACTTCACACAACGTTAGAATATTGGTTGCAGTAATAGTTACTGTAGCAACTTTGTCACATATAACATGATTGACTGTGTATATTTTATTTGGTCTGCCTTTTCTGTCTGTGTAATTGAACAACTCTGTATTGTTTTCACCAAACGCTCTAAGTATGAAATGTTTTAGTCGAACTATATATAGCTTGTCTTGGTCGTCAGCATTATCTGTTTTTAGAAATTAAAGTTAATTATATTTTTGAAGTAAGTAGAGTATATTATATAAGTAAATAAAACATAAGTATCGCATTCTTTTATTTACATTTCATTGCGAATGTATAATGTATAAATATATATTTAATGTTTGTTATATAATATTATTTTTAATGTGTAGGTTTGTGTGGGCTACCTGTATTGCCCCTATTATACAGAACAAATTTGTTGATGATAAATTGCTTATTTAGATGCACCGTCCACGTTGGTGACGTATCTCCTGGATTTGTGTGTGTACAGCTTCCATCAGGAAAATGTCCGTCAATATTTCCATCTACAGCATTTAGAGATTTAGATTTATTTATGGTTACTTGATTGTCACTGAATGTTGATGTTTGATTTGTTGGCTGTTTCAGGGCTACATTTCGACCTAAGATTAAAAAAAAAATATCATCAACAAACACAACACCTTTATTCTCGTTTATGTACATTTATTTATTTATTTTTTATATGTATTTGATGCTTAATGCTATATTGATACAATTCCTAAAGCTGAATTGATTTTCATTTTTTATCATAAAAATTTGCTAGAATTGCACATGCAATAATATACATATAAATACGTCAATATTTGTTCTTGTCTAATCTTGAAACTTCAAAAATCAATATTTGATTAAATTTAAAAAAAAAAAATCTATAAATTAAGATGTTGTAATATTTATCTGTTAAGCAGATTTTACAGTGATAAAAACTTAAAGTTTCTGAATTAAAAAAAAATCACATTTGTCAGTATCGCTGACTTTAAAAAAAATAAATAAGTATAGTTTCCTTAGCCCCCATTAACTTTTAGAATTTACTTTTCGTTGCCATATAATATGTATACATATTTGTGTTCAATATTAACTTTTACAATAACTACAGGTCCATACAAGCACATTATTTAGGCCCTATAAACCACTGAAGGGGTAGATTTTATGGTGCGCTTCTTTCATTTCCACCATCGTGCTTTAACTTTGGATGCACCACATCTATATAAAGGGACACTGACATATACTAAGGTCCTCTAATGAGATTGAACCAGAAACCTTCAGGTGTACAGTCCAACACATCACCACACTACTATCAATTCACAGAAACTCATCTAAAGATGTCTGAACGTAAAGACTTTAACCAGGACCAGAAAAAATAAAAACAATTCTCACATAGTTTTGAACCTTGGACCCTTCTGGTTGGGTGTCGACTGATATACACCATTCGACCACCCTTCAACATTGTTGTAAATAAAAGGACATTTTTTCAACATAATAAAAACAATCACTTACGATTTTTTCATAAATAAACTAAATACAAAAAAAAAATATTATATTTCTTTGTAAGTTTTGAAATAAAAAGAAAAAGATGTTTCCGTAATTGTAATTATATTACCTCCACTGACGTAAACAGAACACAAAGTCCGGACACCTTCACCAATGATATTCACCTGTTTAATTAATACATTCAGTGAACACCAGACGTCAATAGTATAATTATTAACCAGAGACAGTTTCTGATCAGTGCAGTATACAACTGTAGTAGATGTGTTGAACTCCAGAGAAAAACCTTTGATTGCATCTTAAATGAAAAAAAAAACACATTTTGCTTGTTTCTATACATTTCATTTTCTTTATCGACATTCGAAATACCAATATATGACATTTATTTTAGTAGGCCTATATATATATTATATTTGTATAGTAGTATATTATAAAATGCTTTAATTAATGCAATTTAACATTATAACGGCTTTCCGAAGGATATTATTTTTCTGTATAAGTTCACGCGACTAAATTAATAACCAAAAATCACATTTGTCAGTATTGCTGACTTTGGTTAATTATACAATTATGTATGTCCTGTTTAATCAGTAAATTCTTATTGAAAAAGAATAAGTTGAAATTGTAGGCCATTTCAGTCAGTTAGTTATATATGGATGCTTTATAAACAAATATAAGAAAGCATGATCAAAGAAAAATCTCCACTTACGGTTTTCTTTAAATGTTAATCTCATCCAAGTAAAGTAATTTTCAGCTTTTAATTTTGAAGAAATCTCAGTTGAATTATCTTCATTGCATGTTGAATCATTTTCATCGCTCCACCAATAATGTTCATGCGAAAGTATGTTCACTAAATAAAGAGAAAAATATAACCATCCAAAGTTTCTGTGTTCGAAAAAAAACATTTACCATTTTTTAAGATAAACTTATATACTTTCAGCTGCCCGTATATCTATTCTGTGCTTCGGGGGTGTAAAATGGTAACTTAGTATACCACTTGATCTCATTTATTTATTAAGTTCATATTTGGCACGTGTATATATTTTATATGACAATATAGGTTATTTAAATTTGTTTGTCTGGTAGAATTAAGTAGCTAATTAATTTTAGTAATGTTTATAATGAGAGAAAAGCTTCAGCTAATATTTACACAAATTATGAAAGTACAACACTAATGCATTAGACTACTAAATAGTGAAGCATTTTAATTTAGTTTTAAATAGACTAGCCAAACTTTGCTTAAATATGAAACAAACTATTTCAACTGAAATTATTTTAAATAAAAGTTGTTATTTTTTTATCAAACTAATGATTATTTTAACTTAAGTATTTACTTCTTCAGCTTAGCCATAACTTATGGATGACCAAATAGCGGTTGAAATTTTCTCTCCATCATGTGATGGTGTAAACAAATAAGCTTCAGGTAATATATAATGTTGAAGCGGACATTAATTTTAAGACACCTTTGTATAACACAAAGATTGACAACTTAGTGGATTTGTATATGTTTTATACTTTTAGGTATTTTTTACATATCATAATACACATCTTTTTACATGTCATTATACGATAAACATTTTCATATAAAATGCACTTGGTAATAAATGAAAGCCGTCCCAATACTAATTAGATAAAACATTAATATCCAGAAAAAGGCGACAAAGAAATTAACATTTAACGGTTACAACTAGTAAATGTTATTATTTAAACAATAAAATCTAGATCTTCAGGTGAAATTAATATAAAAACTGAATAAATCCAGTAGGTAGGGTAATTTATATTTCATAAAATCTAATATATTTTTAGTATGGAACTAGCAAAGTTTTGTTTGTTATGTTTGTATCATTATGAATAAAATTGTGAGTGGATCAACATATTTAAATTAAGAAACTTACCATATTGACACTTTAGTCCAAACCAGCCACTTTCACACGTTGTGCCATTGCATGACCCATCAGGTAGACAAGTGTTCATGAGACAGTGACATTTGTACTCACAGAAATCGCCGAACCATCCTTCGGAACATGAACTGGCCGCTTTGTTTATTGATTATCAGTTAAAAAAATAAAAAAAAATAATTAAAATAAAAAAGATTAATTTTTATCCGGTAGAATTCGTTGCAAACAATGTACTGGACACAGACCTATATTCAAACATCTTTAACATTTTAGAGCTTTTTCGAAAAAAAAATGCTCTATTGTCCCCGTTTTGTTTGTCTGTATGTCTGTCTGTCCGTCATCACCCTATATATAAACAACCATAAGTCCTAGACCCATGATGTATATATCATTTTGTAGGTCTTGGCCTGCCATGTGTACATCAAAAGTCCATTTCGCGATCTGACCTCTAAGGGCCGAAAAAGGGGGCTTATTATGGACCGTTTTTTACTATATAAGCTTTATTAACAAAGGAGCGCCCTAGAACTCAGCAACCATAAGTCCTAGACCCATGATGTATATATCATTTTGTAGGTCTTGGCCTGCCATGTGTACATCAAAAGTCCATTTCGCGATCTGACCTCTGAGGGGCGTAACTCATTATTTAGTTTTGTAACAGTTATTCAACATGACTTACTTCCCTTACTTTTTTATAAACCCCATAATACATAACACGAAAATGCGCTAAATAGTCCTGTGTCCAAGAGTGGAACAGGCTTAATTGCTTGTTTTTTTTTTTTAAATACGAGGCATCTCAAACATTGTTAACATTCGCGCGCACAGACATTACACATTAATAATTGCATCCAGTATTTACCATTGTGAGGATAATTTAGAATTATTGGGCCAGCACTGAAGGGCTTTCTATTAGCCGTCTGTTTTTAGTTAGGGTTGCAAGCCCGACAGAACGTATATAAATATTTTCATGAAGAAACATTTCATTCGTTTCTCCTGCAGCCGCATTTCGTCATAAGGCCATAGGGGTTTTATTAGTTTGTTCTACCATATTTGAAGAAAAGACTTACATAAAAAAGATTGCTCAGTGATATATAACTATGTTATTTATCCTTACCTATACATGATTTAAAAAAAAAATACCTGTTACATGAAAGCCGATAAAAAATGTAAGAAAAAAAGCTGAAGCGAAATAGGCAACGTTCATATCTGCAGATTAAAAGATAAAAATTAGACTTTGTCAAAACATTTTTGTTTTTAAATCATACGTAGGCTTTATTGTTAATCATTAAACTCCCAACAGACTATACGTTTTTCGAACATTTTCACTTCGCTGTGATATCTTTCAATTAAATTATAATAACTTTTTTTTTATTTCCAAAGTTATGTGAATCATATACAATAATACTCATTTCCAGTGTGCGTTAAATCGAAAGTAAAGAATGAATACAATAGTATTCCAGTTTAAAATACAAGCATGAAAAATCGGATCTGCCCGAAACAAAAAATAACCTAGCCTACCGATCAAGCATAAGGGGATATAACTCTATGCAAAAGTTTTGCAGGGTACAGCTAGTATAACATATATCAAATTGTAGTAAAATGAAAGGTCTTTTTAACAATATATGTTTTAAAATGATATTAGTATGCAAGATTTTTTATTACATATAAAAACCGAATTAAATTGTGATGCGTGTGACATATGTCTTCCGTGGTGTCTCTATGACAAATGAACTGTAGCCTATGATGGAAATGAATCAAGGGCTCGGTGGTTTATTAGATCTCAGAGACAAACATTTCACTGTTATCGAGCGTTGTGACTCTCGCGGCTGTCGACCATGAAAGTTCCATCTCAACGTAATATAGAAAGTCATAGTGACATCTCCAGTTTGTCTCCCGTGCTATGGCGTAGCGATTGCCATTACAATCTTGCCAGTGGTAGGTATGAAAAAGACCGTAAAAAAAAAATTACTAAAAAAGCAAAGCGACAAATCTTTTTTTCTCCCATGGTAGCTTAATCGCCATTTGTGGGAATGAACGAAAGAGGGTTCCTTTCGATGACTATATAGCAAAGACTATCGTTAAGGACAAAGCATGTAGTAGGTATTAAAAAATCAAACTAGAATAAGGTAATTAAAATATTTAGTATTATTTAAATAAATATTATTAATGTATGCATTACCCGCCTATGTGGTTCACAATATGTCCCTTACAAAGTGAATTTAGATCTAAAACACATTCAATGCATTTGACTGTAAAACTTCTAACATGGAATTTTGGTAAAATATGTGGCTGACATTTACTAGTGGATGTAACATGTTTTCAACCAAGGAGGAAGTAAAGACATGATCACTGAATTATAATGTAATGTTGAAAGTTTGGTGATAACATTCACTTTAAAAAAATGTTATCTTAACGCTACACACAAAGTTTGAAAATATTTTAGACATGCAAACTCTATTGAATAGACTCGACTATCGTTATCTTCTATCCAACAGTTAATGTAAACTATTGTTGAACTAGATTTTATAAAACTTCATATAGGTTTTATTTTTATTAACTTTCTTGATACCCATTAGCCTACATGTAAATAGCAGCTGAAAAATGTATATTTTTAACTTGACACAGTGAGAAAAACTCATAAGGATAATACAGAATTTTTTTTTTTACTCAAATACTTTTAAGACATAATTTATACCTTGAGATGTTATTAAGGAAAGATTACTAAATAAGTTTACATTAATTTTATAGCATGATGAAAAAAAAAATTAAATCGAATATCATTTGAAACTTAACATGATCTACTGTCATCGATTTTTAATCAAAAATAAGCCACATTATAAATATAATAAGAGTATATAAAGGTGTTATTCAGCCCACTTGTCTCTCTTTTGCCTAGTTAATTTAAAGGTAGCAAACTTTAAAAAGAATATTTAAGCTGACGTTAAATATATTTGAGATAATACTGTCACTTTCATTACATGTCTTTACATCTCTTACAACGCTTTGTAAATAAACCTCTGGAGTAAATAACATTATCTAAATAATTGTGTTATACATTAGTGGGTCAATTCTACGCCTTTTGATAATGTTCTGAATTATATTTTTTTAAAGGAAATAACACTTTTCGATAACATGTATTCTAAAATTAGTACTATCAACCATTTAATATATATATATATATATATATATATATATATATATATATATATATATATATATATATATAGTGTGTGTGTGTGCGTGTGTATGTGGCTGCTACTTTGTGGACTGATTTATTTTAAAACGAACAAAAATAATATCATTTAAATTAATATGAAAATTAACAGATAAAATGAAAGTGTTTTTTTTTTTTTGTTTTTAATTACATTAGCTGATTTACTAGTTGGAAAGTTATAAAAAAATGGCGTAGTTGGTTCACTCACTTCCTTAAAGCTGCGTACGTGTAGGGAAGACCGGGGCAAGATGACTATGTTAAAAATTTATTTTGTTTATTGCTTTTATTTTTAAGGATAGTAAAATTAATTTTACATTAATTTTTAGATTAACCATTTGTGGTATAAAATATATTGCAATTTCATTTTTCAAATAAAATTAATACAGTATAATTTGATTTTCCCCCAACCATACGAAATTTTCATCTGCACCAGAACCCGGGGTAAGATGACTTTGGTCATTGGGCAAGATGACAACTTAAAAAAAAAAATTGAACAAATTTTATTTTTAATATTTTACATGGATTAACAGATGATAAATGTGTTTTTACATCCACAATGCATTACGCTTAGTTTGATACTTTGTAGCATAATGTTAAAGAATTAAGTTGTACAGCTAACAATAGTCACGAATAAAAATGTCATTTTCATAATTGGAATAGTCCTCATGCCACCACTTTTGACATTTACAGCACTAAATCCATTCTTCTGTTGGAGGGTAAAAATATTCCTCTTCACAAACAGGACAGTTTATAACCACACCATTTGAATTTGATGCAACTGGGCTGTTTGACCTGGCTATTGTAGACTTAGGCCTGCAGGAACTTACTTCTAGTTCAATTTTTTAAAACTACTTTTTTAGCTTCACGAGCTTATTTTCTCTGTTTTTTTTTATTTTTTTCTGTTCTTCCTTTTGATTTTACCTTGGTTGTAACATTTCTTTGAAAGGTGTGGCTTGTAATAATACTCGAGCTCAGTTTTTTGCTTTTTCTCACACATTGTTTTGCTTCAAGCAATGGTTTAAAATCAAGAAACTGACAGGCTCTTTTGGTTATCGGAATCGTTATTTGCACTAAGTTTTGGTTCTTCTGAACGGTTTATATTTGGTTTTCTACTTCCAGGATCTGAGGATTAGCAATATCATTCTCACTTTCATCAAAACAATAACATGGTCGGTAGTTATTGCATCAGCAAGGTCATGTTAAAAAAAAACAAGGGGATTATGAGGCTCGATTCCACAATCCCTAAACTGTGTCTGTGATAGGTTGTCCTAGATAAGTGACCATATATGGTGCCACATGCTTGGCTATAGTAGATCTTCAATGGGCCAAAAAATTGCACATCCAAGGGGTGGAGACGACATGATGTGTGGGGCGGCAACCCAACCATGATAATGTTTTTCTCTCTCCAAAAATTTTGTGGTTGTCAATAATCAACAGGGCAGGAGATTCTTTACCTAGTTTCACGTGATGATAAAAGTGCTTCAAAAAAATAAAAAAGGAGCCCTCATAGCTCCAGCCGTTATCACTGCAGTGGCCTACAGCTCCTGGTGGGGCTCCTTCTACACGTTCAGGAAGCATTCGTTTTCTGGCAAAAATCAGAAACAATCAGGTGCGTTAAATGCATTTACAGCAGTTAAGCAGCTCATACGTCCATCTTTAACATTTTGCAGAGCAGAGGCCATAGATTCTTTGTTCCATTCGCCTCTTGAGGATTTCTTCTTATAGTGTCTAAGCATATATGATATATATATATATATATATATATATATATATATATATATATATATAGTTAGTTAGTTAGTTAGTTAGTTATTCAGTTAGTTAGTTAGTTAGTTAGTTGGTTTAATAAATTACAAAACAAGGGGCAAAATGACGAGCTGTTATCTTTCCCCCTTCATATTGACCTGAACTGTCGTTTTTATTGTCCATGAAAAAAAAGACAATTATTTAACATTTGTTCATGGTAATAGGTAGTATGTGTATTAATTTATTCATAAATATGAAAGAGAAACGCCATATCTTACCTGTTTCTGCAACGGAGCTTATTTACTCATGCTTAAACGTGGTTGCGGTAAACAAACAAAGCCTCACAATCGACACATCGTTTTTACAATATTTTTTAAACGAACGGCCGATAGTTGTGTTCGGCTTATGGAAAAACTTCTTAAATTTTAACATTTCATCTTGCCTCGCTAGTCATCTTGCCCTGGTTTCCCCTACAGTCTTGGCGATCTCTTTCTAATTTTTTTTTTTTTTAAACTCAAATTAATTTTTAAGTAAATAAGGACTTTACCCAAACTGGTAATGATTAGTGCGGTATATAGTGATTATAATCATTTTGACTCTACCTAAGATGGGGACGGGTGCACATGGGGTTTAGAGCGCTCGACTGCCGACCAAAGAGTTCTGAGTTCGAATCGTAGAAACAATATAGGGATTTTTTCATACAAAAAAAAAATAATCGCTTGTAAATCGAGTGTCATATAGCAAATACTTTCGCGGATAGGGAAAGGGGTGGGCGTGGCGTGAAAGTGTTATTTTTTTTTTTTATATTTGACGGTCCGAGAGGTTTAATAAATTGCCTTCCGTCTGTCTAGACGATTCAAAGTAAACAACTATAAATGCAATTATTAGAAGTAAGCTGAATAAATAGTATGTATTAGCATAAGTTATACAAGTTTGAACCATGGCAAATTATTACTTAGTTTGAAGAATAGATTTATGAAGGTAACACTAAAGACATATTTAATTTCTTCATTTTTGATAAGTCAGCGGTGAACTACGCTGCAATAATGTTGACTTTGATTGACTACTACGTAGTAAGCTTCTACTTTTATAACATTTTAATTCCTTTTTTATATCCATCGAAAGTTATTATATGTAGTTCTTTGGGTTAATGTTGCTACAATGTTGGTTTCTTTTGATTTATCAGAACGATTTTTTCTTGCTTTTGGGCTACATTTGAATGTTATTTCTCACTAAATATTTTCTTAAATGTACTTTAGACTGTAGTCAGACTTGTTAGAAACATAATAATCACACACATAAGAAACGACTATTCACTCAAATCTAAGACTAATTATCTATTTTGCCTGGCACAATTTTTTTCTTGTTATCACTATCTGTTATTTTTTTTTTAAAATTAGCTAAAGCGATAAAGAAAATTACTACTGTATGCATAAATATCGTTTCTTTTTTTTTTCATTGATATGTCAGTCGATAGTATTTTGGATATCACAGATTCTAAAAAGAAATGCACTAGCAATAAACGAAACCTATAAAGTTCTATGAGCAAAGTGGATGAAATTTAATTTGAGTATCAGGTTTGAGACACGCTAACGGTGTAACGCGTGCCCCACTCTTATGCGTCTTTATGTGGGCTATCGTTAACATCAGGTCAAAGCCAATCCCGAGGCATCATTACTGTTAAATAACATTTACTGACTTACAGATATCAATGTAAAAAAAATAACTTAACACATATAATTTTAAAAATAGAGTTTTTGAGAATTTGTGTGACCTTATCTAATATCAAACTAGTAGATCAAGTTCTACAGTTACGAGAATACGCAAGCTCGTTATCAAAGTTACATGTCTGACATGTTTGGTATCAGGTTTAGTGTAAGAGCTGCCGTTGAGATACAATTTTTGATAACTGACATGTCTTTCTCATTCAGAAACGGGTTTTTTATAATACATAACATATGCAATAACAAGGTATAGTCAAAGCTTTCAGGTAGTCATTTAGAGTACCCACCCAGCGCCTCTGTGTCGGGGTGGGTGCACTTCTCAGATTACAGTGCTTGCCTGGTGTGTACGGGTGTTTGATAATTGCTTTGCTGAGTGGCTGACAGGCAGCGATAATTCTATAACAACCTGGCTAAAATTTTTAATTCAATGAGTTTGTGGAAAAAATGTGTGTGAATTAGCAATTATCCAATCTCAAAAAATTCAAATTATTTTTTATGTGTTTTCAACATGCACTGAGTGCCGATGCATATGTTATATTGGTGTTTTTTTTTAACACATCAAATGATAACAGCAAAAAATGTAAAATATTTATGCCATTTCAGGTGTTCATATTTTCTATTACTACATAGTCATCCAATATAATTAGAAATGTATAGAACAAATGTAGAAAGTAGACATAATTTCATCTTTTAAATATGATAATACTCGGGGAGGAGTGGGGAAAATACAGCTTGCATGCGGGCGGCAAATATTTTGGCTGGGCGCGACCTTGAATCAATCTTTTAAAAGTATGTTTTTTTTAATGGTAAAGCGAAATTATTATAAACCCTTTCGATGATAAGCATTCTAAATTTGATATCTTGCCTAGTACTAACCTCCGAAACACAAAAACTTTCTACCTGTGCAGAGTTATTTGTTCGACCTCAGTTGACCTCAGGACACCAACGAAACGCGATGGTGTCTCTCTAGAGAGAGAGAAAGAGAGAGAGAGAGAATGCTGCTCCATAGCGCCTTGCCCTGTGCGGCCAAACCTCCCCCCCCCCCACTTCCCCTCATAATCTACTCATTGCACACTACTCCGTGTACTGATAAACTTTGAGTTCTTATTACTTTTGTTCTTGTGCTAAGTATGGATTAAAAAAAGAGGAACATCACTGTGGCGTTCAGATTTTTAATATATATACATATATATAGCAGGCTCGCCAGGTAATTTAAACTTAATTACCAAATATTCACCTATAACTCACTGGTATAGGTACTAAGTATATAAATAACACAACTCGTAGGAGTGTACATCACAACACTTATTTAATGGACTATGATACAACTTTAATGAAACAGTATTTTGCAAGTCTAACTATTTAAGTCTACTCCATTCTGCGTCGACTTTATAAAGGCTGGGAGGAGTTGAAAACCGTGTGTGAGTGGGAAGGTGGGGCATCAAGCATTAAAGGGGTTAAGTTTGACAGTAGCGTTTTACATTCCTCCGCCCTATCATTCGTGGGAGGTGTGTGTGTAGGGTGGGCTAGCACTGAAGGGGTTAAGTTAGACACGTTACATTGGGGGGGGGGAGGTACGGTAAATTCTAGTCGTAACATTTCTGGGCGGTGTGTGGACAAGTTCAACCTTACGGTTGTGGGAAGGGGCGGGGAAGGTGGAGGGGTGGGGGTAATTTCTAAACGTAACAATTATAGAGAATACATTAGCAGTAAAACATGTTGAATGTCATTAAATATCAATACTAATGGTAAACAAATTTTTGTAACTTTAAAATAAAAAAAAAAATGTTTGCTTGTGTTTTTCTAACATTTAAGGATTAAACGTATTACACCGTTCTTGTAAGACACTCTAAATATTCGTGTGTAATGTGCGAACATTATTAAGCCTGTTTCTGGTTTTATTTTCCTTCGTATCCTTTCAACAAGGGTACATTGTTTGAAGTCAATATCACATTTCAAATCTTTATAATATAAAAAACAAAAAAGCTAAAGAATTTAATGCCTATAGTGAAGTTTATTGAATTTCACCTTCTACTAAATTTGCAATTGGTATATATTAATGTAAAAAAAAAAAGAAAATATCATAAAAGAACATCACATATACGTGGGTTGTAAGAAGAGGCCAAACTTGTAGAACAATTAAAATATGCATTTGTTACTTATACATTTCTAAATTGTTCAACATAAATATAAAATATTTTGTCAAGTTAACAAGTATAAAATAAAAAAAAAATATATAATTATAGTACGAATTTTTTTTTTAATTATAACAGAAAGTAGTTCATTAAAGAGCCGTAGACGATTGTGAGATCCTCACCTAGCTAGCTATGGGTTAGGTTGAAACGTGTATGCTAATAAATTTTAATCTACCTGAGAGTTATCTGGATAACATATCACTTTAAAAGTATGTAAACTGGTGTCCAGTAAAATTTATTTTTCTAGGCACTTACTAAATATAAATAATGATACTACAGTAAAGCAATCAACATGAAAGATAAATTGTTCTCATGTACTTCAATTCTCAGTTTTAAAAGTTTAGCTTTATCTTTTGCGTAAATACCAAAATTAATGATATTAATTTAGCAAACACATACAGACATAAAGTGTATGCTGCAATTGAAGAATAATGCCAAAAAAATTGTATAAAAAATATTGCTCTTATAGTTGTCATCGTCATTTTCCGTTACCCCTGTATGGGGCCACCAACAACATATCTCCGGAGCCTTTTTTTACTGGCCACCCTCTAAAGCTGACGTCAAGTGTAATCCAATTTGTATATGTAAGTTATATCGTATTATATAAACATATTGATTCATAACTTAAACATCATGCTATTTATAGGTGCGCAATATAACAAAAAATACGTGCCTTTGCTTATACATTGTTATCAGAAATAGAATACAATTATACGTTCACTAAACTAACAAAAAGTAAAAACAATTCCGTTCAAACATTACGAAAAAACATCTATTAAATAAAACTAATATTATACATTTACATAGTTGATTTGGCTTTAGTTGTTAGAAATATGCAATCCATTTGATCTAAATTAACTAATTTTGATTCACATTTCGTTGTATCTTTGTTGTTGAATGATGAATACATTGCCGCAGGTTATCAGGTAACGCTGAATATATTATGCGAATCTACAAAATCAAGAAATTAAAATCCTTATTACTAGAATTATCATAGGTAGAGACGTGGGTAATACATATATGTCAAATTAGTAAGATGGTAATGCACTACAACAAACTAAAACATCATTGACACACAAATGAAATATTATTTACCATCAAATTTGAATTGTTTAAATTTCTTTCATACGAATAAAGATGTAGTTTTTAGGTCCATATATTATGAGAACAAAAAGTTATTCCCCAATAGACTGTAGATGGAAGCCGTCGCAGATGGCGCCAGTGGAAAAAAATTGTCTGACAATACAAAAGAATAGACAAGGCTACCAATGACTGAACTAAAGACAGCCACGCAGGATAGGCAATTATGTAGAAACTAGTTGAAAAGCCTGATGAAGCTGTCTGCTACCTGCGAGTGGTAGCATTACAAAATAAGGGTTATAACCGTGTTCAACTATGACGAGCTTCTAATAAATGGGTTATTTTCCTTGTATCAATACTGCGAGGAAGAGACATTCATAGACACGCATAGGTTAGTCGATTATGTTTTTAAGGAAGGATTCTGTCTGTTGAGGTGACCATGCGTTCTCCCAACGACAACATCTACAACATCGGTTAAAGATATGATGATGATAACTATGTATATTATTGTCATTTAAACAATGGCAACCATTTTTTATGAAATCTAATAACGACAATATATTTCAAATAATGTTATACTTCATCATATACATTTATAGCTATCTAGGCTACGTAATTTAATAGCTAAACTGAAATACCCCCTTAATAATATTTAACGTAGAACTTTAGTAAAAAATAGGGCAAGAAAATAAAAATATTTAAATAATTGAACATAAGATGTTAACATTGTGTATGTAAAATGTAGTATATGCATCAGAAATAGATTGCATATTAAATGTGTATGTTATAGACTCAAAGACATTTACTGACATATTTAGTTAACACTTTTTCATCTATAGACATATATTATCGCGATTTTTTTTTTTTGTATTATGAAAGTTAAAACCAATGACACTTTAAAATCCTGATCAGATAAGGAAACTTTATTTTATAATATTTGAATTCTCTTTAATGATAATAAATAATTTCTTGATAATGTAGACTACACAAAAAAAAACCTTCGTGTAGCCAGTTATGATCGGTATGGAAGAAGACCGAAAAAAAAAGAAAAAAAAAAGACATAGGTATTTGACTGGACTGGGATTTGACTGGACTGGGATTTGACTGGACTGGGATTTGACTGGACTGGGATTTGACTGGACTGGGATTTGACTGGACTGGAATTTGAAGGGCGTGCAAAATAAAACACAGCCAAGCATCCACAGTTTACTTTTTAAGCCTCTGGTCAATGAAGGGATTGAGCCAATACCAAACTTCAGCTTTACGCTGAATCTACTTAAAGGCTGGGTGGACGTAATGACGTAGAACACATTAAAAAGTCTTATTACAGCCAACTTCAATAAAGGGGAATGGGGGGGGGGGGGATTTTTATCTAACAGTAGTTTTTTTCTTTTAATTCTTAACCCATTAAATAGTTTACATGTTGATCACATTAAAAAAGGATTTGCAATTCAACTGTTGATTCATGTTCTCAATTAAATTACATCTTACCGTCATCTTTCATTTTCAAGTGAATCACCGGATTGCTGGGCCATCCTGAACTTCGCTTGGGTTTCCTACGTTTTATAAAGCAGACCACACCCACACATACAGCGATTAAAACAACACCGATAGCTATCCCGATGCCAATCCATTTGCCAAAATCAGTTGATGCGGAACCTGATACGACAGAGGAATAAATTAAAATAAAACTTAAATCAGATTTCACAATATTCTATGGTAACTATATTTACATCTTTAGAGTGCCAACAGCACAGGCGTAGGTTCAATAAAAAATCAGCATTTCATAATATATTGATATATACTTCAATAACAACAAAAGCCACTGTTCTACACTGCCGGCTTAATCACCACAACTCTGCTGCTCTTACGTCACCAAGTCATTGATTTCAATACGTACATTTTTAAGGTGCGTTGGTCTAAAAGGAATGCCCTATTTATAGCACACCACCGAACTCAGGAGGAAGATTTATAACAATATTATCTATTTTAAATGGTAAATTCATAATAATAGAATAGAAAGTTTGCGTTTATTAAACTAGACTTGTAATTTTACTTAGGCCTAATGTATATCGTCAATTTAAACTGTTTTGTTTTTTTCACAAAAGCTGGCATATTAGTGAATTGTTCCATTGTTTTCCATATTTAGGTGCTACGATATTAAAAAAAGGAACATAACACAAATGGTGGTTTTAAGATCGCTACCCCCACCCATACCACAGCTACCCCCTTATCTCCATCCCCTCTAGGGCTGTGGTCATCGGAGCGCGATCAAAGCGCTCGGGAGCTAGACACAGGTGCGACTTCCCGCCCTTGGTCACCAACCAGCAACAAAGCCCTACTTGACTCAGGTAAAGCCTCTGAGTGCGGCTTTGATGTCCGAAACGCCCCTCCCCTTTTCCCCACCCACCGTTTTCGGGGACGAGAATTCCATCGAAACGAACGAGCGAGTTTTTTTAAGTTAGTTGTTGTCAGTGTTAGATCGGAGTTTTGACAGAGAGTTAGTTTTGTAGATTCAGAGATTGAAATAGTTGGAATTTTACTAAAAGTGCAGTCACGAGTAGCTAAAATAAAGTTCAACTAAATTTATATTGCACATCAACAAGTGTTTATTTTACTGTGTGTTTATAGAGTATCTACAAAGAGCACGAAACAGGTGGTATATTTATATTCAATGTTAGAGATTTTTTTTTTTTTTTTAAACAGCACTGCCTATTCTGTAAGGCACACATTCTATGTTGCATTAGAGTTGATAGTTTGTCTACCTGAAGAGTAAAAGCATGACCCAGTTTTTGAATCACACGTGTGTTTGACACATTGTGGGCTGCACATCTCCGTACAATCCAATCCCCATGTGTTATTAGAGCATGCTAAAAATAGAATAAGAAATGTATAAATTTTACGGAGGTGCAATCAGTTTTTTATGTTACTTTCGTTCAAAAAAACGACTTTAATCAATATATGATTATAAGTACATATATGTTCATTAACGAATATAGACATTTTTATGTTACTTTTCATCGTTGCTATAGACTGATTGTGACGATGATATTATGTATTTGTTTTGTAAAAAAATTCTTCAAAATGCGTTTAGTGTCTTTCAATAAGCTGTCGCGTTTAATTTAATATTTAAGATGTACTTGTACTTATTTTACTAAAAATATGTTCAAGATTGTATAACTCTAATATTAGTATAATTTCATTTATTTATAACTACTTAATTGTCAATTCTTTGCTAATATAGTTTGTAGTTGATAAATTTAGGAAGCTTTTTTCCTAGAAAATATACTACAAAGGCTTAAAATGTAGGTTACAGACCGTGTGGCACGCATCCGGATGCTATTTCAGGAATAGCTTCAAAGGTGTTGTGTTATATTATGTTTGTAAGCCGAGTCAACAATAAACAGTACATCTAACTCTGCTCCTTATATATATATATATATATATATATATATATATATATATATATATATTAATATGTATATATTTCTAGATTATGTTACTATGTCTCAAAAGATAGCTTCTTTTTTCCTAGGTAATGACTTTGATTATGTAGCCCCTGTACATTAAACCGAATCTGTATGTTTATGTACAATATCTTCTAATTACACTCAGTTTTCAAACTTCCAGCGCTTCCAAGGCACACCTTCTATGATGATAGGCTAAGGGAGTAAACCCTGAAACGATATCCGGAGCTGGAGTCCCCAAGGCGGCCAGACCTTATATTGTCAACGCCGGCAACTCCTGCGGCGCAGCTGAAGCTGCCGTATCGACTATGTCTTTCCCTTGGATCCCCCAGCTGCGGGAGAGGGGGACTGATGCACGGGCAACAGCTACTTCCATATTACTTGCTCTAGGCTCTGTAGCTAAATCCGGAGAGGACACTCCAGCTATTACTGCACAGCCATTCCCCGGCGGTGCTTGGTAGACTCAATTTAGATACACCATCGTCTCTCGAGACGACGGATGCCTACGAGACACTTCACCCTAATTCGTTTTATTTAACAATATTAAATGTAAATGATGTAAACAGAAGAAAAAACCCAATGAGTGATTTTAAGGATATTTAGCTTAATTTTTCTAGAAACTTTTACGTGAGATAAACAATAACATTCAGACATTTCATTTGCAAGTCGATCTTCAAACTCAGAATACGAACAGTTCCACAAATTGTGTTTATGTTATATATTTGATTAAAATACATCATTTTAAAATATTATTATAGTTAGAACTTTAGATCTATTGAAATTATCAAATTAACACTTTAAATCAAATAATGTGTTTCAATTAACAAGTTACATCAATTCACGTAAGACCAAATAACACTTTAGGTCAACTAAAAATGACAATTTGCACTTAATACCGTTACAAAAGCATGTCGATTAAGACTTTTGATCAGTTGAAAGTGAAAGTGCCAAAGCATATACAGTGAAATGTCGCTATAACGAAATTCACGGGGACTGAAATTCTGTTCGTAATACTGAAAATTTGTTACACTGAAATGTAGTCCCCCCCCACGACATTTTCTGTTTTTAATACCACCACGAACGTCATTGAACTAGGGCGTAACTCATTTATTTGTGCTACAGTTATTCAACATGACTTACTCTTAATGTGCCCATTACGACTCTCTTACTCATATTGTCTCATTTATTAAACAATGAAATAATAAAAACAATATTTTTTAAACTTTTTATTCAATTTTATTATAATAAGAAAAGTTATTAATAATACAAACATACAGAAGTCACTTGAAAAAAGTCTGCATTTTCTTCTGAACACTCCCAAGCACAAAAGATCGTTCTAAATATTCCCCAACAACTTCACAAGAATTCATCAAGAGATTGTGGTACTTGACTTCGTGACAGAAGAAACTCTGAAGACTACGTGCCATGCATGTTGCTTGTAGCAGAGTCAAACTCTGTTCATCTCCTAGAGAGAGATCTTCCTCTTCTACCTCATCATGACACTGATTTCTTTCACTTATTGTCTGCCACAATTTCAGCAGGAGTTACTTCATTTTCAACTAACACATCATTGTTCACATTGATTTAGTCAGTAAGACCTAACACTTTTGGGACCCCTAGTTTTTCGCATAAACAAACCCAATTCTCCTCTGTTTCTGCATCATCTAATACTCCACTGTCAGTGAAGTCTAAATTCACCATTCAACACTCCACCGTCAGTATTCAATTCACTATGAATCACCTGTTTTCTAAAGCAATTTGAAATTATCTCCTTCATTAAGAGCTCTCCATGCAGCACTGAACATGTCTGCATTGCTTCCAAGATGTTGACATTAATGTCTCTCTTGGAAGCAATATTGCAGAGCATACGACGGATGACACGAGCTCTGTAATGCTGCTTTACTGTGTGAATTATGCCCTGATCTAAGGGCTGTAGAATTGAGGTAGTGTTTGGGGGCAAAATAAAACTTTATACATTCAAATGGCGAGGAATACAGTTGCAGAAGGGCAATTATCTATGATGAGTAGAATTTTCCCGTCTTCAGCCTTCTCTGTCTGATGTTCCAGGCACATCAACCATTCTCTTCAAATATCACAGATGTCATCCATGCTTTTCTGTTGTTTCTGTATTCACATGGTAGATGTTGTATTCCCTGATCTTGGTTTTCCAAACTTCCCAAAAACAAGGGGTTTCATTTTGTCTTTCCTTGTGGAATTGGTGCACAGCTAATCAGTAATTCTTTCCTTTGAGCTTTGCCCCAAACACTTATTGCCTTTAAATTCTAGAGTTTTATCAGCATAAGTTTATAAAATAATGCTGTCTCTATCTGCATTATAAATATCCTCAGGGGAAGTCTTTTAAATAATTTTGAGAAAATTTCCTAGTAGCCAGGTAGATGCCACTTGTTGTGGGGCATCCTTAACTTCACCATTAATAGTCTTGTGAGCAATGCCATATCTTTCTCGAACCTGTAAAGCCAACCACTACTCCCCTGAATTCAGAAATCCCAAGAGCAATGCAAGCAGATCGTGCTCGTTCACGTAATAGTGGTCCATTAATAGGAATGTTTTTGGCCCGTGTATCTACAAACCATGTGTAAACAGCTTTGTCCACTTCTTCGTAGTCAGCTGTTCTCATTTTATTTCGTTGTGGGCCGATGGCATCGACATCCATATTATGTTCTATTTTATTTTTCTGTTTTATAAATGTTGATAATGTTGAAGGGCTAATGCTATAGTTCTTTGTTATTTTTTTTCTTCCTCCCTTTTCTACTTCCAAAAGAATTTCACGTTTTACTTTAAAGAAAACTGTTGTCGTTTTGAATCCATTTCGAAAAATAGAGTAAGCGATAACGAGCACTCTAATTTACAAATTAACAAGATACTATTAGATTGAAAGAAGCGAATATAAAGACGAATATAAAGACAAACGTGACTGTTAGTTTTGCTAAGATGTTATCTAAGTTAATTTGTTCACGTAAACTGATCAGTTATAAACACCTCTAAGTCCAAATAGGAAAATACTAATATTTCCGCGAAATCGGACTCCTAAATCACTCATTTATTCTTCACTTCCGGTACTAATTAAATACCGGTACCGGCAGTTTTATTAACATCTTAGCAGAATGCAGTCTTCTGTCCATCAAGCTCCTACCCCAAACTATAAGTCGCCATTTTCTAAACAATATTGTTAATAGCCATAGAGAAGAGTTGGAGAGAGAGAGAGAGGAGTTGGAGAGAGAGAGAGGAGTTGGAGAGAGAGAGAGGAGTTGGAGAGAGAGAGAGAGAAGAGTTGGAGAGAGAGAGAGAGGAGTTGGAGAGAGAGAGGAGTTGGAGAGAGGAGAGAGAGGAGTTGGAGAGAGAGAGAGAGAAGAGAGTTGGAGAGAGAGAGAGAGAGGAGTTGGAGAGAGAGAGAGAGAGGAGTTGGAGAGAGAGAGGAGTTGGAGAGAGAGAGAGAGGAGTTGGAGAGAGTGAGAGAGAGAGGGAGTTGGAGAGAGAGAGAGAGGGGGTTGGAGAGAGAGAGAGGAGTTGAGAGAGAGAGAGAGAAGAGTTGAGAGAGAGAGAGAGAGAGGATGGAGAGAGAGAGAGAGAGAGAGGAGTTGAGAGAGAGAGAGAGGAGTTGAGAGAGAGAGAGAGAGAGGAGTTGGAGAGAGAGAGAGGAGTTGAGAGAGAGAGAGAGAGAGATGGAGAGAGAGAGAGAGTTGGAGAGAGAGAGAGAGAGGTTGGAGAAAGAGAGAGAGAGTGAGTTGAGAGAGAGAGAGGAGTTGAGAGAGAGAGAGAGAGGAGTTGGAGAGAGAGAGAGAGAGGAGTTGGAGAGAGAGAGAGAGAGAGGAGTTGGAGAGAGAGAGAGAGAGAGGAGTTGGAGAGAGAGAGAGGAGTTGGAGAGAGAGAGAGAGGAGTTGGAGAGAGAGAGAGAGGAGTTGAGAGAGAGAGAGAGAGAGAGGAGTTGAGAGAGAGAGAGAGGAGTTGGAGAGAGAGAGAGAGAGGAGTTGGAGAGAGAGAGAGAGAGGAGTTGGAGAGAGAGAGAGAGAGGAGTTGGAGAGAGAGAGAGAGGAGTTGGAGAGAGAGAGAGAGGGAGTTGGAGAGAGAGAAAGAGGAGTTGTTGAGAGTTAGGAGATGAGAGAGAGGAGGGGGGTTGCGTTGATTTGAAACTTTTAATTTGAGCTTCTGCGAGGTCAAAAAGATTGCCGACCGTCTGCCGAGGCGATTCAAAATATAGTACTATCAATACAATTTTAAGAAGTAAGCTGAATAAAGTGTGTGTGTATTAGCATAATTTATCTGCTACACACCTGTTTGTGTACTTGTTTAAAATTAATTTAGTTTACGGCTTATTATTTGTTCTGTCTGTGACAACTGAATTATTGTTAACACTTGATGTTATTTTAAATTAGCTAAGGCGATACAAATACCTATTTGTATTACTAAATATTATTTCCTATTAGTTTTTTTTTGTGAAACATAATTGCGCTTTTAATTGCTATGTTAGCAAATAGTACATCTAGGAATTTACATATTCTAAACTAAAGAAAATATACTGTTTACAAATGGCAAGTATGCAGTTCTATGTTCCCATTGAGAAAAGCGGGAAAATATAGTTTGAATATAATGTTGAGACAACTCAAGGAGCGCGTACCCTCTCTTCTCTTGCGGCCTTATGTGGGCTAACTTTAAACAATCAGCTAAAGCCGAATCCGATACATCTGTGTTGTTTAGCAACATTCACTGACTTAAACAAATCAATGGACAAAAATATATACAAAATAAGAATTGTGTGATTATTTTAAATGACATCAATCAAAAATTAAAGGTTAATAGCTCTATAGTATACTATTAACATACATTAAAAGCTTTTAATTCAACAGCATACACATGTCTTGAAGGTTTGCATAAACAGTCATATTATTATCCTTCTATCACACATTTGATATTAAATATAGCGTTGCTGAGAAGTTTTGTGATCAAACTTGTAGATCAAGTTTTACAAGTATGAGAATTCTCAAGATCGTTAATAAAATGAAATATGTTTAACTTACTTGTTAGGTACTAGGTTAAGGAACAGCTGATAGGGATGTCTAACACAGAGACGAGATTTAAAATACATGAACATATTAAATACTTATAGCTAGGTTTTAGTCAAGTTTTCAGGTAGCCATCCTGACAGTCGCCTAATGTACTTATTTACTTTTTGAACTTATTTAAAGCCCTAAAGATGCATATAAATACTCTTCCTATTTCCCAAGTAAATTCAGATTTGTTAGCATAATATGATAAATAAATATAAATAAATGAGTCTCAGCAAATAGATATTTTGTATGATAGTAGCTGATTCTATAACTTTTTTTTTTTTTTTTCAGGTGATTCTTTCAGTCGAAATTTTAAAGTCAGATGTTGGGCTGAAAATTGAAAGGGCAAAAAAAAAAACGTTTCAAAAACTATTACGCCTGTATGTTGAAAAAAAATTGACTGAATGTATAATAAAATATAAGAAGTAATACATTAGTTGTAAAGAAATTAAAAAAAAAAAAAAACAACAACTTATTTCTTTTTTTAAAAGAGCGTCAGTGGATTCTGATTACTCTGCTTGCCTGGTGTTTACAGAGTGTTTCGATTAAATCCCAACGTGGAAGACCGGCAGCGATCAATGTATAATAAAAACAATTATCAAAAAAATGTTCTCCTGTGTCGATAACACAGAACAGGATAAACAAAACTGGCTAAAATATTTAATCAGTCATTCTACAATTTAATTTATGCAAAAATGTGAGTGGATTTAGCATGTGTCCAATTTCGAAAAAAACATTTTTTGTTAAACTTGTGTTTGACGTCATAACATTCTTCGTTTTTTTTTAAACAGAGAAATGATAACTGCGAATCATATTAAAACATGTATGTTCTTATCAGTTATGCATATTTTTCATTACCAAATATGCATCCTTTATGATTAGAAATAATCAGAAAAATTGTAGAAAACACCAATCAATGTCATCTTTTATTATGTAGTCTATATCTTTCATATATATATATATATATATATATATATATATATATATATATATATATGAAAATATATCAAAATGATCTTTGTTTGTGGATAGGTGGAGGAAATACTGCTTGCTCGAGGGAGGCCGATACAGCTGCCTTTTGAATGTATTTTTTTAGTCGGATGGTAAAATAAATTATTATTAATGAGCCTGCACTTTCTCTGTGTGCATATGTATGTAATGTTAACATACCCATTATAAAATGAATCTTTATTCTGAAGTAATTTATACTGGAGGCAGGAAAGCATTTGCATTCCTTACGACGATGTTTCTAGACACGATCAAATAAATGATAACATAACAGATTGAAAGTCTAGTTGCGAATTTTGGTCTTTTTTTAGTCTTTAGATAAATGTTTGTCACTTTTTTCTCTTCACTCAAAAAATATAATGTAAGGACTAACTATATTGAGAGAATATATAGAGAAACGTGGGGGATAGAGAGAAAGAGAGAGACAGAGAGAATGAGAGAGAGAAAGAGAGAGATAGAGAGAGAGACAGAGACAGAGAATGAGAGAGAGAGAGAGAGAAAGACAGAGAGAGACAGAGAGACAGAGAGAGACAGAGACACACACACAGAGAGGAAGAGAAATAGAGAGAGGCACACAGAGAGAGAGAGACAGAGAGAGAGAGAAAAAATAGACAGAGAAAGAGAGAGACAGAGAGACAGAGAGAGAGAGAGAGAGAGAGAGGTTTAAACTGTACACACCTTTTTCGAAAGACACTCTGTAGCTAAATGTTCGTGTTTTGTGCGCAGTGCATTATAAAGTCTGCTTGTTTTTTCAATTGTGTATATACTTCGTATCCTTAAAATACTCGATCCATTGGTCAGTGAGTGCTGCATTTTTAGCATGTATATTATAAACAGCAAAAATAAACTAAAGAAATCAATAAAGATAGTAGAGTTTTATTGAATTCAATTCTCTACACTATTTTATTTCGCGGATCTCTATGTGGTGGGGGCTGAAGCTAAAATCTGCACTATATCCACGGGTCTGTTCTCAAAGTACGACCTTAAATCTAGTTAAATAAAGAAAATACACTTGAAACTTTTTTTTTTGTATTTTCATTTTACCTCCACTCACGTAAAATGTACACGGTGCACTAGCATGTTAGCAAACGATATATTAATCTGTTAAATTGTTACCAGACATCACGGGACATCACCAGACATTAACATGTCACTAAACATCTGGGGATTCTATTTACCTGTCATATTTATTATTAAACAAGGAACAACTAAATACAGCGTCAGAAACTCTAGCCAAACGTGTCTGAAAAGCTCTTAAAATACACACGCTACTTATAAAATACCAATAGTATGGATTATTTGCAACCCCGCCTTTATCTATCACTATAACATATTAATAAATGATTTACATATTTGTTATATACACTTACAACAATATTTTTTTACATAACTGCTCTTTAAACATCCTAACTGATAAGGATTCTTTATAAACAATATAATTAGATTTTATTGCATAGGCTATATCTTTTTTTTTAACATAGTTTACATTTTTTATAATATATAATATAAGAAATACAACAAACGATATTAAAACTCACATAAATTGCATTTTTCTTTAATAATATAAAAAATCTAAAAAAAAAAAAAAAAGAAAAAAAAAAATGAAAATCACATAAGCAAATATTAAAAGATGCAAACTGTTGTAGCAATATTTTTCGAAATATACTTTCGCTAGCTATAAATAGTTTTAAAAATGTGTTTACTGGAACTGCAAATAGCTCATTAAAAAGCCATATTCGACTATATTAGTTAGGCCACATTAGGTTAATCTGCATATGTTGTCAGAATAGAAACATGGTTGTTGATACATTTAAAGCAATCTACATGAAAGATAACCGTAATTGTTCTAATGTATTTCCAATTATCAATTTTACAAGTTTAACTTTATATTTTGGGTAAATACCAAAATTAATGATAATAATACAGCAAACACATACACACATACACAAAGTGTATACTGCAATTGAAGATTAATACCAAATAAATTGTATAAAATAATATTGCTCACATACTTTATCGTCATTTCCCCGGATTCCCACAACATATATCCGGAGCCTTTTTTCTAACCAACCTCTAAAGCTGACTTGTAGGTGGTAAATTATATCGTATTATATATAAACATTGATCTATAGCTTAAGCAAAGTGCTATTTATAAGTGTGCAATATAACAAAAAATATCTGCCTTTACTGTTACATTAAGTTATCAGCAATAGAATACAGTTATAATTTCACTAAACTAACAAAAAATTATAAAAAATTCCGTGCAAACATTACGAAAAAAATATATTAAATACATCTTTATAATATTATACTTTATAAAGGGGATTTTGCCTGAGGGGCTATGCAAATTAATTAATGTTGATTCACATTTCGTTGTATCTTTAAGGTTTGCTGTAGCATGATGTAGCATTGCCACAGGTTGTCAGGTAACACTAAATATATTATGAGAATTACAAAAATCAAGAAATTAAAATTCGTATTATTTGAATGATCACAATGAAAGCTAGAGACGTGTGTAATACATATATGTCAAATGAGTAAGATGGTCATGCACTAGAACAGACTAAAAACGTCATTGACACACAAGTAAAATATTAGTTACCATCAAATTTGAATTGTTTAAATTTCTTTTATATGAATACAGATGTAAGTTTTTAGGTCCATATCGTATGAGAACTAAACGTTATTCCCCAATGGAATCAGGAAGATGGAAGCCGTCGCAGATGGCGCCAGTGGAAAAAGCGAAACAGCTTGACAATACAAAAGAATAGACAAGGCTACCAATGACTGAAAACCAAAGACGGCCACGCAGGATAGGCAACTATGTCGAAACCAGAATGAAAGTAAGCCTACTGAAGCTGTCTGCTACCTGCGAGTGGTAGCATTACAAAATAAGGGCTATAACCGTGTAAAACTATGACGAGCTTCTAATAAATGGGTTATTTTCCTTGTGTATCAATACTTCGAGGGGGAGACATTCATAGACACGCATAGCTTGGTCGATTATGTTTTTAAGGAAGGATTCTGTCTGTTGAGGACCATGCGTTCTCCCAACGACAACATCGGTTAAAGATATGATGATGATAACTATGTATATTATTGTCACTTTAAACAATGGCAAACTATTTTTATGAAATGTAATGTCTACAATATATTTCAAATAATGTTATATTTCATCATATACATTTATAGCTATCTAGGCTACGTAATTTAATAGCTAAACTGAAATACCCCCTTAATAATAGTTAACGTAGAACGGTAGTAAAAAAATAGGGCAAGAAAATAAAAATATTTAAATAATTGAACATAAGATGTTAACATTATGTATGTAAATGTAGTCTATGCATCAGAAAAAAGATTGCATATCCAATGTGTATGTTATAGACTCAAAGACATTTACTGACATATTTAGTTAACACTTTTTCATCTATAGACATATATTATCGCGATTTTTTTTGTATTGCGAAAGTTAAAACCAATGACACTTTAAAATTTGATCAGAAAAGGAAACTTTTTTATAATATTTGAATTCTCTTTAATGATAATAACAAATTTCTTGATAATATAGACTACACAAAAAAACCCTTCGTGTACCTGGGGTTATGATCGGTATGGGAAAAGACCGAAAAAAAAAGAAAAAAAAAGACACAGGTATTTTTGACTGAACTGGGATTTTGACTGGACTGGGATTTGACTGGACTGGGATTTGACTGGACTGGGATTTGACTGACTGAATTTTAACTGGACTGGAATTTGACTGGACTGGAATTTGAAGGGCGTGCAAAATGAAACACAGCTATCATCCACAGTTTGCTTTTAAAGCCTCAACTCAATGAAGGGATTGAGCCAATACCAAACTTCAGCTGTAAGCTGAATCTACTTAAAGGCTAGGTGGACGTACGACGTAGAACACATTAAAAAGTCTTAATACAGCCAACTTCAATAAAGGGGAATGGGAGGGTGTCTTTATTCAACAGTAGTTTTTTTCTTTTAATTTTAACCCATTAAATAGTTTACATGTTGACTCACATTAAAAAATGGATTTGTAATTCAACTGTTGATTCATGTTCCTCAATTAAATTACATCTTACCGTCATCTTTCATTTTCAAGTGAATCACCGGATTGCTGGGCCATCCTGAACTTCGCTTGGGTTTCCTACGTTTTACAAAACAGACCACATGTCCAGACATACAGCGATTAAAACAACACCGAGAGCTATCCTGATGCCAAACCATTTACCAAAATCGAAGCTTTGATGTGGAACCCGATACGATAGAAGAATAAATTAAAATAAAACTTAAATCAGATTTCACAATATTCTATGGTAAACTGTTATTTTACATCTTTAGAGTGCCGATCACTATGGTGAAACTTGGTGCTAAGTGCTGTAAAGTAAAATACAACAGCACAGGTGGTAGGTTCAATAAAACCTAGCATCTCATATAGATACAGTATATACTTCAATAACAACAAAAGCCACTGTTCTACACTGCCGGTTTAATCACTCACAACTCCCCATGCTCTTACGTCACCAAGTCTTGGGTTCTTGATTTCAATACATTTTTAAGAAGGTGCGTTGGTCTAAGGGGGACTTCCCTATTTATAGCAAAAACCACCGAACTCAGGGAGGAAGATTTATAACAATATTATTTATTTTAAACGGTAAATTCATAATAATAGAAGAGAAAGCTTGCGTATTATCAAACTAGACTTGTAAATTTTACAGGGCCTAATGTATACCGTCAATCTAAATTGTTTTGTTTTTTTCACGAAAACTGGCATATTAGTGAATTGTTTCATTGTTTTCCATATTTAGTGCTACAATATTAAAAAAAAGGAACATAAACACAAATGGTGGTTTTAAGATCGCCACCCCCCACCATACCACAGCTAGCCCCCTTATCCCCATCCCCTCTAGGGCTGTGGTCATCGGGAGCGCGATCAAAGCGCTCGGGGAGCTGACACCGGTGCGACTTCCCTTCGCCCTTGGTCACCAACCAGTAACAACAAAGCCCTACTTGACTCAGGTAAAGCCTCTGAGTGCGGCTTTGATGTCCGAAACGCCCTATCCCCTATTCCCCACCCACCGCTTTCGGGGACGAGGAAGTCCATCGAAACGAACGAGCGAGTTGTTTTTTTTTTAAGGGTTAGTGTTGTCAGTGTTGGATCGGAGTTTTGTAGGATTGAGATTGAAATAGTTGGAATTTTACGAAAAGTGCAGTCACGAGTAGCTAAAATAAAGTTCAACTAAATTTATATTGCACATCAACAAGTGTTTATTTTACGGTGTGTTTATAGAGTATCTACAAAGAGCACGTAACAGGTGGTATACTTGTATTCCAATGTTAGGAGAATTTTTTTTTTTTTTTAAATAGCACTGCCTATTCTGTATGGCACAGATTCTATGTTGCATTAGAGTTGATAGTTCGTATACCTGAAGAGTAAAAGCATGACCCAGTTTTTGAATCACACTTGTGTTTGTCACATTGTGGGCTGCACATCTCACTACAATCCAATCCCCATGTGTTATTAGAGCAAGCTAAAAATAGAATAAGAAATGTATAAATTTTACTGAGGTGCAATCAGTTTTTTATATTACTTTCGTTCAAATAAACGACTTTAATCAATATATGATTATAAGTACATATATGTTCATGAACGAATATAGTCATTTTTATGTTACTTTTCATCGTTGCTATAGACTGATTGTGACGATGATATTATGTATTTGTTTTGTAAAAATTCTTCAAAATGCGATTAGTGTCTTTCAATAAGCTGTCGCGTTTAATTTAATATTTAAGATGTACTTATTTTACTAAAAATATGTTCAAGATTGTATAACTCTAATATTAGTATAATTTCATTTATTTATAACAACGTAATACATGTGGTATACAAATGCAATCATTCGGAAGACTGTACACTAGGGTGATAATAAAAATAATATTTTTATGAAACCACTTGCAATCGAGGAACTTTTATGTGTAATTTAAGAATATAAATTGCATTTTTTATTTTTTTAAAAAAAGTTCCCCCTTCTTCCCCATTTTCGGAAGAAAAAAGTGAAAAAATATATATTTTTTTTTTCAAAAAAAAGGACAAGTTTTTTTAAGCTTAATTCAAAAGAGTAATAATAATAACTAATCAATTTTTATTAACAAATAAGATACAGATCAGTTAGTAATGTGTACATAATGTAAAAGAAATGTGTAAAACATATTTTTCCTATGAACTTCAGATTCAAAAATTCAAATTTTTTCGATTTTGCATGAAGTCCCTCCATCAGTTTCACAGCACGTCCAGCAATTTGGTTAGATCTGGGAATGTCACAATGAGGTGGTAATCAGCCTGAAGAGTGGCATAGTTTTGCGTTAATGTGCCAATGAAGGAATAGTTGAGTTCTGGTTTGCTCGTTGGCTATTGAATAAGAAAATTCATGACATGTTTCAGAATGAGGTCGAGTACATGGTGCTGACAGCCAATATATTGTGACTCCTGAAAGCCCTTGCTCAAGACATCATCCTGTATGAGCTTTACAATCCCGAGCAAACGACCAGTATTTACTGCGGTCGTGTCGCATATTATCACGCAAATATTTTTCCAAGCATCATATTCATCAATTAGCTGATGAACTTCCTTTTGAATGGCCGCGGCAGAACCACTCTCACTTTTAAGAGTACCGAGTTTTATTTCGGTTGTCATATTTTCAGCAGAACTACTTGATACTCTTCCCCTTGCACTCTTTTACCATCAAACTGGAGACAATAGGGTTCTTTGCTTTGAAGTTTTTGAAAAATTTTGGTTTTCATTTTCCGTCCTTCAGAGATTACTCGTTTCAAAACACCCGCCTGCCTTTGAGCCGGCACATCATAACCCTGTTCAGCAATGGTTGCAGGAACGTCATGTGCTTTATGTGTGGAAATGTTGTTTTTCAGTCCTAGCAAACCAGCTGTTGTAGTGCTTGCTCTTTGGTATTTTGGTTAGCATTCAGGAGAAAATGACGTGGAAGAATAGGTTGTCGAGTGGGGTGAAGAAGCAGAGGTTTTAGAATCCGAAGATTCTGAGACAGTTGTATGTGTTTTTTAGGTTGTGAGACAGTTGTATGTGTTTGTGTAGGTTGCGATTGAGAAGAGCTGGCTTGAGATTGAGTTTTGGATAGTCGGATTCGTTTTCTTGGGTGGATTTATTATAAAGGGGCTTGTTTGACCATTGAATAACCATCTTTCCTCCACTCTTAATTTGCCTCTTTATCCACTTTTTCCATTTTCCATTAACGTTGGTGACATCAAATAACTTAGAAAGTGTTGTAGTAAATTTATCAGACGGTTTCTTTTTGTTTTTGTCATATAAATCAAACAGACAATTGGAGTTTCTTTCTGATTAGTCAAGAAATTCCCTCCAAAAGCAATCCTATATCGTGCTCACTTAATTCTTTATCTCTATCCAGTCGCCGTTTCTGGCTATTGAACAGAAAAGTGAAGTTTCCAAGAATTTGACGGTTTATGGGCATCCTTGTGAGATTGATTAGCTTTTCAAATAGATGGAATTCTCGGATCCCTTTTCTGTTTAGAAAATGAGGGTAGATGCCTTGCTTATAAACAAATAGAATTAACTGACTGGGATGTGCTTAAAAGCAGTCTAGTAAGTCATGTAAAAATTCAGTGTTAAATTGAAACCGATAGTCAAACTGCGCGATATGCGAAAACAAAAATGAAAAGGTGGGGGAACTTTTTTCAATTTAAAAAAAAATTAATGTTCCTACTGTCATTTACATATAATTGTTCCTCGAATGTAAGGGGTTTCAGTTTCGTTACGAAAAATAATGAAAATAGTTATCACCCTACTGTACACATTTACATAGTTAATTAAACTCAACATATACGGATAGAAATAATAGAAATAGAAAGTTTTTCTCTATTCTATTTTCTTCATCATAACAAAATATGTTACTTTGCAACCGTTCTATTTAGTTAAATAGTTTAAGTGTTTTATTGCCTCTTATGATATCCTTGATTGATGATGACATGTCTCCTTATAATTCCACTGCAACGGACAAAAGCGACTGGAGTCGCTGGGTTTTGAGAACGGTAATCGACTTATGCAGAATTAATTGATTACTCAAAAATGACAAACTTTTAAGAATTCATATCCAGGATATACAATGCTCAAGAATCGTCATTTTTGATATTCGAGAGATTACAGAAAAATATATTATATTTGTAATCAAGCAAGACATAGTTCAAATGATTGTAAAACATAAAATATTAGCACATAAATGTATTGTAAATCTTTACCATTTTCGCAGTGTGTTCCTTGGAAACCAGGCAAACACTTCAGGCAAGCACCGTTATCAGATTTGCATATGTGATTTTCACAGTTATCTGAACAATTCCCAGTGCAGTTCAAACCGTATAGACTTTGTTCACAGGCTTTAAAAATAAATTTAACATTATAAATAAATAAAAGAATAGTATTACTTAATGCAGGGTTGCTAACAATACTAAAAAAAAATATTGGCAATACCAATACCAATACAATTTTAAAATCAGTATTGCAATACCAAACCAATACTTATTAATTATTGCCAATACCAATACAAATATTTCGGTCATTCGACGAAAAAAATGCAAACGCGTAATTTATTGCTCTATATCACTTACATCGATAAACGATAACAACATTTTTGGCTAATGTAAATGATGTTTTTTAACCAAATTTCGTTCAATAGTTAACACAAGCTTCATCAGTTTCCCTCAAAGCATCCAAAAGTGACAACATAATAAACTGCTATTAAATAAATCGGCATACCTTTACGTCCCTAAGCAACAAGATTTATAATATGTATGCTGTGAATGAATGAATGAATGAATAAATAGAATGATGGATGGATGAACAATGAATTCCAGTAGAGTTCACAGGGTAACGCCACCTAACTGGCAGTTACCACTAAGCCAGGCGAAGAAAAGTAACCATTTCAAGATGCGCACTGCTCACTCGTGAAAGAAGAAGGGAAAATATTCGGCTATAGAATGCCTGGCCCCTGCTGTAGAATTTTCACGCTACGGTGCTGCCTCCTAATGCCTTTCAACAGCAGCTCTTGAAGGAAGTCCTGTATTCAGGTGTATGTATATTATACGAATATGTGGATAGACATCCAATGATGCAATACTGTCTGAAGTGTCTGCCCAGTAATTATTAATTTATTGATTCACATCAGGTGAATCATTCACACGATGTCGTCTGGCTGACAATCCATCAAAGAAGTCTGGCTGATTATCTGTACCATCAGCAGCAGCATCCGACGTTGCTTTCTGGTCATCAGTAAATTCAGTACTTCAATAACATGCGAACGCTGCGAATCATCATCCATCCAGTCCAACTTGAATTTGGGATGTACAACGGATGCCAGCTGAGCATCAATGTTGTCAAACATGTTTGCAAATCTTCCATCGATGGCATTCAAAAGACATGAAGCTAATGGAGAACAAACTACGAGTCGATCATTTTTTCCTTGATCAAGAAACACTTTTAACTGAGCCTTCATCACGACAAGTGTTGGTAAAAGGAAACCAAGTCCAATGTCTTTTTTTAGTTTCACACTGCAAAATATCAAGAGCACAGCAAACAGGCTTCATAACTGCAACATACCCTTTAACAAATGTTTTCTGTACAGGCTGTAGTCTTTTGATATCAAGTTCATCACAAAGTTTGTCAAACTTAACTTCCATGTCACTTAGAGAATGTTGTAAACTCTGGTGGCAGCATCATACATTGAATTCCACCGGGTTTCACCAGGTGTTACCAAAATCATACTAAGTGAACTGCCTGACGATACTTTGCAAATAACAATAAACACTCAAGAAAATTATTTAATGCAGGCGGAAAAAAGCTTGGAAAGATTAGCAATTCCATAGAAATCAATTTACTTAAGAGTACTCACTGGTCAATGATCATTATCACAGATATGATTTCTATTATCATTCATTGCTCAGTCTCATTCAAAAATTATTTGGCAATGTCACTCGCAAGATGGCGACACCAAAGAAAAATGTATTATATTCATCTTTATTCACAACCAATGCTGTAGATAACGTATTAAATATTTGCTTTTAGTATTGGTTAAAAATCAATACCAATATCAAAAATAATTATTGGCAATACCAATACCAATATCAAATTTCAAGAAGTATTGGGATATCGAACCAATACTTAAAAAGTATTGGCAATACTACCAATACAAATACAATATTGCAATATTAACAACCTTGACTTAGTGTGCATTTTTTAGCAAATTATGTGACTGCAGGTATGTGTGTGTGTGAGTGCATGACGTACGTAATAGCGCGTGTCTATGTGCATACTACAAGGCTGTATCTCTGTGAGAGACTTGTGTATTATGTGTGTATGTTTGTGTAGACCGAAATGATGTATGTGTGAGATACTTGTGTATTATGCATGTCTAGGTTTGCTAGAAACAAAGGCTATATGTGAGATAGAGATACTTGTATATGTATGTGTTTCTATGTTCGTGTAGACAGATAATCGTGCTTAGGCAAGTTTACATACACAAATAAAGGAATATGTATAACTAGACAGATGAAAGCAAAGAAACGTAATATGTGTATTGTGATTCTTGATTTTAAAATTATCGAGCCAGTAAATTGTTTACTTTTCGTAAACAGTATATGTGACAAATATAAAACTCATTCTCTAAGTAGAATTAAAAAAAATTTTACAAGTTGAATACAAAAGAAGTAACTTCAATAATGTAAATCAATAACAGTCTACTTACATACCTTAAATATAAAATATATCATGGTTACTTACCAACAGTACATAAGGGTGGGTCACTAAACCCGTTACAGCCTTCCAAACAGTGTCCGTTAACCTTACTACAGTTGTTATGGTAACATCCAGAATTACATCTTTGTGCACAGTTCACTCCCCACCTTCCAGGATCACACTCTTTGTAAAATAAATGTCAATCATCTTACAGGTCACGAAATAACTGTACACTTTTAGCTAACAATAGTTATTTAAGGGGGGGGGGTATGTTATCATTGACTACCAGCTGACTCAAGTACCATTTACCTTTACTGCATGTCGGGCCGTAGAACCCAGGTGAACAGACTGACAGACATTGACCGGTGAGTCTGTCACAAGTTGAGCCTGGACAGTTAGAGCTGCAAGTTTGGTTACAGTTAAATCCCCAGTGGTCATGTGGACAGACTGTAAAATTAAATCCAACAAAACAGAATTAGGTTATATGTACAGAACGATCATGTGCTCGCAACCCAAACATACGTGTACAATTAAAAAAAAAACGTATTGTCTGGGTACATTACCTATTTCAATGAATACAATATTATAGAAAATATTAGATGTATCAGAAGAAAAAGGTTTAACATGTGATAATAGGCTATTCACTTCAAATATGAAATATTTTCTATGTATAAAATAGAATGAAATAGATTGTTATATACGCAATTAAAGAGAGTGTTATTGTCTTAGTGAAAGACAGTGTTAGTATCGTAGTGAAAGTGTTAGTGACGTAGTGAAAGAGAGTGTTAGTGTCGCAGTGAAGGAGAGTGCTAATGACGTAGTTAAAGAGAGTGTTAGTGACGTAGTAAAAGAGAGTGCTAATGGCGCAGTGAAAGAGAGTGCTAATGACGCAGTGAAAGAGAGTGCTAATGACGCAGTGAAAGAGAGTGCTAATGACGCAGTGAAAGAGAGTGCTAATGACGCAGTAAAAGAGTGTGCTAGTGACGCAGTGAAAGAGTGTGCTAATGACGCAGTGAAAGAGAGTGCTAATGACGCAGTGAAAGAGAGTTCTAATGACGCAGTGAAAGAAAATGTTACTGACGCAGTGAAAGAGTGTTAGTGACGCAGTGGGAGAGAGAATTTTACCTCTTGTGCAGTAAGGTGGATTCATAAATCCATGACATCCAGATAAGCACAAACCGGTTTTAATGTCACAATTTGATGACCAACATTGTCCTGTGCAATTGTTACCACAATTTATCCCCCAATGTCCCACAGTGCAATCTGAAACAAAATATTAAGTAATTGACACATATTTTTTTTTTTCAAATTACACATGTATAGGCATATTTATATAATCTTTCTGAATTGATATATATGTACGCATGCATTTATAACAAATCATGCACTATATAGAAGTCATATTCTCAAGCTGTTGAAGACTTACTATTAATACAAGATGGCGGGTCAGACGCACCAAAACATACACTGTTACAAAAATTGTTGTCCTTGTTACAAGTCTGACTGCAGTCTAAACCTTTCCTCCCTTCTGGACAATCTGAATTATAAAGTACATTTTAAGGGAGATAAATAGTGAGCGATAATATACGAATGTAGTCCATAATACGAAACATTCGTTTGAATTTAATCAAAAGCAACATTAGCCTAGAGAACAATATATATTTACTTTTAATATATAATTATAGTGATTAAATGTTCTAAAAAATGAATATGAAGTATTGTTTTAATTTTTGCAGCTTAGTTCGTTCAGCGCTGACTGATTAGACATGAGGAAATTCAATATAGTTTAGTCTCACCTCCATAAATCTCTACTTCACACAAAGTAAGAATTTTGCCATGTCCATCATTATAGGTTCCAGTAATTGTCACCTCCGATGCACTTTCACTAATAAATCTTTGTATAGTATATTTATCCTGTGCTGTGATGCCAACATCCGTGTAATACAGAATCAGAGTTTGTCCTTTATAGACACTTAGTGTAAAATATTTCAGTCGATCCCTGTAGTTCCACTCTTCTTCATCGTAGACATAGGACGCTATGAAAACAATGTAGCTATTAGTTGCTTTAGTAAAATATGTATTTAACAATGGTGCTGTTTGCTGTTTTAGTAAAATGTGCATTGCTTATTGCTGTGTTATAATATGTATTCATTATTGGTATTATTAGTTGATGTGGTAAACATATAGTAAAATGTTGCATTTATTTGTTGTAAAATATGTATTAAAATGGTGCTATTGTTGGTAGAAGTAAAATATCAAAGGTTACTTATGTCTAAAATAAATAAATGACAATATATCAATAATAAGTCTTTTTTTTTTAAAGATGTGTTTCTTTATTGAACAGAAAACTTTGTTCTTTTTTAATCTAAAAAAAAACAGATAATAAATATTTATGTAACTGGGTTTGTTGGTTACTAATTGTGGCCTACTACAGGGCTGCTGCAATGGAGGGATCCGGAATAGATATCAGGGACATCATGTCTTTCACACTTTGAATAGGCCGATAGCTTATAAAAGTATGATGGAGAGTTCGAAAATCGGCTGGTTATATATATATATATGTATATATATATATATAATATATATATATATATATATATATATATATATATATATATATATATATATATATATATATATATATATATATATATATATATATATATATATATATATATATATATATATATATATATATATATATATTAGGGTGGTCCAAAATAACTTTTTGTCAATTTTTTTTTGAGAATTTTTGTGTGTGTGTTTCCTTTGACTTCAAAGCAGCACAGAAAAAATGTCGTGAATATATGACTTTATTTTGTACCGCCTCATCGACACTGAAATTTTAAATCATTTTCAATTAGTTTTTAATTTGAGTATTTATATATAAAGCACACAGAACATTATAGAAGGTTCTGGAAAGTTTTATAAAAATGTATACATTTCTAGAATGTTCTGAAAGTTTCCATGAAATCTCTACAAGAATCTAGAAGCTTCTAGACAAACTTGGCAAACTTGAGAAGGTTTCGGAAAAATCTAGAAATCTCTAGAAGTTTTTTTTTTCATATAAATTGCCAGCTTCACAGGTGCATTTCAATTTAGTTATAAAAATCAATTGTTATAAGATTAAATGTTGCGACTATATAAATATAATTCATTTACTTATGACTACTAGGTCGAAAAGTGTTAGCATAGAAGTTGACCCAACACCTGTTTAATGAGCTAGGTACTTCCCCTAATTGAGCATACTGGCCAATGGTATGTTTACAAACGTAGCCGTCTGGTTGACATTCGGTAGACTTTTTTCATGAGGACATACTACTGTCCAATGAGCTAGGTACTTCCCATAATTTAGCCTACTTGCCAATGGAATGTTTACAAACACAGCCATTTGGTTGTATACTGTCCATTTGACATGCCAATATTTATTGAGCTAGGTACTTCCCCTTAATTAGACTAGTGGCCAACGGTATGTTTACAAACACAGCCGACTGGTTGAAATTCGGTAGAATTGTTTCATGAGGACATACTAATGTCCATTGTGCTAGTTACTTCCCCTAATTGAACCTAATGGCCAATGTTATGTTTACAAACACAGTCGTCTGGCAATTTTTCATGACCTATTTCTTTGCTTGTATACTGTTCAGTGGACATGCCAATGTTTATTGAGCTAGGTACCTCCCCTAATTGAGCCAACGGGCCAATTGTATGTTTACAAACACAGCCGTCTTTAATAAGACATTCGGGGGTAGTACAACTGGACGGGATGTGCTGCTATTCAAGCGCTTTAAGACGTTTTTGGCCAATAATAAGACAGGCAGAATTTAGTATATGCCACGATGTTCGACTGGAGCCTAATTTCAAGCCATTAAAAGAAGAAGTCATCACATTTTGTTCAAATCTCCTCCAAATGAAAGACAACTCAAGATGTTTGCCACGTGAAGAGTACAAAGAAATTCTGACTCTGAATCTTATCTTCCTAGTAGGAATTCCCCCTCCCCCCACCATTGGGGTGCGTTTCCGTGTTCCAGAAGGTTATCACCATGCAAGGTGGATGTCTAAAATAATCTACATTATGAAGATGTATCTCTTCCGTCATCAATTCAAGCATAAAAACAGATCAATTGCAGAATTTAATATATTTACATCCTTGTTTTACATTAAAGCTTGGATTCAGTGTCCCATTCTAGCAGACCAACCTGGATTTCATCAAGCTTCTTATTGATTATATGGATGTTTCTCCCTTCATTTCTCAGACTGCATTGAAAACGATTGGCCGACATCTCTGTTACCTTAGTGTAGAACTCATTCATCTGTTTATCTTTTCTCAACGTGTCTCGGTGGATGAGAATAACAGCCTTGCTGCTTGTTTGAGACAATTTATGAAGAAATCCTATGATGATCCTTCAGCACTTCATAATGTGATATTAAAGGATTGTGTGACCTTATCATCGCTGCTGTACATTCATTGATCTTCTGCTTCCCACAAATTTTCTCATGACTGATGTTTCCACATGGCAGCAAACTCTATCCTTTCAGAAGGCAGCAGCAGTGGTCTCTTCCTTGAAAATTGTCAATGACTGTGCCGAGCGCGGAATTGCACTGAAATCATAATTCATGTTATCTCTCACCAAATCAGAGGAGGAAAACCAGATGCAAAAAAAAAAATCAACTGTGCTGAAGAGATCGCAACTTGAGACCTTCAGGATTCAGTAAGCACAAACTAAAATACTTTTTAAGAGTATTTTTGAATGGCGTACTTAGAACAACTCTGCAAGATAGTCAGATTAATGTGTCGTGTAACTAGTATTATTTTACAGTTTCTAAAAAAAACAGCATTTTTAAACCTTGCAAAATTTTCATTTAATGGAACTGCCGAATACCTTAAAACACGAGATAACAAAATAACTGGGGTAGTATGTATAGGAGTCCAAATGGTGTGAAATTTGATATATACATGTTTTAATCACAGTGAACCATAAAACTAAAATGCTCATGATAAAAAATCATTTTTCCCCATTATAAAGTGAGCCACCCTAATATATATATATACATATATAGGCCTATGTTGTCAATAAGTAAATTTGTTATTCAAAAACACGAAACAAAAACAATGGGGTAGCATTTGGGGGCTGGAGCGGATTAATGCCCTTTTCAATTTATTTCAATTGGGAAAATTGCTTTGAGATAAGAGCAAATTATGCATTTCAATGTTAATGCATGCGCCTCTTACATTGTGGAAGTCTGTTGTAGATGACAAATTTGTTGACAACATATAGCTCATCAAATTCGACTGTCCATGTGGGTGACGTATCGCCTGGGGCAGTGTGGCTGCAGCTGCCATGCTGAAATACGCTGTCTGTGTTCCCATCCACAGCGTGGAATGACTGCGATAGACTGAAGTCCCTGAAAGTGGATGTTTGATGCGTGCGCTGTTTGAGAGCGACATTTCGACCTGGACATTGCAACAAGAAGAAATAACATGTAGCTATCACCATAGCAACTATATATATATATATATATATATATATATATATATATATATATTGTCCTATCCCCTGTATGTGCTTGCAGGGTCAGGCATGCATGATGCAATCATCAGTGATGCAATCACCCCAGTAAAGTGGGAAATCCAAAAATAGATTGGATGCAATCACACCAGTGATGCAATCATACCCATGATGCAATCACCCCAGTAAAATGGGAAATCCAAAAATAGATTTGATGCAATCAACCCAGTGATGCAATCCAATGATGCAATATGAGGGGGTGATATATCCTATAAATAGGGAAGTTACCACGGTTGTGGAGAGGGAGACACACACACACAAGAGAGAGAGAATAGAGACCCATGAAGGGGATACTAGATATAACACGTGGACTTAGTGGACAGTGCAGTCGAGAGTTATAATAGTTATAGACTCGTGTAATGGTTTATAGTGATAGCAGTTACTTGTGATTTATTGCCACATCTCTCATCTAATATTGATCTTAGTATTTATCGTGTGTGTTGAATTATAGAATTATACATGTGATTTATTGATTCATCTTCTCAAGTGTTTATATTGTGTTATCATATTCTCATCTGTAAATATCACGCATTAAAAAGTTCAGTTAATTCTTTTACAATACAAGGAGTTGTGTCGTCTGATTTAATTAGAGCACAAGTGGGATACGACATAATCCTGGTATTTGTCTGGTGGCAGCGGTAAAAAAGCACCCCAGTGGTGAGTAATACTCTGAGTTGATAAAATAGTATAATTCCGAACCAGACTAGTCTTTATCTGGAGTCATCAATATAAAAAGAAAGTATAATCCTGGTATTTGTGATTTATTGCACATACTCTCATCGAATATTAATTTTTAGCATTTTATCTATGTGTAGTGTATATAGTATTATACAACGATGGAACAGTTGTGATTGATATTGCCACATGGTCTCTTGGAATAGTAAACCTATGTATTATTTGGTGGCAGCGTAAAAGCGAAAGTAAATCGCTTAGTATTTATCGTGTGTGTTGAATTATAGAATTATACATGTGATTTATTGATTCATCTTCTCAAGTGTTTATATTGGATTATCATATTCTCATCTGTAAATATCACGCATTAAAAAGTTCAGTTAAGTCTTTTACAATACAAGGAGTTGTGTCGTCTGATTTAATAAGAGCACAAGTGGGATACGACATATATATATATATATATTATCTATTAATTTTATTTTTCTGCGTATTTTAAAATACTTGAATGTGTGTGTCTATATCAAAGAATTATCTAAATGTGGTTATCAAACATAACAAATTAATGGTTAACCAAAAAATAAGTCGCTTGCTTTACCTAAATTATGAAAACGAAGCGATAATTGTCATTTAATTAAAAGCTATCAGTTCCTGTTTATTTTATGAAGTTTAAAAAATATAAATCTTCCTTGGAATTTTCGTAGATGTACGTTGATGTGGTAAAAAAGTGGGTAAATTTTGTCATAAACTTCCTATGAAAACTTTACACAATATAAAATGTATGCTTAGACACTACAACATTAGATTGTATATATTCATTTCAAATGAACTAGTCAAAATGTCATAGTGCAATATTTTCTGTTCAATGACATTATTTTAATCAATCTTATTGATTGATTCTCATGATTCTTTTTGGGATTGTTATAATTTAAAAAAAAAAAATCAACGGGTTCATGCTACTGACCAAAGATGATGACCATGGCGGTCATCTCATAATTTACTTTATAGATAGAGAGCCTTCTTAATAAATGGGCTGGTTTTTTTTCTAGAGATATTTGTTTATAAAATTAACCTTCAGCAGAAAATATGTGACGAAAATATTTGGTAATTCATCAATCATGTAAAGATCTTTTAGATAACTCTCAGAGGTACTACACAAACAATCACAGTTGTGGTAATCTTGCTTTTAATACTTTGACATTTTTTTTCTTAATAAATGGGGACGAGATTCTGTCCAAGTTAACAAACATATAGATAAGCAGCCAATGTTTGACAATGATATCTGGCATTTAAAGTATTGATTTTTTAAAATCAGTATCCATAGCCATATCCTATATAATGGTTGTCATTCTTGACTTCTGCATGGGGTCATGGTCATATTCAGGACTAGATACAACTTTAGTTTTATAAGGATATGGTCATAGGCCCTGAAAAAAAATCGGCCCTTTTTATAAACATTTGTGACTATACATTAACAAAATCATACAACCTGTGGAAACAGGCAGATATGTTATTGGGCCACCTTTCTATATTTCACATTTCACATGATATACGTTTAAATCAATTTAATCTATTTAGGGCCTAATTAGAAACTACCCTTAGACCCTTATTGACCTTTATCTGGTCATGGTTATAAAATCAGTCCACGACAGGAGTTTAAAATCGCTTAAATATATGCCAGTTAATGTTTTTTTTTGCACATATTTGGTTAGCCAGATTTTTATTTATGTATTTATTTTTTAAAGCGTCTTCTATTTTCGATATTTACAAAGCTCTCTAGATTAAAGATCCGTTAACTAGAGGCATACATTCTTTTCATTTCAAACTACGTCATTGTAAATTGTAGCTGAATAATATATACATGTTTAATAGAATGTATATTATTATTATTTTTTTTTTACCTCCGCTGACGTAAACAGAACACAATGCCCGGACACCTTCACCAATGATGTTTACTTCTTGAATTAATACACTCAGTGAACACCAGACATCGATAGTGTTATTATTTACAAGTGACATTTTCTGATTTATGCAAGGCAAGATTGAATTATATGTATGAAACTCAATGTCGAAATGTCTGATGGGCTCTAGAATGAAATAATCAAACAAACAACACACAATAAAATTAAGCATTTTATACATGTAATATATTTATATCATAAAATGAATCACTTTTTTATGAGGTTAATATATCGTATCTTATATTAATTGCTTTGCTTTCGTTATACTAATAAGGAAGAGCAGTAAAAAGAGGGGGAGAGAGAGAGAGATACAACTTGTGTATTTTCTTTATTTTCTTTTACTTCTTTGTGTAGCAAACTTTCTCTCTTTTTATCGTTTTGATGCTTTTTCTGAAATCATTCTCTCTATTTCTCTTTCTCTCATTCTTTCTATCATTCTCTCTAAATAATAATTTTTTTTAAGAAAAAAAAAAATGCAAACACAATGACTTACGATTCTCTTGAGCATATATTTCTTGTTCCTCCCTCTATCTATCTAACTCTTTAGTTCGATCTCTCACGTTACCTCACACTATCTCTTCAGTTCTATTTTATTTTTCACTATCTCTCTCTTCTCTCACTCTCAGTCTCTTTTCTACCTAACTCTATCTCTTCTTTTTCACCCTCGCCCTTTGTTTATCTCCTCTTTCCCTCTCGTTCTCTTTCTAATCTCTCTCTCTCTCTCTCTCTCTCTCTCTCTCTCTCTCTCTCTCTCTCTCTCTCTCTCTCTCTCTCTCTCTCTCAGTCTCTATTTCACATACTTTCTCTTTCCCCTTATCGCAATATATATTAAACTTGTTACCATTTTCCTTAAACGTCAGTCTCAGCCAACTAAAATAATTCTCAGATGTGAGTTTAGCAAACACTTGTTTCACATTGGGGTCCCTGTTGCACGTGACATCATTTTCGTCTGTCAGCCAATCATAACCGTACGTGACTAAGTTCTCTTTTACAGGAATTTGAATGAATTAAAATTGTAATGTTTAGATTAATTTAAAAATAACACTTTGCCTATGTACCATCTATCAGATGATGTTTGACACTATCATCATTCAAGAAGCAAATAGAAAAAAATGTAACATATTAATTATTCTTTCTGAAAACAAAATTCATTGAAATAATATTTATTAGTTTTACTAACGATAGACCGATATGCTCATTAGCAATATTCTCTTTTAAATAAATATTGTTATGTATTTAAATGGAAGAAGTTCATTCAGTAATCAATGTTTTTTTTTCTTCCATAAAATTTATGAATAAAACTACATTATAAAAATATTTTATAAAAAACAACGTTTTTCTTGGTACTAAAAAGCACAAAATAATTTCTGAATAAATTGGTAACATGGTAATAGTAATAGACGTTATAAGAGCTTCTGATTTTTATAAAAACGAAAAACGTTGGGCGCATGAATCTTATATTATGTGAATGTTTGTATTACAGTAGGCCTATTAGTATCATCAAATGTTAACAATTAAATCCCAAAAGAATTATTACAGAAGATTTTCGAAATATCACGATATTGCAGATCATTTATTAGAACTTAGTCTAGATAACAAAATGCATATGATTCTGTAGAATTAATTCTAGTATTGTATAACATGCGCCCAACGTTTTTCGTTTTTATAAAAATAAGTGTTTTTGATGAGTCAAATCTTTATTTATTCAATGGCTCATACATTTAAATGCGAGATAAAAATATTTACGCTAAAACTGCATAACGTGAACGTTTGGAAAGAAACTTACTGTACTGACATTTGAGTCCAAACCAACCGCCCTCACAACGTGTGCTGTAACATGAGCCATCATAAAAGCATGCGTTACTTTGGCAGTGACATTTGTACTGACAGTGCGCACCAAACCATTCATTGGAACATATACTGTAGGCTTCATTGTAAAGAATAATAATAAAAAAAACGATGTTAAGTTACTTAATGAGGTTAGCAAAATGAAATTAACATTTAATAAAACACAGAACTAGCGAAACTTGTGTGATGGTAAGAGGGCGACATGATGATGGGTTGATGGGTTTTAGGATTCCCATCATAGACCTATTAAAGCACATTCCAAAGTAATGAAAGTTAGCACATTCTATACAAGACAAAAAAAATTATGGCATCATAGTTATAAATCAAATAGGAGATTCATGAGCGGATATCGATGAGGTTAATATAAACAATTTGACTTCAATGAAAAGAGTATAATAATCACAATCCATTTCATTTAAATAACAAGAATTATTTTTTTTTTTTTTTTACATTTTTTCCACTTAATTTCATGTAAAAAAAATATACTTGTAGATGCTGTTATGTTTCTTAATTTATGCATACATATTGTATGAACGGAAAATGAATTGGAAAAAAAAAATACATCGTCCTGTCTATGAGGAAATTTATGTATCAAATTTATGGAAATCCCACCTTCCATCTAACTGAATCTAAGCGACATTTGTATGATTAATTGTTATAATCATTCATCAATAAATATGCTGGACATAATATACGTTAAACCCCAAACTGATAAATATACCGGGCATAATATGTTAAAAAGTTAATTTTGATAAAAAGTAAATCAAGCTACTAATAACATAAATCGAACAAAGTATTATTTTTTAAATATATTATGTGCCTTCATTATATAAATAATGTTACCATCTCAGTCATTATTGTGCCAATTTTTTTGTATTTTATTTTTTAAATAAAAATTAAACATTTAGCAAATGATACACATGTTCTGTTTTACAATATTGCTTTAATTTAATTTTTTTTTCAAAATAACAAATAACATTGTCATTTGATTAGCTAACAATAAACGTGAACTTACCATGTATTGTAGGGCAATAAAGCGCAACCAGCAATAATCTTGCAAAAAAATTATCAAATTTCATTTCTAGAGTAGAAAAGAGTAAGTAAATTAATTGAGATAACTGATTTGATAAAAAAAATAGTTACATAAACTTAATCACATTTTAAAAATTGATTTTTTTTTATAAATTGACTTTCATAAATTAATTGTCACAAAGTTGTTGCCTTAATAATTTGATATACATTTGACACATATAGCTGAGCTAAAAGTACATAAACAAATGTATTTTTAGTATTACTTTATAAAGTCAACTTTAACGAAAAAAATAATTTAATAACCTTTTACATAACTTTAGTACTAAACATTCTCAACATCCTACATCACGTAATTGTATGAGAGAACTACAGTATAGAATGCGAAGTAGTCCAGCTGTAAATAGAATAGGAAGTAAATTATAAAGGTGTACATAGCTTTATATGTAAAGTTAGTGAGATAACACAACGTGTAGACGAGATCGAGTTAAAGTCGATCATATGTAAATATTTATTATATATATATATATATATATATATATATATATATATATATATATATATATATATATATATATCAAAGATAATCTGAAAGTAAATTAATACATTTCTAAAATCTTTTCTTTTTTTTTTTTTTTTCTTATTTTTTGAAATGCATAGTGAAGATACTCGACTGTCGACCTGATAGTCCTGGGTTCGAACCTCACTGAGGCCCATAAAAAAGTAGGTTCAAAGTCGTCCCACAAGTCCACTCAGCTTTAAATGGGTACCTGACTTAAGTTGGGGAAGTAAAGGCGGCTGGGCGTTGTGCTAACCACACAATCCCTTCATATGCTGAACTTATAGAAACCATTGAATTCTACACTTCAATTGCTTACATAGCCCGTTAGGGCTAAGGGATCTTTTATCATATTATTTAAGTTCCTTAAAGATATGGTTAGCTATCTTTTGAAAATTAGACCGATGATTGAAAGTGTTTTTAGTGCTCTTGTTTCTATTAATACTATGTATAAAAAAACGTGTGGTGGCAATGGAAACATATGGAAACATACCATATTGTTGGTGTCTACTGTTTAACAGCCACTGACTCATACATAGGTGTAGACTAATATCTATATACTGAGATAAATTTGAAAATATGTATATTGATACATTTATACTTAAATTGACATATATATACACATAGATAGATTGATAGAGATAATATAATACAATGCACAGCTAGAAGTTCTAAGTACATCGTCTAAAAGTCAATATTTCTTTTTCCAACGCTATAAAAATTAAACATTTTGATCTTTTGTTCTATAGAACTGATAAGAATTTGTCTTATGCCAGCGTTTACTTTATATTCTTATCAGTTATATTCTATTTATATTCAAACTAATGTCTGGGGTAAACTTTACATTTTTATCAATTCGATTTGACCAAATAGAAACTAATGTGAAGAGTTATAATAAACTCAGTTGTAGGTAAAGCCAAGATAAAAGTATCATTTCTAGAAAGCTGAAAATACAGTAAAGTGATAAAGCGACTCTATTGTATACAATACGATATTTTAAATCAATGAAATTTACTGATAAAGAAAATCTTGAAACATAAAAATAGTCTTTTGTAATTTTTTCTTACAGTCCTTGTTTATATGAGTGTGTATTTTTATGTTTCTACATGTCCATAAATATAATGGTTTAATAATAACTTGTTTTTTTTAAAGATTATTTTTTTTTAAAAACGATTTATAACATCTTTAACCAGATATAGTCTAAGGTGTAGACAACTAGATTAGGGGTCGGCAACCTTTTGAGACGGAAGAGCCAAAAGCTATAATTCACAATTTTCAATATTATGGTATTTGATTAGGATTTAAAAAATGACTTTAAATACTACATTAGTTGTATTTATATAAAAAAATAAAACTTTAAATAAATGATTTTAATAGATCACAATAGTTACATCAAAAAGAGCATTGACCTTGCGTGTATTTTTGAAAGTTTGATTAAATCTGGCTCATCACTTGTTAATTTTAGTTATAAGTACGCATCGAAAGAGCCGCAACTTGACATCAAAAAAGCCGCATGCGGATCTCGAGACACCTGTTGCCGACCCCTGAACTAGACAGACAGATAGATAGAGAGATCTTTAGATATATAAATTGATAGATAGATAGATAAATAGATAGATAAACAGATATATAGACATATATATATATATTTCTGCTTGTGTGTCTGTGTATATATTTCAATATCTATACCTGGCTGTCTGCGTCTGTTTAGTCTCTCTCTCTCTCTCTCACTCTATGGATCTGATGTGTTGACGTTAATCTGAACAAAGCAGTTCTGATAATTAAAGTTTTAATAAATAGATTTATTAAACGACACTATCACACATTTAAAGATTGGCTGGTGTAAATGTATTTTTCATCCAAGCTATCTTTATAAATGATTTTAAAAATATGTTTTCTATTCAAATAGTTTAATCCATTTGGCCTAAGTAATAAAATATTTGTATAAATATTAAATTAACTTTTTAAATGTAATTTTAAAACTGAACAAAGCACTTTCATATAAATAGACTTGTGAAAGATATATGTCATAGTTAAATGTATTATTAAAATGTATTTCTATAAATAGGTCCTTATTTTTTTTTTTACACTGAATACAAAAAAATTACGACAAGGTATTACAGTAACCTGAAAAAACGAATAAAACGTCGATCCTGAAAACCTATAAGATTGCCACGTTCCGTATTTTTTTTTTTGTTAATAACCTGTAAAATTCTTGAAACCATAATGATTCCTAATAATATGGTTGACAATTTAAAAAATATCATATTTCAATATCTCATTGTGTTAATATACAAAGTGCATTCATTTAAAGAAATCATTATAAAACGAAAACGTGCAGTAGATTTTGTTGGTAAAATAAATATACATGAACATTATAACGAAAAAAAAAACTTTACTGTGTAAACCGATTAGTTAGTTATTCTAACATACAGCGTATGTTGTGAACAATTTAATAATATATTTACATTCAAAAAACTACTTTGATGAAAGCAGTATTTTCAAATTTTCAGCACTGTACAGTACAGTAGTTAACACAACCTAGTCCCCACCTTCCTATGGGGCAAGCTTTATGATCGAAAAAAAGACTTTAAATGTTGGTTTTAACATTTTTAGTCAGTATTTCTAACTGAACTATTCATTAAAATAAAACTATTATCCTGATTTATTGTAATTGAAATTGGTTTTATAATATATTACCCGTACCCTGCAAAATCTTTGCATAGAGTTATATTCTCTTAGGTTTAATCAGTATGCTCGGTTATTATTTGGTTTCGGACAGATCCGATTTTTTCATGATTTTTATTACTATTGTTTACATTTAACTGGAATATTGTTGTGTTAATTCTTTACTTTCGATTTAACGCAGAACCCACACCGCTAATATTTATATAGATGCACACACACACACACACACACACACACACACACACACACACACATGTGCAGAACAAGATTTAACTGCGGGAGCTTGAACGAGGCCTCAAATAGGGATGGGTCCCCCAATCCCAAACTATAACCTGCTAAACATTTTTTTTTAAATATCTCTGTTTAAAGCGTATAATATTTTCTTCTGCGCACGATTTCTAGCCAACCTGTATCCAGGTAAATTTACTGTTATAATTCTCTTCATGTATTTGGAGGAGTGCTACGAATAGGACATTCCCGTACACTAGTGCACCGTATAAATTGCTCATTGATTGCAAAAAACTGTTTGATCTAAAAGCATCAGAGTGTAGTAATGATAACCTCAGCAATGAAGAATGTTGGACATTGAAGTTATTGTTTGTAAATAAATTATTAATTGCTGTGATTTTAACCCACTCAAGTGATGATGTGAATTCGTTAGAGCATTTTTAACAATTTTCTTTTTTTATAATCAAGTACCATTTTACTTTTTATAAAAACTGTTTTTATTATATATGTTTTTCAATAAATTACTTTAAGCATTTATCAAGAATAAACAAAATATTTACCTGTCTGACATGCTGGAGGATCGATGCTACCAAAACAAACATTTTTTTCACCTTTATGTATTAAGATGTATTATAGTATTAACTAAAACAGAATTCACGTGATTTTTAATAATATTTTCCTAAGAAATTGTACCTATTTATTGAATATTATATTTGAAAAAAATGGTATATATAAGTGTCAAAGTTTTATAATCATTCCTGGCAATTCAGAGTACCTCGTTCAAATTACTTGTGTCTTATTTTTAATGATAGATTATGATAACAATATACTTATAATGTACATATAAAAATTGTTCAGCAATACAGAATAAAAGTAATAGTAAAATTTACTTACCGGAAATTTTTTGGTAGAATTGAAAGAAATATAATTTACTCGATAAAAACTGTTTAAAAAAAAGTACTGCTAGCACGATGCTCGCTTTTGAATTTGACGGAAATGATCAAGGGAGTTCAACTATTAATTTAGAAACAAAAGTTAATTTACAGGTTTTAAAGGAATTGAACTATGGTATCTATTTTGATGCTGGATTTGTCATAACCAGTGGGTACCAGTGAGCCAGAAAAGTTGTAATTAAATAAAAAAAGTACATGTGTTACATCTCATAATCAAAACTATATCACGCAACCGACATAGATATAAATAAGCACTGTTCCATTAATGTGTTGCCTTTTGTTTATTCTTTTCTGGAATACATGTTTCAATTTTTGAGGTGTCAGTGATCTTTAAGTGCTGGGGACGATTTGAGTCAGTGTCCCACTTGAAACATTCTTAGATCATTGTGTTCACAGTGTATGTGTTGTTGTTGTTTACTATCTTCAGAATGATATGAAACATAATGGGGTAAACATATATTCCTTCCATTTTAGAGTTGGCGCTCAACGACGATTTTTATTCAAACGAATATAATGCATAATGTTAAAAAAAAACCATAAAAAAATACAATGTGCCTCTTTTTAGATATTTCTCTGCGTTTCAAAATGAATGCTGAAGGCATGAGTGTAAAAATACAATTGCAATTTTTTAATGGATTTTTTTTTCGTTATCTACGATCTGAAAATATGACTTTGCATTATGTACTTTCTTCAGAGTAAACAATGAATGTTAACAATATTAGTTTTCATTGTATGAACAAGAGTATTGTACATAATTTTGAAAAAAAGACCTTTAAAAAAAAAAAAAAAAAATTGCTTATACGTATTAAAAAAAGAAAGTGAATCGATTTGATTCTACGTATACCCTTGAGAGCAGTAAGGTGGATCACTATATCCGTATAAACCATTTATATTGTCACAGTTGTATCCCTTGCATCGCACAGTGCAGTTGTTAGCGCAGTTTACTCCCCACAATCCATCAGTACAATCTCGGTAAAAAAAAAAAAACGACAACTTTCATACATGATATATTTCAGGATACTTATGATTTTCTTAAAAATATCATGCAGTTTGCCCAAATAGAAATATAGCCTTTGCATATAAGAAATATTTTCCAACTTGTTAATTATGTTTCAAACTTTGTCAAATATATATTAATTAGCTTAAACTTGTTGATTTTTATAGGAATTAAAAAAAACAAACATTACCAGTGAGTTTTAGATATGATGCACACAAGATAATATTGAGTGTAAATAGCAGACTTCATACATAAATGGAGAATGCTCATATACTGTGAGAAAGCTATAATATTTTTGTTGGATGCATCTTTAGTCGTTTATGATAAAGAACAGAACAAGAATTCTAAGAAGATATTAAAATAGATGAAAGTAAACAAGTATTATTGGTGAGTTGTAACCAGGCATTGTTAATGATAAAGTGTGAGAAGTCCTTTATTGATGAGATGAAATCTTTAAGATCATATAGACCACTAGTGAACGATTTCTGCAATGCCCTTCTTTCATACATGGGGACTTTAACGATGACCAGAAACATTCATTGATCCTTGGCAATACCGAACAAAAGAGACCCTCAAGTAAACAGTTGAGCGCTTTACCGCATGGCTATAGTGAGTTGTAACGTAACTTACTTTTGTTACAATCTGTCTTGTCAGAGGCACCTAAACAAACTCTGTTACAAAAATGTTTTTTTTTTGTTGCATTCATGTTCGCATTTTAAACCTCTCCATCCATCAGGACAATCTAAAATAAATCAAAATATGAATTAAAAAATAGAGCTTTATCCCGAATTTAGTAACATTATAATTATCATATTAATTTAGACTTTTGGTATTAAGCTGTAAAAGAAGATATGAGATAAGCCTATCATGTCATGCAATGTTGTATAACATTCAATAAAATAATTGATTGTTAAATGTTCACACATATTTTAAATATCGTCTATACCATGTGCGGTTTAAGCGCTAGACTGTCGACAGAAGAGTCCTCGGTTCGAACGTCAATGAGAACATTGAGATTTTTTCAAGTCCTGGTGTGAGTCCCCAAGTCAACCCAGCTTTAAATGGATACCTGACTTTAAGTCGGGGGATTAAAAGCGGATGGTCGTTGTGCTAACCACACAATCCCTTTTATATGCCGAGATTACTGAAAAAGATACATTCTACACTTCATCAGTCCCATGGGGCTTAAGGGAACTTTACTTTAAAAAATATATATTCAGATAATTACGATTTATTCTATAATAGGTAGACTTTATCGTCACATTTATTTTGTTTGCTTAAAAAATACATTGTATGGATGGGACAGAGAATTATGTAATACTGAAATGATAAACAATTTGTTTTAAAAGGTGTCCTTTAGTAGTGGACAACAGAATATAAATTACACACGATGTCCATTTAAAATGATTTTTTTTTTCAAAAAAAGCTGCCGTATTTGTGTATGTTTGGGCTATTTTATGCCAATATCAGCCCCACAAAAAACATGACACACAGAGCTAAAATCTTATTTCATTCTAAAATATTGTAGTTATTTACATTGTATGACTTCTAAAACAATTCTGCATCCCTTCCCCTTATATTAAAATAGGGGGCACGCTTTTTTCAGACTCCCCACCCACGCCCCCAAGCTGATGACGAAATTAAACCACGAGTAATTAGTACTGTGCAGAGGCACAACTAGACCAAACTTTCAGGGATGGGGGTGGCAAAATAAAATCAATTTTATAAAAAAATCACATTATTTATATATTTGTATTTTATTTTAAACACATTTTAGTCTAATCTTTTATTTTTGTTATTTCCTCTGGCAAATGCCCCCAATGCCCCCCCCCCAGTTGCGCAACTGGTACTTTGTATATCGCTTGAGCTCAATCACCTATTTACGTCATTGACAGCCTATACACTTATTTTTAATCAATTATTAGCAATCGGTATGAACTATTACAAAATATTAATCTCTACACCATCCTTGATTCAAACCGTGCAATTAGTCAGTCTATACAGTGGATTTAACAACTAACCAGATTTCATCCTGCTATTTCAAAATCTTCAATTAAAATCTTGCAGAAATGTGTTATCCAACATTACAACACACAATTAAACTAACGAAAAAAAAAAAGAAAAAGTTTCAGTATAAAGTTGTGTCTTTAACCCTACAGTGCCCAATTTTTTTTTTTTTTTATATTTGTACTATTATTAACATCAGATCGGAAATAAAAAAGCGAAAGTTGATTTTGCATGCTTTTCAGGTAATTTTACATCCCTCTGAGTTAACATGAATAAATACATTCACCTTTTTATGCCAAAGTTAATAATAAGATTATAATAATGAGAAAATATGGTTGATTCATATATGAATCATGGGGAACTGTAGGGTTTACCTCCAAAGATCTCCACCTCACACAACGTTACAAACACTCCGCCATATCCTTTGTTGCTGTAACTGTTACAGTAGTCACTCTGTCACTTATAAATTGATTGACTGTGTATATTTTTTTCGTTATATTTTTTTCTTCGTATTCAAATAACTCTGTACCGTTTTCACCCAACGCTCTAAGTTTGAAATTTTGAAGTCGATCGCTAAACAAGATGTCGATGTTACCTGAATTTTCTAATTTTATAAATGAGCATGAATTATACATTTTAAAACAGTAGTACAATACAGAGCGTAAGTAAAAATAACCTATAATGAGCATTTTATTTGTTCAATTTCACTATAAATATTCTAATTGACTTAAATTTTTTATTTGCCCATGTCATAGACATGTGTGTGTTAATTTTACCTGTATTGCCTCTGTAATGCATATATGTGTATATGCTACATGTATTGCCTCTGTTATACATATATGTTACTTTATGTTACCTGAATTGCCTCTGTTATACAAATATGTGTGTTAATGTTACATGTATTACCTCTGTTATACATATATGTGTGTGGGTATATATATATATATATATATATATTACCTGTATTTCCTCTGTTGTACAGAACAAATTTGTTGATTACGAATGACTTATTGAAATGGACTGTCCATGTTGGGGAGACATCATCTTTACCGGTGTGAGTGCAGCTTCCGTCGATAAATTTCCCGTCAATATTTCCATCTACAGCGTTGAGGGATGGAAGCCTACGTTTGTAATTTGAAGTTTCATATGTTGGCTGTTTCAGCGCAACGTTTCGACCTGAGAGGTTACACAAATTATACTTCCATTGAATAATAGTTTTTTTTTATTAAAATTACTTAGCTCCTCGGTTATGAAAATTTTTCTCAGGCTAATTTTAAATGAACAATGCTGTCATATATTACAATTATTATATTTTCCTAACTTTTCGACGCCGAAAATTTGCAATTTAGTTTTTTTTTTTTTAGTTGAAATGATTAATTATTCTTGAAATAGATCCTCATAGGCATATTACCTTTCAAAACATTAGGCTATTGAGGCTTTAACCGTGGGTTTTGAGAAACGCCGGTCCATCTTTAACAGACAAAATTATAGTTCTTTTAATAAGGCGCTGCATTTAGTGTGAAAATACTTTATTTTAAAAATAAGAATTTCAATATATTAATGTATATAAACTACATAATTCTGAATGGATATATATATATATATATATATATATACATGCATACATACATATAGCTATGAATCGGGTCAAAATAATATCACAATTATTTCAATTTCCCAGAAAATTGAAGTTCAAAAAAATGTGCTTTAGTTTATTCTAAAAAATAGATTTAAAATACTTTCTTTTTTTTTTTTTTTTACTTTCTTTATTAATTTATATATAAATATATATGTTTATAGCCTATTCTTATTTATTACGATGATTGAGAAAAAGTTTTATGTTATTTTACCTCCGCTAACATAGATGGAACACAAAGTTCTGACACCTTCACCATGCAAGTTGATCTGCTGAATAGTGACATTCAGTGTACACCAGACATCCAGGGTTCTATTATCAACCATATACAATCGCTGATCTGTGCAATGTACAACTGATGTCGATGTGTTGAACTCTAACATAAAACCCTTTATGGGCACTTGAAATAAAAAATAATAAGTATTTACAATATAACCGTTTGTACTTTTAATCTATATATTGTTATTATTATGTTGGAAATTAACAAATCAGTACGTATGTATATATTACTCTTATTTAATACTTGATCTGATATGATAGACATAGTGTATTAAATAGTGTTTTGTAAAAAAAATTGTATAAAATTTTCTTAAATGTGCTATGTGTTTTTCATTATTTTAAAGCGAAAGTTTTTATATTTTGCTCTTATATAGGCATATTAAAAAGTAAATATAATAATAATAAGCTATCTTGAACAGGTGAATATGTTTAATTACACTGGGTTACGCATTTAAATACAATTGTTTTTTCCTCTGAAATTTTTTTAAAGTTTCTAATATATTTTTGATGCTGATTTCAAATCTGTAATCAGTTTTTCTCTATCATCGACCATTCCCAAGATATCAACAATCTCATGATTTAAGCTTTTATAATGGCAATATAGTTATATAGCGAGCTGCAAAATTATTTTATTCGAAACATTTTAACACAAAGCAATGTTCAATTGCCACAAATTGTTAGTAATGATATATTTGCATATCATGATCATAATACATTACACATGTCATAGGTACAAGTCAGTTTAAACTTGGATCTCTAAAAATGCTGCGAAGAGTGACATTTACGCTTGTGTCCAGTACCATCACGTCGGACAATTGACCAGATATAATCACCCATCATAGCACTGTCCCAGTGCCCTCGGTACCTCTGTTCCATCCTCATAATGTCTTGGTGGAAGCGTTCACCTTGCTATTCGCTTGTGCTTCCCAAATTCCCGTGAAAAAAGTCTATGTGTGAATAATTCATTTTGAGGGACATACGGCATCCCATTTTCTGATAGGCTTTTATCATGTAATTTGGTTCTTTATTATTTCTCAAGAATCCATTAACTACAGCTCTAAATCCACCCTGCAAGCCTAGCCAAAACCCATTCATTTTAAAATCCACACATATATCCCATCTATACTTTTTGTAGTCAATGTGTTCTAGCAAATTACGAAATTGTCATAATCTTCCTTCATTTGTGTTGAGTGTGCTACAGGTATGGAGGGATAAATATTCCCATTATGCAACAGTACTGCTTTTAAACTTCCGAAAATCGCATGTGGAGCCCAGTATTTGTCCTGATCACCGATTGCAACTACGAAGTAGTTGTGATAAGCCATGTAGTATTTTCGTCCTTTTTCAATACGTCGCGAACCTTGTTTCGAACTGATATAATATCCGCATACATAGCAAAAGCTATCACGAGTTTTTGCACTGCCTATTAGCCATTGCAATTTGAATTCAATCTTTTAATATCAACTGTTACAAGTTAACTTTGAAATTAGGATATTATGTCTGAAGCTAAACTAAGCTGCATAAAATAGAAAAAATACAAATATAGTAAATCTTTAATGTCTCGATAACCGTCGATGCTACAGCAAAAGTGATTACATATTTGGAATCAGTATTAAACTTTCAGTCAGAAACAATAATAAAATAAAAAGGAACAAAAACTGTGTAACCCAGAGTTATAAAACATTTTTTGATAGAAAAATATTAATTAGTACTCAATTTCCATAATTTGATTTGATTTAAAGTAAATATTAGAAAGCATAATGTCCAGTACCTTTGTCTTTAAATGTTAATCTCATCCAAGTAAAGTAAATTTCTGCTTTAAGTTCTGAAGAAATCTCAGTTAAATTCTCTTCATTGCATGTTGAATCATTTTCATCGTTCAACCAATGGTGTTCATGCTCAATAAGGTTTACTTTAAATAGTAATAATGTTAAAGGTCATTCAATGTTTTGATTGTTATTTATTAATTTAATATTGATTGATTTTATTTTTCTGGAATTAATAATATGACGTTTAATTAGTATTTCTAAAAAAAATGGCTATCGATACAAATACATTGTAGGATTGATCTATTTCTTTGAATCAGTAAAGTAATGGGACCTTGAGGGGAGCATAACGAATAGCTTCCATCACATCATTTACATGTGTTTTTTTACGCGTTTAATACTGTGTGGACTCGTCGGACATTGACTTCCCTTTATTAAGACCCCCTTCAAGTATTGAACCCAACACTCTCATTTAACTGCGTTACTAATGAATAATAATAATTTTTTTTCGGCTTTAAAAATAGGTTACATTTTTTTCAGTGACTTAGCAATTTAAATATTATTTGACGCTCATTATATAAAGTATCACAACAATCTAATGTAGTTAATATACCGAAAATGTATGGGCTTTTGGAAATATCGGTTCAAATCGATCAAAACCATTTTGAAATATTTATATTCCCTTGAGTAATAATAACTCACCAAAAAAAAAGGTATTTCTTTTAACTCTTGTTGGCACTTTTGTGTATCGTGTTACTCTACTTAGTTATATATATAATCGAAATATGTTAACTTTATTTTTCTCTTGGTGTGTGAATAAACATATTTACCGTATTGACAATTTAGTCCAAACCAACCACTTTCACATGCTGTACCATCACATGAACCGTTAGATAAACAGACGTTTTTCTGACAGTGACATTTGTACTCACAAAAGTCACCAAACCATCCGATGGAACATGAGCTGGCTGCTTTATTTCGTAATGAACAAAAAAAATCATATTGTTCAATAATTAATTTTGTTTCACCGTGAAATAAATTCCAAATACAGTACTATTGTAAATAAACACAACTAACTATATAATCTTACACGATTTTAATTAAAATAAGAAGCGAGCATTAAGAATGTAAATATGTTTAGTTATTAGAGCTTATAGATCCAAATGACTACGAATTAAAACAATGTATTGGTATGTATCAAGCTAGTTTGAAAGAGAAGCGGGGAATGATCGGGAAAATGTACAATTTATTAAGTTTATTTTAAAAAAAAAGTTAAATTAGAACAAAATACAAAGCTCTGAATAAATTAAAACGTTAATTGTAAATCATAAATAATGCAAACGTTTAATAGGACAAACAAAAAAGTCAAAATACAAACAATATAATACAAACATATTTACATAAATAGACAATAACCGCACCTACCGTTTCTAAGATTCCTTCGTAATGACTCATTTGAATTTTATCTTTTTAAAGTTTAACTTAACGTGCGTGCTACCGATGGTAAATTAGCCACTAAAACAAAACTTTCTGATTCGTAGCCCATCTTCCAAAACAAAAAAAAAAGTTACAAGAAGAAATAAAAGTGCAAGCGTCGTGCGCTGGATGTACATATTTTAGGTTTTTGATGAATAATTGCAGTAACTAATGCATTAAACAAAACATTTTTGATTGCACTTTAAAAAAATAAATAAAAAATATTGTTCTAGAGAGTAAAATAAAATTACCTGTGTTATTAAAGCTGATAAAAAGTGCAAATATAAAAGATGACACGAAATAGACAAACTTCATATCTGAGGATTGAAAAACAAAAATAATTTAAACCTGTGCAAAGCAATAATTTAAAACAAATTAAGGTTTTATTCTTAATTACTCAAACTATTGCATTTAAATTTAAAAAGATGACGATATTTAATATGACTCTTGCTAACTATTTCCAAGTGATGAGAAAGAAAGATGAGCCCTGCAAAAATCGTCTCATTAGTGATTAATAAGATATAAGTGACATATATAATACATGTAATTTTATATTGTAAGGGAGGGAATCTGTGAGTATTAAGGGGAGACGATTAATGTAAACTGTTTTGAAAAAAAGAAATCATGTTTTAACTTTACTTACCTACTTGATACCTGCTAGTCTACATGTAAATCACTCAACGAGAGAGTGTGAGTTTGGAATGCCTCGTTTTTTTTCTTACTTTAAGTTAAAATCGATTATATTAAACTTGAAACATATAGCTGAAGACTAAAATGAGACCATGTTTCGCCACTATACTTACAACGTGTAACGTTATCATTTCTTCAATCCGTGTGTAGAAACAGCGTCATAAAGGAATGTAAAATTATGTCCTTCCGTCCAGCCAAACAAAAAGCATAAATTTCATAAGAATACATATTAATTTTTATGACGGATATGTTAACATTTTATACTGACTCAAAAAGTATTACTGTGGTTTAGCTAGTAACATGAAAATTTCACTTTACAAGTTAACAAGTACATACTTTGAATATAATATTTAAGGTTACTCCTAGCCCGTCTGCCGCCTTCGCGCAAGCAGTACTTTCCCCCTCCTATCCTCCAACAAAGATATACTGTTTGTATAAAAGTAGACTATGTAATAAAAGATGACATTTATTGCTGTTTTCTATCATTTTTCTAATTATTTCTAAATAAAAAGACTGCATATTTGGTAATAAAAAATATGCACAACTGTTGTAAAATGATTTGCAGTTATCCTTTCTTGGAAAAAAACAAAACAATTAACAAGAAGATTGAATCAATTCTATAACCCTCGCATTTTCATAGTCAGTGTGGAGAGATATGACGTCTATGACGTCTTTCCTCCTTCGCGTTGTATTTTATTCTACTTGTATACGTCATTTATACCAAACAGTTTAACAGTTGCGAAATCAGTCTTAATTGGGCATCGTATTATGCGGATGCATGTTGTATTTTGTATCTAGACAGTAGTTATTGTACTCCTCCTGAATTCACCATTATATGTCAGTTCATGTTCATGCAGTTATAATCAAGAATGAAATATTATTATTATTGTTACTTTCAACTGCGTCTACCTCGTATATTGATGTTGTTGACTGAAATTGTAACATCTACTACATTTTTTTTATAAAAGAACCTCGTAAAAGTGAATAACTGATCACACTTTAGCCAGGTTGTTTAATCTATTCTGTGTTATCGATAAACGGGATATTTTGTTAATACAATTATCGCTGCCGATCTGCCACTGAGCAGAGTAATCACCCAACCGTACACACCAGGCAAGCACTGTAATCTGAGAAGTGCACCCACCACAACCCAGAGCCGCTCATATTAAATAGTAAATGAGTAATTTAGTAAAATAGTAATGTCATGGTATAGTTAGGAGTACTACGCACACAGGTGTGTGTGTATCTTTGGAGTTTGGCCAACTAGGTCAACATGTGGTCAAGGGGTCAACATTCGAGATGTTGATAGAAAATAAATATGTTGTTTATCATTCTAGATATCAATGGAAAATAAATATGTTGTTTATTTGTAAATTGTATTGACTAAATGAGTGAGAGACAGAGCGATGTGGAATGTTCGAGATGGATGGAAGGAAATTATATAAAGACGATGTACAGTTTAGAATAGAGGAATAGATTGAGAAGAAAGTTGTGTCAATCAAGTCATTGAAGTTATTGAGTTCAGTAGAGTATTGAGAGTATTCGAATATATATCGGACGTTTTAGTTGATCCGTTAAGTTGATTGTTTACAAGTATAATTCATTGGATTTATTCTGTGTATTAATATTATTGTGTCGTTAATAAATCATATGAACCATGGACATGAATTGAGTTCTTGTATTAACCAGTTAATCATCATACTAATAACATTTACATGGTGGCAGCGGTGGGATATGAACCCACGCCTCCGAAGACGTTGCAATTTAAATCCCTCTCCCTGCCTTGGAAGAACCCATATCTAGGCTTTCTCATTTGATAAAATTATTATTAACCCGATTATTTCTTGGTACTAACATAGAAGTGAAATACTGATCAGGTAATGAGGCCTAAAGCATTGCTCTACCCTTCTGCTCTACCATATAAATCTTTAACATATTTCTATATAGTACTTTAGACTATTATCCTGTGACAAGTGTAGTTCATTCTTCTACCATCAATATTGTGGGTCATTTCTACCCTATACAGAAACACATCATTCATACTGCCTGCACGGTGTCTTCATTTGCCATACTTCAACAAACTCTCATTTTCGCAACATTTCCCTCTTACATCAAACTTCTTTCTACACCCGTACTCACAATGACATTTGTTCTTCTTGAATAGTTCTACTGGCACATCACAGTTAGGGCCAGATCTCTTTCTTACAATTATAATTCTAGGCGGCTGATACTCATTGTGTCTAACTCTCATCCTCTGCCATTGTTCACCCCCACTGACCGACTGTGACCAGCTACAGGTTTAACACGCCCCTGAAAAGTTGTTTCTCGTTGTTGTAACTGGTTACTTTTTTATTAACAGGATCTGAAACTGGACATTTCTTCTCATCACATTTCTCCTGAACTATTTCTTTATTATTACCATAACGTTTGGTCTGCTTTCTGTCTTCTTTAACCACCTTTACTTGACTAATTTCTCTATTGACACTATTGATCTCGACTAAAGTTTCCGCTATGCCTAGTCTATCTATCATGACCTTTAACCCTTTTCTACTTTAGTTTGTGATGCAGCAATCATATCTAATTTGGAAAAATATTATGCAACAACTTCTCTACCGAACTAAGTCTAAGTGTTAAATTTTCTATTTTTTCATTTGTATCTACCGGTTCTGCTTTTAGTTCTTCTTTTCTTTCCAATCGATCTCAAACTTATGAACTATCACTCCTTTATTCGAACCCCAATAAGCTTGTGTCTCTGTTATCAACGCCCTCTGACACATGGTTCACTAAATCATTTTCAATATCTAAACGTAATTTGAATTGAGCATTTTCGGCTTCCATTTTCTAATTATCATCTCTTCTAGTCTTTCTTCCCTCTCATTACCCTCCTCTCTCTCTTCTTCAGCCTCTCTTATACTAACCCAATCCCGCAATTCTTTGCCAGTATACCCAAGGTCCTTACCCATCTCAATTAAAGCTGTTAAGGTTGCCATGGCACTGTAAACAGTATACCAGCAAATAGAAGCAAGTAAAAATAATTGTAAAATATTTAGCAGAAGAAGGTCACCACTGCTAATTAAAATCAATAGTGAAATAAACCAATGAACTTAAATAAATGTTATAGCTGTTCCAGGTAAACCCTATTTTAACCTCCACTGTATTTAACAAAAAAGAAATACAGAATTTTACCAGGAACAGTGAACAATTAAGTTACATTAAAACAATCTAACAAAAAATTCTAAATAAATACAACTTATCTGTAGATCTTCGATACTCCGAACTTGATCAAAGAATAAGAAAGATAAAAATAAAACACAGTTCGTGTCTAAACAATAAATGACAATATCCTGGGACCTACTTTTAAAACCACTATCAGTTCAACTTAATGTTAGTTTACTAATAACTCAAATCAGCAACATCAACTATATAGCAATCTCAGATACGTCGGCAGCATCAAAATACGTCGGCAACATCGAATACGTCAGCAACCTCAAATACGTCAGTAACAACAGCAACCAGCAATGAAGTGCAATATAGCAGTAAATAATACCAACTATAGATTGCAGTAAAAGTATAGTACTAATAGCCTAATTCAATTAGAGTAACCTCATCTCAACAGCAATCTCGGTTACACATAGCATCATCAACAGCAACCTCGGTTACATATAAACATCAGTTTAAGACCAGTGCTAACTGACCTACTCAGCAACAACAATTTCTATCACAGAACAGTCCAAATGGTCGACAGCAGCATTACAACAAGTTAAACATCATTATGTGCTCACTTATAATCCACAGAAGAAAATACTTACAACGTCTTTTGCATTGACAGCAATTTTACAATAACTCCTTACTCCGCAGTCACGAGTTCACGTCGGAGGTGCCATAAATGTTACGGGTTCTTTTAATATATTCCTTAATTATTGCTAGGTTTCAGAACACATTCACATCAGGAATAAGCCAACAGATGAGTCAACACTTATTAGTGTAAAGTATAAAAATAACTGAACTTTATTTAAACTACTCGTGACTGCACGACTATCTTATACAAACTCTAATACAACACTGACTATAAACTAAATTAAACTTCTTTCTCGATCGACTGCTCGCCCCGAATCTCGAGGGAAGGGAATAGGGGGAGGGGCGTTTCCGACATCAATGACTCTGGGTTTTCTCTGAGTCCGGTAGGGCTTTGATCTTGGTCAGTGGCCAAAGGTGCGAAGTCGCACCTTCGTCCAGCTATCGTGCAGCTTCCGAGCGCGCTGATCACGCTCCGCTGACCACAGATCTAACGGGGGTGGGGATGAGGGTAACATAACATGGGGTAGCTGTGATGTGGGGGAGGGTGCGATCGTAACAGGGCTTACAGACTTGGTGACGCCCATCTGTGGGCTTATAGACTTGGTGGCGCGCATCTCCTCTCCAAATTAGCGGCAAATGTTTTGGCACACTAGGTGAGCCCTGTCCTTGCAGGTCGACTCGAGCTCGCTATCGACTTCGCTATGTTTATCTTCAATTTATTGTCATTGATGCTCACAGTCAACAGGTCCGTGAACTTCAGGAGCGTCTGTGGCTCTTCTTACATTTGGTTCGTACCAGTGCCCATCTCAGTATGGTTTTATTATTTAAACTGTTAATTTTATTTTAGTGAAAAATCCCATCACATTTTTTCATATAAAAGCTTGTTGTCTATTATGGTGTGTTAGTAGATGATCTCAAACAAATAAATCATTTAATAAACAATAACAAAAAGTTATGCTGATCCAACACAATATTATTTTAAACCATACCTCATAATTCCTTTATGAATATCAAACTACATCTTGATACACTTGGGTTCCACAACCCCACATCTAGATAACTCACACATGACCTTTTCCTACCAGGTCCAACCCTACACTGAAGTAATTACTTACCCATGGGATCCACTGTATCAAACGTAGACTCTAGTGTAGCAATGCATGAACCATTCAGACTCTATAATTAACAGCAATGCATTGACATTCAGAATCAATTAATAGCTATGCATTCAATACAAATATACCCATGCCTTCACGCACGCTCTACTGCATATACGTGATCACTCTTTGCAGTGTTGTGAATACGGCTCTAAGAAGCTTTGATGATTTTAGATCGATTTCCCATTATAGTTTATTCCATAATTAACTTTAAAATAAATTCTGATGAATCGACAAGAATGCGACTCTTGTATTATTTTCATTCTATAACAGCTTAGAGATTTCAGCCTCAATATGTCATGCCATGTTATAACTAAACAGCCTCAATATGTCATGCCATGTTGTAAATTTCTGTTATTTACGTTCGACCTGGTAAAATAACAAATTATAAAAAACATATTCAAAAGTTTTATAATTTTTTAATCCCACCATGTTATCTCTGAACGTTTTGTAAAATTCTAGCCATTGGTTAAGAAAGACTTTGATCTATGTAATATAGCTTCTTCTTTCTATGAAAAATGTTGCCAGATAACATTTTGTATTTCTATGAACAAATAGCAACTTATCCAGTGAGGGCCAGCAGCCACCATCACTTTTTCAGAGATACTTTTATTCTTTTTAAATGACAAATCGTATTATTTCAATTTCTAAGCATTGTGTTTAGTTTATATTTAAAAATCAACCTGTGCACACTTTTACAAAAATTTTGTTTCTAGTCTTAACAAGAGCAGTGACAAATAGACGGGAAATGTTTACGGAAGTCAAGTGTGATCTGACTTGAAAGATGAGGTAAAAAAATATTAAATTTCTAACATATAAAGTAAATTTCTACTAATATGCAGTGGGTATTCGGTTAACGAACTTAATCCGTTCCACAATTATGTTTGCTATCGAATGGTTCGTTAACCGATCATCAATTTACAATATATGTGTGGAAATTATTAATACGTTCTGGAGGTCCTAAAAATTAAATAAAAAAAAAATTGTCATGCAAGAATAATTTCTTAGTAAGTTTATTTATTACAAATATGATATCTTGCTTATTAATCAGAATTAAAGAACATGATGTCGGTTGCCTTCCACCAAGTGCAGATGACATCAGCTTGATTCAGTGGATAACGCCTTTGCGATAGGTTTCGGTTCTGCATTTCTTGCTTGAAGTAAAATAAATGGGGTTAATAAAATGGAAAAGACATTGTCCATCTTGAATTGGAAGAAGACACATGGCTGCTAAAGTTCAACTTCATGGTGGATATCACAAATAAACTAAAAGAGCTAAATGTAAAATTGCAAGGAAAATGAAACCCAACCTATGCCATGCTTGAAGAAATGGTTTATTTCGAAAATAAATTTTCTTTTTGTCAAAGACCTGTAGAACGTTAACTTAAATCATTTTGGAAATTTGAGGCAGTTAGTGTTCTAGAAGACTGGTAAATCCAGTAACCATATTTTGATTCAATTTACCGAGATAGATAAGAAATTAAACAAATCTTACGTTATAATATATCATCGTATAAAGCACCAAAGAATATAACTTATACAGAAAGCGCCTTGCTATTTAAAAAAACAACAACTATTGACACGAATTACTTTATTATGACTATAAACAAAATGAAGTATAGATTCGCTGAGAGATTTGAGCCATTCTAAACAAATGCAAGTGTTCTGGCGTTCATATTAAATCCTCTAGTACAAATGAGATCAACATTGAGCCATTTGAAATTGATACCGGTTATCTTCAAATGTAATTACTGGATTTGAAAACCAAACACTTTTGAACTGACAAATTCACACAACTCAAGAGCAAGTTAGAAGAGTAGGAGGTCCAGAAAAGCAAGTATGTTGCGCTGCACAAGTGGACAGGTCGAACCGAAATACCGCGAGATTAGGCACTCATATTTGAAGCATGAAAGAGTCTTCCACAGTGCTACAGTGAGGAGAAGAAGTAGGCATTAGGAGTGCTGAAGATCTTTGCGTCAACATATTCGTGAAAACAAGCGTTCTCTTGCATGAATTTAATACAATGTCAAGAAAGAAGCCAACTAACAAATAAAAATATAGAGGTGTACTTGAAACTGAAAATAAAAAGTTTTGAGCAAGATTTAATCAAACTTTCAAAAATGCACGCAAGGTCAATGCTCTTTTTGATGTAACTATTGTTGTGATCTATTAAAATCATTTATTTAAAGTTTAAATTTTTTATATGAATAAAACTTATGTCGTATTTAAAGTCATTTTTTAATCAAAAATGAAATGTATATACCTTATCCTAATCAAATACCATAATATTGAAAATTGTGAATTATAACGTTTGGCTCTTCCATCTCAAAAGGTTGCCGACCCCTAATCTAGTTGTCTAGATGGGTGTATGTTTGTCTCAGTCTGTTTTTATGTTTAATGAAGCGGTGGGAAAAAAATCAGATATGGAATTTTATATTTCAAATTTAGTGTTTTATTTCAAGAATATTGATGCCTTTAATAAAGGAAGAGAGGCCGCCCAAGAAACACCTGGCGTTCAGAACTGGAAGCGGACATCTTAAAGATGGGACACAACTGGAACCAGCTGGATAAGACGGCAAAAGACAGTGAACTCTGGAGATCTGTTGTTGGTGATTTATACCCTGCCATGGTTGAAGGGCTATGAATGAATGAATGAATGAAAAAAAACAACACATGTAATATTTTTTTTTTAATTTATAGACTAGACCTGTTCTTTCAGAAAAATGTTCATCATAGTTCTCTTGCTAAATTCCATACTTTATTTCAATTGTATCTCGCCTACACCATATACTATATCTGGTTAACGATGTTATATATATATATATATTATAAATCGGTTTTTAAAAAAAATCTTTAAAAAAAAATTATTATCAAACCTTTATATTTATGGACATGTAAAAACATAAAAATACACACTCATATAAACACGAATTGTAAGAAAAAATTACAAAAGACTATTTTTATGTTTCAAGATTATTTTTTTTTAATCAGTAAATTCATTGATTTAAAATATCTTCTTGTATACAATAAAGTCGCTTTATCACTTTACTGTATTTTCAGCTTTCTAGAAATGACTCTTTTATCTTGGCTTTACCTACAACTGAGTTTATTATAACTCTTCACATTTGTTTCTATTTGGTCAAATCGAATTGATAAAAATGTAAAGTTTACCCCAGACTTTAGTTTGAATATAAATAGAATATAACTGATAAGAATATAAAGTAAACGCTGGCATAAGACACAATCTTATCAGTTCAATAGAACAAAAGATGCAAAATATTTAATGTTTATAGCGTTGGAAAAAGAAATATTGACTTTAAGACGATGTACTTAGAACTTCTAGCTGTGCATTGTATTATATTATATTATCTCTATCAATCTATCTATCTGTATATCTATGTCAATTTAAGTATAAATGTATCAATATGCATATTTTCAAATTTATCTCAGTATATAGATATTAGTCTACATCTATGTATGAGTCAGTGGCTGTTAAACTGTAGACACGATCAAATTGGTATGTAATAATTGTTTCCATGTGTTTCCATTGCCACCACACGTTTTTTTTTTTTATACATAGTATTAATAGAAACAAGAGCACTAAAAAGACTTTAAATCATTGGTCTAATTTTCAAAAGATAGCAAATCTATTTTTAAGGAACTTAAATAATATGATAAAAGATCCCTTAGCCCTAACGGGCCATCTAAGCAATTGAAGTGTAGAATTCATTAGTTTCTATAAGCACGGCATATGAAGAGATTGTGTGGTTAGCACAACGCCCAGCCGCCTTTACTTCCCCAACTTAAGTCAGGTACCCATTTAAAGCTGGGTGGACTTGTGGGACGACTTTGAACCTAATTTTTATGGGCTCAGTGAGGATCGAACCCAGGACTATCAGGTCGGCATGTTTTTTAGAAACGTTGCATACAAAAATATAAGGCCTACTTAATTTTTTTAAGGGCATAAAATAAAGTCTAAATACCAATTGTTGCTTATCAATCAAACTTTGTGAGAGAAATACAAAAAAAGTACACATTACCTCCAGTATAGGATTAGAGGAATTCTAAAATAGTAGATGTCAGGCGGACTTATTTTTATTAGTATTTAACCATTTATTTATAACCGAAATACTAGTAATAGTAGTTATTTTAAATATATATTTATTTTTTAAAGTTTTTACTAAAATAAAAAAAAATATTCAGTTAGAAATTAGGGCGAATTTTTTGCGATCTGTTTATTCGCATAATTTATTAATCGCTTACAAAAAACAGGCAATAAAAAAGTTAAGCTAATTTTTATATCCTACGATGCATTTCAAAAATAAGAAAAAAAAAACAAAACAAAGAATAAAAGATTTTAGAAATGTATTAATTTACTTTCAGATTATCTTTTACATATACATTTCTTTTATTTACATTTGATCGACTTTAACTCGATCTCGTATACACTTTGTGTTATCTCACTGACTTTACATATAAAGCTATATACGCCTTTACAATTTACTTCCTATTCTATTTACAGCTGGACTACTTCGCATTCTATACTGTAGTTCTCTCATACAATTACGTGATTTAGGATGTTGATATAGTTTAGTACTAAAGTTATGTAAAAGGTTATAAAATTATTGTCTTCTTTAAAGTTAAATTTATAAAGTAATACTAAAAATACTTTTGTATATGCACTTTTAGCTCAGCTATATGTGTCAAATGTATATCAAATTATTAAGGCAACAACTTTGTGACAATTAATTTATGAAAGTCAATTTATAAAAAAAAATCAAGTTTTAAAATGTGATTTAAGTTTGTGTAACTATTTTTTTTTTATTGAATCAGTTATCTCAATAAATTTACTTACTCCTTTCTACTGTAGAAATGAAATTTGATAATTTTTTTGCAAGATTATTGCTGGTTGCGCTTTATTGCCATACAATACATGGTAAGTTTACGTTTATTGTTAGCTAATCAAATGACAATGTTATTTGTTATTTTGAAAACAAAATTAAATGAAAGCAATATTGTAAAAAAGAACATGTGTATCATTTGTTAAATGATTAATTTTTATAAAAAAAAATCTTTAAAATGATGTTTTAAATAAAATACATAAAAAGTGGCACAATAATGATTGAGATGGTAAAAATATTTTTATAATGAAGGCACATAATATATTTAAAAAATAATACTTTGTTCGATTTATGTTATTAGTATCTTGATTTACTTTTTATCAAAATTAACTTTTTAACATATTTTGCCCGGTATATTTATCAGTTTGGGATTAACGTATATTATGTTCAGCATATTTATTGATGAATGATTAACACACTTAATCATACAAATGTCGCTTAGATTCAGTTAGAGGGAAGGTGGGATTTCCATAAGTTTGATACATACATTTTATCATAGACAGGACGTTGTATTTTTTTTCCAATTCCTTTTGCGTTTATACAATCTGTATGCATAAATTAAGAAACATAACAGCATCTACAGGTATAGTTTTTACATGAAATTAAGTGGAAAAAATGTAAAAAAAAAATATTCTTGTTATTTAAATGTAATGGATTGTGATTATTATACATATTTCATTGAGGTCAGTTTGTTTATATTAACCTCATCGATGGAAAGAACAGATCGATATTCGCTCATGAATCTCCTATTTGATTTATAACAATGATGCCATAGTTTTTTTCTCCTGTATAGAATGTGCTAAATTTCATTACTATGGAATGTGCTTTAATAGGTCTATGATGGGAATCCTAAAACCCATCAACCCATCATCATGTCGCCCTGTTACCATCACACAAGTTTCGCTAGTTCTGTGTTCCATTAAATGTTAATTTCATTTTGCTAACCTGGTTAAGTAACTTAACATCGTTTTTTTTTATTATTCTTTACAATGAAGCCTACAGTATATGTTCCAATGAATGGTTTGGTGCGCACTGTCAGTACAAATGTCACTGCCAAAGTAACGCATGCTTTTATGATGGCTCATGTTACAGCACACGTTGTGAGGGCGGTTGGTTTGGACTCAAATGTCAGTATAGTAAGTCTCTTTCCAAACGTTCACGTTATGCAGTTTTAGCGTAAATATTTTTATCTCGCATTTAAATGTATGAGCCATTGAATAAATAAAGATTTGACTCATCAAAAACACTTATTTTTATAAAAAACGAAAAACGTTGGGCGCATGTTATACAATACTAGAATTAATTCTACAGAATCATATGCCTTTTGTTATCTAGAATAAGTTCTAATAAATGATCTGCAATATCGTGATATTTCGAAAACCTTCTGTAATAATTCTTTTGGGATTTAATTGTTAACATTTGATGATACTAATACTAAACATTCACATAATATAAGATTCATGCGCCCAACGTTTTTCGTTTTTATAAAAATCAGAAGCTCTTATAACGTCTATTACTATTACCATGTTACCAATTTATACAGAAATTATTTTGTGCTTTTTAGTACCAAGAAAAATCGTTGTTTTTTATAAAATATTTTTATAATGTAATTTTATTCATAAATTTTATGGAAGAAAAAAAAACATTGATTACTGAATTAACTTCTTCCATTTAAATACATAACAATATTTATTTAAAAGAGTATATTGCTAATGAGCATATCGGTCTAGCTTTAGTAAAACTAATAAATATTATTTCAATGAATTTTGTTTTCAGAAAGAATAATTAATATGTTACATTTTTTTTCTATTTGCTTCTTGAATGATGATAGTGTCAAACATCATCTGATAGATGGTACATAGGCAAAGTGTTATTTTTAAATTAATCTAAAACATTACAATTTTAATTCATTCAAATTCCTGTAAAAGAGAACTTAGTCACGTACGGTTTCGATTGGCTGACAGACGAAAATGATGTCACGTGCAACAGGGACCCCAATGTGAAACAAGTGTTTGCTAAACTCACATCTGAGAATTATTTTAGTTGGCTGAGACTGACGTTTAAGGAAAATGGTAACAATTTTATACTATATTTCGATAGGGAGAAAGAGAAAGTATGTGAAATAGAGAGAGTGAGAGAGAGAGAGAAGGAGGGAGAGATTAGAGAGAGAGAAGACGAGAGGAGAGAGGAGATAAACAAAGGGCAGGAGAGGTGAAAAAAGAGAGATAGAGTTAGGTAGAAAAGAGACTGAGAGTGAGAGAAGAGAGAGATAGTGAAAAATAAAATAGAACCGAAGAGATAGTGTGAGGTAACGTGAGAGATCGAACTAAAGAGTTAGATAGATAGAGGGATGAACAAGAAATATATGCTCAAGAGAATCGTAAGTCATTGTTTTTGCTTTTTTTTTTCTTAAAAAAAATATTATTTAGAGAGAATGATAGAAAGAATGAGAGAAAGAGAAATAGAGAGAATGATTTCAGAAAAAGCATCAAAACGATAAAAAGAGAGAAAGTTTGCTACACCAAAGAAGAGATAAAGAAGAAAACTAAAAGAAATATTACACAAGTTGTATCTCTCTCTCTACTCTCCTCTCTTTTTACTGCTCTTCCTTATTAGTATAACGAAGCAAGCAGAAGCAATTATATATAAGATTGACGATATATTAACCTCATAAAAAAGTGATTCATTTTATGATATAAATATATTACATGTATAAAATGCTTAATTTTATTGTGTGTTGTTTGTTTGATTATTTCATTCTAGAGCCCATCAGACATTTCGACATTGAGTTTCATACATACAATTCAATCTTGCATTGCAAAAATCAGAAAATGTCACTTGTAAATAATAAGCACTATCGAGTGTCTAGTTGTTCACTGGAGTGTATTAATTTCAAGAAGTAAACATCATTGGTGAAGGTGTCCGGACATTTTGTGTTCTGTTTACGTCAGCGGAGGTAAAAAAAAAATAATAATACACATACTATTAAACAAGTATATATCATTCAGCTACAATTTACAATGACGTAGTTTGAAATGAAAAGAATGTATGCCTCTAGTTATCGGATCTTTAATCTAGACAACTTTGTAAATATCGAAAATAGAAGACGCTTTAAAAAATAAATACATAAATAAAAATCTGGCTAACCAAATATGTGCAAAAAAAAAAAAAACATTAACTGGCACATCTTTAAGCGATTTTAAACTCCTGACATGGACTGATTTTATAACCATGACCAGATAAAGGTCAATAAGGGCCTAAGGGTAGTTGCTAAAAAGGCCCTAAATAGATTAAATTGATTTAACGTATCTGCTGTGACATGTGAAATATAGAAAGGTGGCCCAATAACACATCTGCCTGTTTCCACAGGTTGTATGATTTTGTTAATGAATAATCACGGATGTTTATTAAAAGGGCCGATTTTTTTTTCAGGGCCTATGACCATATCTTTATAAAACTAAAGTTTTATCTAGTCCTGAATATGACCATGACCCTCTGCAGTAGTCATGAATGACAACCATTGTATAGGATATGGCTATGAATACTGATTTTTTAAAAAAAATCAATACTTTAAATGCCAGATATCATTGTCAAACATTGGCAGCTTATCTATATGTCTGTTAACTTGGACAGAGTCTTGTCCCCATTTATTAAGAAAAAGAAACTGTCAAAGTACTAAAAGCAAGATTACCACAACTGTGACTGTGTAGTACCTCTGAGAGTTATCTAAAAGATCTTGACATGATAGATGAATTACCAAATATTTTCGACACATATTTTCTGCTGAAGGTTAATTTTATAAAAAAATCTCTAGAAAAAACCAGCCCATTTATTAAGAAGCCTCTCTATCTATAAAGTAAACTATGAGATGACCGTCATGGTCATCATCTTTGGTCAGTAGCTTGAACCCGTTGATTTTCGTTTTTTTTAAATTATAACAATCCCGACAAGAATCATGAGAATCAATCAATAAGATTGATTAAAGTAATGTCATTGAACAGAAAATATTGCACTGTGACACTTTGACTAGTTCATTTGAAATGAATATATATAATCTAATGTTGTAGTGTCTAAGCATACATTTTATATTGTGTAAAGTTTTCATAGGAAGTTTATGACAAAATTTACCCACTTTTTTACCACATCAACGTACATCTACGAAAATTCCAAGGAAGATTTATATTTTTTAAACTTCATAAAATAAACAGGAACTGATAGCTTTTAATTAAATGACAATTATCGCTTCGTTTTCATAATTTAGGTAAAGCAAGCGACTTATTTTTTGGTTAACCATTAATTTGTTATGTTTGATAACCACATTTAGATATATATATATATATATATATATATATATATATATATATATAGTTGCTATGGTGATAGCTACATGTTATTTCTTCTTGTTGCAATGTCCAGGTCGAAATGTCGCTCTCAAACAGCGCACGCATCAAACATCCACTTTCAGGGACTTCAGTCTATCGCAGTCACTCCACGCTGTGGATGGGAACACAGACAGCGTATTTCAGCATGGCAGCTGCAGCCACACTGCCCCAGGCGATACGTCACCCACATGGACAGTCGAATTTGATGAGCTATATGTTGTCAACAAATTTGTCATCTACAACAGACTTCCACAATGTAAGAGGCGCATGCATTAACATTGAAATGCATAATTTGCTTTTATCTCAAAGCAATTTTCCCAGTTGAAATAAATTGAAAGGGCATTAATCCGCTCCAGCTCCCGAATGCTACCCCATTGTTTTTGTTTCGTGTTTTTGAATAACAAATTTACTTATTGACAACATAGGCCTATATATGTATATATATATATTAGGGTGGCTCACTTTATAATGGGAAAAAAAATGATTTTTTATCATGAGCATTTTAGTTTTCTGGTTCACTGTGATTTAAAATATGTATATACCAAATTTCACACCATTTGGGCTCCTATACATACTACCCCAGTTCTTTTGTTATCTCGTGTTTTAAGGTATTCGGCAGTTGCATTAAATAAAAATTTTGCAAGGTTTAAAAATGCTGTTTTTTTTAGAAACTGTAAAATAAGTACGCCATTCAAAAATACTCTTTAAAAGTATTTTAGTTTGTGCTTACTGAGTCCTAAAGGTCTCAAGTTGCGATCTCTTCAGCACAGTTGATTTTTTTTTGCATCTGCTTTTCCTCCTCTGATTTGGTGAGAGATAACTTGAATTATGATTTCAGTGCAATTCCACGCTCGGCACAGTCATTGACAATTTTCAAGGAAGAGACCACTGCTGCTGCCTTCTGAAAGGATATAGTTTGCTGCCATGTGGAAACATCAGTCATGAGAAAATTTGTGGGAAGCAGAAGATCATTGAATGTACAGCAGCGATGATAAGGTCACAAAATCCTTTAATGTCACATTATGAAGTGCTGAAGGATCATTTGTGATGCGGATGCACCTTTATTCTTTCTGATCATCATATGATTTCTTCATAAATTGCCTCAAACAAGCAGCAAACTATTTTTCTCATCCACCGAGACACGTTGAGAAAAGATAAACAGATGAATGAGTTCTGCACTAAGGTACCAGAGATGTCGGCCAATCGTTTTCAATGCAGTCTGAGAAATGAAGGGAGAAACATCCATATAATCAATAAGAAGCTTGATGAAATCCAGGTTGGTCTGCTAGAATGGGACACTGAATCCAAGCTTTATTGTAAACCAAGGATGCAAATATATTAAATTCTGCAATTGATCTGTTTTTATGCTTGAATTGATGACGGAATAGATACATTTTCATAATGTAGATTATTTTAGACATCCACCATGCATGGTGATAAGCTTCTAGAACACGGAAACGCACCCCAATGGTGGGGGGAGGAGGAATTCCTACTAGGAAGATAAGATTCAGAGTCAGAATTTCTTCGTACTCTTCACGTGGTAAATATCTTGAGTTGTCTTTCATTTGGAGGAGATTTGAACAAAATGTGTTGACTTCTTCTTTTAATGGCTTGAAATTAGGCTCCAGTCGAACATCGTGGCATATACTAAATTCTGCCTGTCTTATTATTGGCCAAAAACGTCTTAAAGCGCTTGGATAGCAGCACATCCCGTCCAGTTGTACTACCACCAAATGTCTTATTAAAGACGACTGTGTTTGTAAACATACCATTGTCCCGTTGGCTCAATTAGGGGAGGTATCTAGCTCAATAAACATTGGCATGTCCACTGAACAGTATACAAGCAAAGAAATAGGTCATGAAAAATTGCCAGACGACTGTGTTTGTAAACATTGATATCTATTCCGGATCCCTCCATAGCAGCAGCCCTGTAGTAGGCCACAATTAGTAACCAACAAACCCAGTTACATAAATAATTATTATTTGTTTTGTTTAGATCAAAAAAGAACAAAGTTTTCTGTTCAATAAAGAAACACATCTAATATGGCTGGCGTGATTATTTGACCTGTCCTGAGTGAATCAATATTGAAATTAACATTTAAATAAAACTGAATACAGTATATTTAAAAAAAAGACTTATTATTGATATATTGTCATTTATTTATTTTATACATAAGTAACCTTTGATATTTTACTTCTACAAACAATAGCACCATTTTAATACATATTTTACAACAAATAAATGCACCATTTTACTATATATTTTACCACATCAACTAATAACGCCAATAATGAATACATATTATAACACAGCAATAAGCAATGCACATTTTACTACAACAGCAAACAGCACTACTGTTAAATACATATTTTACTACAGCAACTAATAGCTCCATTGTTTTCATAGCGTCCTATGTCTACGATGAAGAAGAATGGAACTACAGGGATCGACTGAAACATTTTACACTAAGTGTCTATAAAGGGCAAACTCTGATTCTGTATTACACGGATGTTGGCATCACAGCACAGGATAAATATACTATACAAAGATTTATTAGTGAAAGTGCATCGGAGGTGGCAATTACTGGAACCTATAATGATGGACATGGCAAAATTCTTACTTTGTGTGAAGTAGAGATTTATGGAGGTGAGACTAAACTATATTGAATTTCCTCATTTCTAATCAGTCAGCGCTGAACGAACTAAGCTGCAAAAATTAAAACACTACTTCATATTCATTTTTAAGAACTTTTAATCACTATATTTATGTATCAAAAGTAAATATATATTGTTCTCTAGGCTAATGTTGCTTTTGATTAAATTCAAACGAATGTTTCGTATTATGGACTACATTCGTATATTATCGCTCACTTTTTATCTCCCTTAAAATGTACTTTATAATTCAGATTGTCCAGAAGGGAGGAAAGGTTTAGACTGCAGTCAGACTTGTAACAAGGACAATAATTTTTGTAACAGTGTCTGTTTTGGTGCGTCTGACCCGCCATATTGTATTAATAGTAAGTCTTCTACAGCTTGAGAATATGACTTCTATATAGTGCATGATTTGATATAATTGCATGCGTACATATATATCAATTTAGAAAGATTATATAAATATGCCTATAAATGTGTAATTTGAAAAAAAAAAGTGTATGTGTAAATAAATAAATATTTTGTTGCAGATTGCACTGTAGGGCGTTGGGGAATAAATTGTGGTAACAATTGCACAGGACAATGTTGGTCATCTAATTGTGACAGTAAAACCGGTTTGTGCTTATCTGGATGTCATGGATTTATGAATCCACCTTACTGCACAAGAGGTAAAATTCTCTCTCCCACTGCGTCACTAACACTCTTTCACTGCGTCAGTAGCATTTTCTTTCACTGCGTCATTAGCACTCTCTTTCACTGCGTCATTAGCACTCTCTTTCACTGCGTCATTAGCACTCTCTTTCACTGCGTCATTAGCACTCTCTTTCACTGCGTCATTAGCACTCTCTTTCACTGCGTCATTAGCACTCTCTTTCACTGCGTCATTAGCACTCTCTTTCACTGCGTCATTAGCACTCTCTTTCACTGCGTCATTAGCACTCTCTTTCACTGCGTCATTAGCACTCTCTTTCACTGCGTCATTAGCACTCTCTTTCACTGCGTCATTAGCACTCTCTTTCACTGCGTCATTAGCACTCTCTTTCACTGCGTCATTAGCACTCTCTTTCACTGCGTCATTAGCACTCTCTTTCACTGCGTCATTAGCACTCTCTTTCACTGCGTCATTAGAACTCTCTTTCACTGCGTCATTAGCACTCTCTTTCACTGCGTCATTAGCACTCTCTTTCACTGCGTCATTAGCACTCTCTTTCACTGCGTCATTAGCACTCTCTTTCACTGCGTCATTAGCACTCTCTCTTTCACTGCGTCATTAGCACTCTCTTTCACTGCGTCATTAGCACTCTCTTTCACTACGTCACTAACACTCTC